>JBBBVM010000078.1:512746-922156 GCA_037355625.1 Petunia x hybrida
TTGAGCATAAGATGGTTTTGATTGTGCTTGAGGGCAAACAAAAGCTTAAGTTTGGAGGAATTGATGTGTTGGTAATTACGCTCATATTGCTCTTTGGACTAGCTTTCATGTCTTCTAGCCTTGATGTACGTGCAAATCTTATGTAATCACCATGTTGCGGGTACTAATTGGTATCCAATATTACAAAGCCAAATGGAATGAAAAGTTGATAAAATACAAGAAGTTTGGCTACAATTGACGAGCTGGAGAAAGAGCTGCCGCAGATAAAGGTCGGCCCCCGCCAGTTCAGAGCCAAATTGAGAAGACCTCAGCCGGTAGAGACAGAGAGTTCAGGAGCTGAAGACAATGGACTTCTACGAGCCCGATGGAAGGGAGGCCGCCGATCCATGGGTTGAATTCATCGGGCGAGCCCGCCGATCATCGGCTATTTCGCTGGTACTCACAGTGAGCTTCCGATCTTAGGTGATGAAGACTGACAATTCGGTCGCTTGATAGGCGCCCCCGCCGATCTTGAAAGGCGAGAGACAAAGAGAAGAGTCAGACACAAGCCATCAGCGAACGCCAATTGGCAAAGGGCGGGAGCCGAATAAACCGGCTAAATGATGAAAATATTGCGAAATGGCAATTTGTAATAAGTTATTCAGCTTTCAACACCCAAGACTATAAATAGAGCATTAGGCCTCCAAGAAAATATTCTTTATTCCATTTTACACTTTGAATATTCTGTAAACTGGAAGGCAAGCAAGGGTTTTAAAATCATCTTGTAAGAATCTTTCACTAATGTTAATCCGATTACGTGATTTTTGCAATTTCTTTCCATTTCACTTACTTGTTAGAACCTAGTATGAGTAGCTAAACTCATACTAAGGGTTTATCTACGATAACTTGATTTTCTTTACTTTGGATACTTGATTTATATCACAAAATCAATGGGTGAATGTTATTCTAGTTTCTATGCTTTTATATCAAGGGTTTAAGGTGAGGCCTCACTTAACCAAATCCCACTTTGTTTTTCATCTCCATAATAGGATTGAAGGTGTGGGGTTTATAGAAACTAGCGATGATTTGGATTATATTGATTACGAGCATACCTCATCTAAAAGGATAATCAAAAAGGGTTATTCTCGTCTTGGAACTAAGTCTTTATGGCCTCGTTATTGACCCTAACAGGCTTAACTTGGTAGACTCTCTCTCTATACCTAACTATTTTAGAAGGTTAAATGTGTCGGTTCGATCATTAACTATTAACCCATGGAAATTGTGAGATTAGATTAGTATCTATGTTATGAAAATCTTATTTAAAGGTAACTCTAGCTTCCTATCATGTTTACAACCCCTTCCACTTGTTATTGTTGTCGATTCACTTGTTATTCTTGTCGATTGCTAGTTTTAATTAGTTACATGAAAAAAACCAGCTTTTACTTAGGATTACTGCAACAACTCATATAACTCGATTAATATTCAACCTATTTTAGATCACGTGCTAGCTCCTTTGGGAATTCGACCCCAACTCATTCGAATATTATTTCTTTGACGACTGCCCCTCACCAATTATGGTGTTGGATTGAGCATGGATCAAATATCAAAAGATAAGTGACGAGTCTGATACAAGAAAGAAAATATCATTTGAGTTAATAAATAGCAAAATTAAGTGACTTTTCTGATTAAATGGTTTGTTCTTTTTATTTTTCATAGTTCGGTGACTGGATAGGTAATGAACGCACTTTCAACATTAGCAGAAATAGGCGACTCAAACCTAGACCTATTTTACATCAAGGAGTCGCCTTTAATTAGGCAGGCAGGCACCTTCCTATCCTATCTATGCAGATTCAACAGTATAAAGAATCCTCTATCTGGAGTTTTTTCTAACCCTCTTTAAACTACTGCATCTACTCAGAATTCGATTAGTAGGCACGGCAGGCTGCTTTCCTATTTTAACGTGTGTTTAGCGTATTTTAATGTCATGCATTAGCCTTGTCACGTGTTTCAATTTAATTTTAAATGCCTTTTGGTGACTTTACCTTTTAAAGTATACTCGATCATTGCATGTAATTGTATTATTTTTAAATCCATTCAAAGAAAAAATGGCAGCTTTTTAGTTTTAAAAATAATACAACTGAAACTATCAACTTTACCTTTTGTAACAAACTTCTATAGTTGCACAAACATTTGACATATTAAAATTACAAGTTTTATAAATTTCGTGGCTAGTCAAACAGTGTCCCTTAAATTAAAAATTATGAGTACAATCTAGGCGCCGAGGTGGAACCTGATTTCGAATTTACCACATGTAGTCAAAATTTAAGAAACCACGTACTACCATTAACAACATAATAAAAAATATATCAATGTACAGTACCAACATAATTCTACAACCATACATACAGAGAGACATGCTAAATAGCTAGGTCACTATTCACTAATGACTAAACAACTTCCCTATATATGCTTTGCATTTACTACCAAAGTAAACAAAAGAAGATAATCCTATATATTAATATATTTTGAGGGCACTTCACTTGTAGGGTGCAAAATTGTGAGGCCCTAACCTAAAATGTTAGAAATTTGGACGAATAGCCACTTTTTAGAGTACTATCAACAAAGAGCTAGCGTTTGCATAGTTTTTAGAAGAATAGCTACAACTGCTCAAATTCAGAGAAACTCAATGAAGTTCAGTTTTTCAGCTCTCCATGAAATTCCCGAAGTTTGAGCAATTATAGTATTCTTCTAAAACTTTGCAAGCGCTAGATGTTCATTGATTGGCGTTTTAAAAAGTGGGTGTTCAAATTAATTAATGTTTAGCTTGATTATGGATAGGTGGCCTGTGGCGGGGCCTGGCCCTTCCACTATAGTCTTTGCCCATCAGATATACCACCTCATGATCTGCTGCATCAACATTAGACTTCTTAAAATCATCTTTAACGTGATGTTTTTCTGCTCCTTCAGACGAGACTTTCTTTGAATCAACTGCACTACTACTGTCGAGAAAGCAAACATAATAATACATTTAACTACCTAGTACATTAGACAAATAAAGTATCTTATTTATTATACCTGAAATCTTAGGAACACTTCATCCAACATCTTACTTTCCTTGATCCCCTGATTTGATAATGATTTACCAGCAATTTTCTTCCTACAGTCTTTCTTAGTGTTCCTGCACAAATTAAAGACATTTTTTTAAAAGAAAATTGATGCCTCAATGTTGCGGGAGAAAATATTCTTATTCGTGTGTGTTTAATTTGGTATGACGGGAATTTTTTTAGCATTAAGTCATTGTGGTGTTTAGTTGCCAGAATATATATATTATTTTATTTATTTATTTATTTTATGAACAGCGTTTTTACTCTCAACATTTTCCACCAAATTAGAAACATAACTTTTCTCTCTTTCCAGGCGAATTAGATTTTCCGTTATACTATATCTTAACTCTTTAGTTTCATGTCATTGCTTCAATTAACACTTAAAATATTACTATTCAATTTTTTAATACCCCCGAACATCTAATCAGATAACTATCCAATTTGCTAAGATAATACTCCTATATTATCAGCCTTTAATAAACAATCCATAAAATATTTACCTACCCTCTCCAAGTGACTCCAACCGAATACAGAAAATTAATATTTTGTAAAGAGTAATGCAAACATACACTCCAAAGGTTCCTAAGTTCTATAAGATGCTTAATAACAGTACCAAGAAAACAAAGTGATATATAGAGAACATTTACTTACCTAACTGAGTATCATATGAGCCCAAGAAGCCTGCAATAGGACAAGTGAAACAACTACCATAATGAGTGAAAGTTGTACCAAACAAGTTAAAGCCATTTTTGAACTGTGAGTTTTCTTTCTTATAAAACATGAAGTTGATGTTTTTCTCATGAAATAAGCAGTAAGTACTATTGTCCATACAAAGATTGGGATTTTATAGAGTTCAAACTCAAACTATAGTCAAAGCTAGGGTACCGCCGTACAGACATCTGGCTTATTCTAATATGAAAACCTGACTTTGTGCAGTACTTTGGAAATCTCAATTCATGAAAGATTCTAATAAGAAAAATAAAGAAGTAAATTAAATTTGGTTAAATGTATGTTATCACTAGAATTAGTTGTGCCAAAATGGCAGAAGTAAAAGAAATGGATAATAAAATATAATTTTGATGATATTACGTTTTCATAGGAGATAGGTAAAATAAAAAAAATAGCACATGAGATCATTAAATATTAATATTATTACTTTTATCCAAATTCTAACTGACCGTAGGAAATCATTTCTATTATTTAACTTTTATATACACTGATGATATAATTACGATGCCAATAATAAGCCCCCTCTTCCATTTTACAATGTGAAGATTTTTGCTTCTCGAGAGCCAAATTTTTAAATTTTGATCGTGGATTTGGACAATGAATCCAAAGTTTTTTTGAAATAAAATTTATATATTTAGAAACTACATAAAAAGTTACTATAATTGTCAATAATTAATAACTTAAAATATTTAAAAGTTATATAAAAAATTTACGGTTAAAGAAGAACGCGTTTACTCTCGAAAAACAAAAACCTTCATATATATAGGACAGAGGGAGTTACAAATTTATCTCTAGCTAGCATGCGTATGTCAAAGACAAGTATAATGGTATGTTATTTGCATTGTTTATTGATCTTCAATGTTCAAATGAATTTAGCTCTATATATATATATATATATATATATATATATATATATAACAACAACATATTCAGTACAATTTCATTAGTGGGGTCTCGAGAGGGTGAGATTTACGTAGACTTTATCCCCACCAAAGTGGAGAGGCTAGCTGTGTATAAATATATACTGCTGGTATAAATACTTTTTAGATATAATAATGTATTCAATTTGTTTTAATTAGCACGTAATTAACCTGTCTTCAGATACTAATATCACATTTTATGATTCTTGTAAGTTTTATCTATAGATATCATTTAGGGTTGTGAAAAGTTTGTTTCACTTATGTACAGAAGTTAAACTTTTTTCCTTCTTTTTCGTGCTAAAACTCTAAGCAATCAAAGTTTAGTTAACTCAGTTTGTCAGTTATTTAAAAGGGACAATGAGCTGTTATGATTCCATATCGAAGTAATTATTTAAACAAAGTAAAGAAACCACGCTGCATGCAAATCTGTAAGCAATATGGTCAATAATCAGCAGATACTTCAAATCATTAGACCATAATCTGAGTATAAGTCAGTAAAAAGTGCATGAAACGATAAATAATTTCCTCACACCTTGGATGCCATTTCGGTTCTAGGGTTTGCTAGTCATATATTCATATTTGTTCTATTATGTTGGTTTACTTGGATTTTAATATATAAGATAGCTATTCAAAATCTCCAAATCGGAGTATGCCTTTCAATTCTGTACACTCTGTTAATTAACTCAAGCTTTTCAGCAAATAAAAGTTGCAAGTAGCTAGCTATTCTTGAATAAATAAATATTAGTCTAATTAAGAGTGTAGTTTTCTTGATTGATAAGATCTTATTGTAAAAATGGCGACGAAAAAAGTTGGAGAAAGGTGGTCAACTATATTGAAACCAAGCTTCAACGTTTCCTTATAATTAAAGAAGTTAAAAATATTAGTGACTAATTCGGAGTTTGAGGATAGCGAGTGGTTAGGAGGCCAAGGAAGGTTCGTTTGAACCAGCTAACGTCTATACAAATATTTAGAGCATTTTTAATAATATAAGTACATAATATGAGTGAAATTTATTAGGTCCAGCCGAACTTGTATCCTATACTATCATACATCCGTCCCGACTGAAAGGCATAGTTTTCAATGAAGCATGAGCATCAATTCGTGTGTTAAAGACTTAAAAGGGAACATAGGCAAGTGACTCTGCATGGGATTACTAAAAAAAGAAGGTGATTTTTGCATGGAATTGCTAAAAGAACAACTAACTACTGATCAAAGGAGTTTTAGGACACGAGATTCGTGTCCTCCAACTCAATCCTAGTGGTTTTTCCTTGAGAACAGTGAATTTTTTGCACCAAGTCGGTTTCATAGCATACTTCCAAGTTTCAACGTTTCAATATACGAGTAATTTTTTAATACAGCTAATGTAATATTTCATTGTTATTATAATAGTTGTTTATTTACTTTATGAGGCTAATCCATTTTTTATCATATAGAGATATTTATAATTATCTTTTAAGTGTCGTAGTTAAAGTATTAAACATTTCGAATATTATCACTATATCATACTTAAAACTGTTTCTAAATAGAGTAGTCATCATGAAATAGCATTGGACTTGGGATAATTTGGTTTTATTGATAAAATGATGCAAGAATTATAATGCAGAAATTATAATAGACGATTAATGATCAGCTTAATGTATCCTTTTCAATATTTTTCGATCTATAGTTAATTGCAGTAAAATAAAATACGGTGAAGTTTACAAATTTATACTTGTTTTAAAAATGTATTGGCTTAAATCGAATTTGTGATGGGTTAACAAGCAATTCGTTATATCAAAGATAATAATCGATTGGAAAGTAATAAAAAAGACAAAATCAATTGAAGATAAAAGTCGTGAATATATTTCTATATTTCTATATTGGATTTTGAATGGCTAACATGAATTACAAAACGACTACTTATAGTTTACAAGGATATCAAGGTAATAAATGTGATTAATAGTCATTACTCCTAGGTTTGATCATGGTCAACCCATGATCTCCTCTTTAAATGCAATTGTAACAGATATCAGTTACATAATTAATTCATCAAAAGTAACGCTCCCCCGAGGGAATAACCATTTGCCTCGGGAAGATATGTCTTTAACCGCTCGAGGTGTAATCTTCGTCTTGGCTTGCTGAGTAATTCTGGCCTCGGTTCCCAGCCTCGAGAGGCCAGCTTTGTGAATCCTTGCTAAGTTGCGCCTCGAGCCCTAGGCTCGAAGTATGCTTAATTTTCCACCCAATACAGATAGTCCCCCCACTCCTCGGATAGTTGGCAGAATTTTTCCGAGGAGTAGGATGAAATTAGCAGGAAACCGACATGGCAATTCGTGTGCCAAGTAATTTAAAAAGGTAATTGTTATTTCAAATTCTCATCCATCACACGTGGCGACCTGTGAGTGGTTGTAACCCCTCGTTTCTCCCTCCCCGTGTAAATACAATGATGGCAAGTAAATATAATGATGAATATCCTCCCTTATAAATAGTCCAATCCATTCACCATTTTTACCACCTTCATTTTTTTAAACAGCAGTAAAACCTCCCTGAAAGCTCCTACTTCTTCTTCTAAAAAATCCCAACTGTTTAAGATTTTCAAAGAATGTCTTCTACCCATTCTGCTTAAAATTCCTCAGGCCCGTCAGAAGAAAGAATTCTTGGTGCTGGTACCATGGTGCTCGGCGACGAGTTGGTGAACATCCCTTCAGCGTTAAACGTCATTCCACCAGCAGTGGATGATACTGAAGCAACGTCGCAATCGGGCGACTTGCTCCCAAGGTAAAGTGACACCGCTGCCCAAGAAGAGGTAATCGCTGCTGAGGGTGTCGCTGCGGCTGAAGAGGTCGGAGGTGGAGGTGACGTCGAGGCGGGAATCTTAAACATGTCATAAAAGAACTCAAACCCTACCAAATTATTCCCTCGAGCTTTGAACTCAGTAAAGATTTCAAATTACAGGATCAAACAGCTGCCGAGCTCGAGAAAAACAGAATTGTCCCTGTTCAAATTACACCGAGCCTGATTACCCAAGCTCATACACATTTAGTTCTGAGAGATTGTAATTGGGGCCCTAAGTTTTAAATTAGCATTCCAGCTCCAGAGAGTCGTACCTGTGATAGAGTGCCCGGGTACTCTTTCGTATATATCTATCCTTTTACGATAGGTTTTACTCATCCTGTTCATCCGGTGATTGACACTTTTTGCCGGACTTATAATCTATGTTTGGCTCAACTGGGCCCCAGGCTCTGAGAGTTGTCCAATGCCTCAATTGTTTGAGTCGAGAAGCCAAGGTGCCTTTTACTCCCTCTGTCCCATTTTAGTTGACACCTTCAGTATTTTTATGTCCATTAGGAAAATCATTAAACAAGGTGCATATTTTACGATATTATTCTTATTTAACGTTTGACTATTAACTTTTTTGGAGAAATTTTTTAATCATTAAGGGCATAGATAGAAAGAATTGGCCAATATATCTTGAAATACAAAAGCGTCCACTAATTTGGGACAAATGAATCTTGCTAAAGCGTCAACTAATTTGGGACGGAGGGAGCACTTTCCATCATTTGATTTCCCTTCTCTACCCCACTCTACACAAAGGTAGGGTTGTTCAACTTAGCAAACGAGGCAAGTACTCGTTGATTACTAAGGGCGAAGATACAGAGGATCGCGGTTTGTGTGATCGCTTTGTTCTTCTCCCAATATATCTTCTATCTGCCGAGCCTAGATTTCCAGAAGAATGGAATAAAGCTTATTAGTAACTTTTTATCAATCGTCAGTAACTTCCCTATTTTTCACAAATTCTTGCCCTATAATTCCTTTACTACATTTTTCAACTTAGAAAGTTCCAATCGCGCCTCCAAAGGACTTAACCACTTGGGTTCAAGCGATTATCGAAGCCAAACACAATCTATGCAAGCTACTTCAATCCCTATATGTCTATGGGTTAAATCACATGCACGCATTAACGATCCTGTAATGAGTTAAACTAGGCAAGCAAGTATATGTCTATCCTACCTGCGAATTGGTTCCCCGATGCCCGGGTTCACAAACTAGTTCTATTCTTTCTTATTACGTAATTAGATTCTCTCTTTCGAGTTCAACCCAAAAACCATAGATGATGCATAATTATCGAGCTCTTAACAATTATACAAGTGAAATCAAGAAAGAATAAGTAACCCGTTATGGGATTCAATCAATGGGAATCAATCTTCAACAATCAACTTTCATGTAAAACTCTAACCCTAGAACGTAAGGAAATTAGCCACACATATTCATAATCACAAGGCAAAGATTTGATGTAATAATGAAATAATTGATGTAATAGATGAAAGATTAGGAATAACCCTTGTTCAATGAAGTGTGTAGCTCTCAATATTTCTCCACAGTCAAGAACTCTTTACAAAAACTAAGTAATGGACTATTTATAATGTTTCTAAACCCTTGGTAATAAGTTAGACCCGATGCTAGAAGGAATAGGACGTAAAAACGTGCACAAGGGGGCTATAACGGGCGCCCCGCGCCTCGGAAAGCGTGACAACAACCAGAGGACGCCACCAGCTGCACGCCTTGGCCATGCGTCGCATGCCAAACCGCGCAAGCCACTTCGCGCTATAGGCTGCGCGGCGCGTGGCCTATGGCGCCAAGCCAAAATGCTCTTCTTTCGCTCCAAAACTCGGCTCGTGTCGTGCCTTTGTGTGCTCAATCCAATCTTCAACCATCCTTCAACCAATTCATGCTCAATCAAGCTCCGAAACGCTCCAAATGCATCGCGTAACAACCTACACACGCACAACACAACATCAGTGTAAAACCACATTCACAAGCTACCAAACGAGTGCAAAACAAGCTCAAATGTGCGGAAATATTAAGGAAAAGTAGGCATAAAATGCCGAACATCACCACCCCACACTTGAACCCTTGCTCGCCCTCGAGCAAGTCACATCTCACTTCCCATCCTAGGTAAAACAGGTCTGCCTATGACTATGGTTGATACCGACCATTGAACCAATGCGCACATGACCATCATGGGTCCACAACATGCCAACAATTTACCAAAACCAAAAATATGCGAACAACCACCCCAAAATAGCTCAAATGCACAAAACTCAACTTAATGCAACCATGCTCCCACAAAATCACACCTATCTACTCAATCAAAAGCCATCAACTTTACCTACTTCATGCAAACCACGTACCCTCACCAATATCAAAGAGAGTGCCCCCCCCCCCCAAAAGATCACACACAACCACAATTATCATGAATAGAACGGGGGCAATAACAAATGAATTCACTCACTCTCATGAAAGGCTCACATGCCACACACAACGTACCATAGGCTTGCCCGTAGTGTAGAACTCCACTAATGTAGATTCACTCCAATCGGGATTAACTAGGACTTTAGAAAGGTCGTAATGTAGGCTAAGGGGCGGGTAGGATACATATGGTAATAGTGACTACCTCCCTAAGCACTTTAATACATCACATTTAATTTCAAGCACAATTCTCATCAAACCACCCAATCACAAGTATCACACATACACCTTTCCAACAAGTAGCATTTTTATTTTCAATCACACACTAGCAAGGAATGGACATCTTTCTTTTTTTTTTCTTTTCAACTTTGCTTTTTTTCTTTTCTTTTCTTATCATTTCATTCTTTTTTTTTTCAATTTCATTAACTTCCAACCTTGCCAATGTTTTTCACTACTTCACAATTTTCACAAGTATTCCCCTTTTATTAGTTCCACTCAAGAACCTCCCAACATCCAACCACAACTCCAATCATCTACACAATATCAATAAAGTGCTTAAGGAGTAAAGGGCCAAAAGAGTCAATTAAGAACAAATGGGTAGGCTCGAGGTGTGGGTGCCAACAAAAAGGGTCAAAGAAATCACAACAACAATTTTTTTCCAAGGTATATATGTAAGGGTAGGCTAACAAAAGAAGGCCTTGTATCATTTCTCGACTAGAGCAAACCTAGGATTTCGCTTTGCACACACACGGGGCAAGTTCTAGACATTAGTATGCAACATGGAGCAAATAAGAGCATGCCTCACACACACATTGCACATGGTTCACACAAAGAGGTTCCATCAACAACTCTCAACTAAGCTTCTAGAATGCAACTTGTGGGAATTTAAGCACTCATGCACAAAGGTTAGCAATCAAGTCAAGCAAGCGGACTCAAGCATCTCAAGGGGGTTGTTCCATTTTTTTTTCTTTTTCTAGGCATGCATCCAATTAAAACCCAAGGACACCACAAATAGCACATGCAATCAATTCAAGTCCATCGGTATCAAACAAATCAAAGGCACCTAGCATTCTACCTTTTTCCTTAGCCTAGGGTCATCTACAACTAACTATCCTAATCCTAGAAATAAAAACTACCCGGTTCAAAGGCCCACCCGTGGAAAAGAACCGAGGCCATAAGAAAAACCACGGGGCGGATGACATGTACCACTAAAAAAAACTAAAAAGAAAATCTTTTTGGAATTTTTTTTCATTGGTTTTCTATTTTTTTCATTTTTTCCATATATTAAAGCAAGAAACAAATCAAAATAACGTCAAGTGACAAAAGAAAAGGTCCTAAGGTACATGCATCCTAACCTCAAAAATAGATAAAGAGCAGTACCCCACCCCACACTTAAACTAAGCAATGTCCCAGTGCGACAAAGAAGTAAGTGCAAAAGTAAGAGTACAAGAAAACTGCCCTGAAATCTGGATGGTGCACAGGAGTGTGGACCTAGGCCTCCGCCTCATCAGCGCCACCGCACTCATGATCAGTCTCATACTCACTGTCCGGATCATCGGCCACAACATCTGAATCCGTGTTCTCATCTTCCTTCGGATCCACCGTTCTAGCCTCAACCTCGCCCAGCAAACCCTTCGAGGTCTCCGTCAGTGGGACCTTGCGGTCAATAGCAGTCATATCAACGCTCGACTGACGGGCCATCGCCTCCATCATCAAGTACTGACGCGCGGCCAAGTTGGCACTTGTCTCCCGCCACTCGTCCGCCGTCAGCTTCACCGGTGCTGTGGTGATCACCCCCTTGACCGAAGCAATGTCAAAAGGCCTCCCTATATCAGGGACAATGCGATCCCCAACCTCATCTACGGGGACGCCCGCCTTCTCTAAATAACGGGTCAAGAGGTTCCCAAAGTACAACCTACTACATGATTTTTCTTTTCTTTGCCCTTTCATCACTCGCAACATGTAGTATCCTATGTTCACCGGCCTCCCAGTCATGAAAAAGTACACCATGCACGCCCGAGTCTTAGTGACCTCGGAGTAATGGGAACATGGTAGAATCCGTGCATTTATGAACCTCATCCATACACGCGCCGGCTTGAGAAACTGTGAGAAATGCATAAACTTGTGTCTCCCAGTCGCTCCTCGCCCCCACTTATGCGTGGATCCCTCGCCACACAAGGTCTCCCGCAAGGCCGTGTAATCCGGTTTCTTGATGTACTCTCTCAGATCATCATAATCGGGGTCAGCTACCCCCAAGAAGGCATTCAATGCCGATGGATCCAACTTCACCTTCACTCCCCTAACCGTCACCATGTCATCATCTCTCCACACCTCCTCGGGCTCCCAGTTAGCATATAGTTCTTGGACCATGTCCAAGTTGGCGTGCCCCGGACTCTCAAACACTGAGTCCCACTTGAGGGCAATGATCTGCTCGGCCACACTTCTAAACTTTTGTAGCACCGGCCGTTTATCAATGGCTTGCTCGGGTATGTACCCCGCAAGCCGCACATTCTTGTACCATGTTTGGCAATCCCCCTTCTTTACAAAAGGGAGGCCATACCGGGTCTTGCCTCCGGGACGTGGTATCGGCACCGCGTCCTTTGGAATTTTGGCCTTTGCCTTTGCCTTTGCCTTGGGCTTGGCCGGTGCCTTGCCCTTTTGAGTTGTGGAGGAAGGTCCGGCTTGGGATGCTCTCCTCGGACCCGCGGTGGAGGAGGAACTAGCTTTATGAGGTGTGGCGACCATGGTACCTACACAAACACAAAGATCAATGTGAGATGTATAGCTAAGCAACACAAATACAATTCAAGCTCAAGGGTACCACCCCACACTTATCACACACTCTATGTGTCAATCACTCAATTCAATGGCACGAGCAACCCCACACTTGAACAAAACTAGCCTTGAGCAAAATATGCCACGTTTTGAATTTTGGTAATCAAGCTAGTGTGGGTGCATCATGATCAATTCTAGTGTGTATGCAACACCTAATGTTCGTAGTAAACCTAAGGAATGCATTGCTACTCAAGAATTCACAATGTCATTGATATTTCATCTTTGAGGCTTTTTCACAAACACCTAGTGTGCACAACTTTGAACTAGCAATTTCAATGGATTTTGTAATGTGTCAACCCTCCCAAATTGTTGGGAGATCTCTTTTTACAAGTCACAAGTTCTATACTAAGCATCATAGACAATTAAGCACATCAAGATTGAATTTTTATGCAAAAGCTTGTAACTAGCTAAGAGAATCACCCATGAGCAATAATGAATACAACTTACATGTTATTGAGAAGGAAGAGTAGTAATGTACTTACTTGAAGGTGTTAGAAGTGATTGCACAAGATTTGGAATGAGTTCAATTGTTGCAAGTGAATTAGTGTGTGTGTAGAGAGTGTTTGTAGTGAAAATAAGGAAGAAAAGATGTTAGGAATCGGGGTTTAAAGGGTTGGGGGTTAAGGAATTTCGGGTCAAAACCCGTTGACCCATTTTTTAAACCAAAAATTGGCCCTCCGCGTTTAGGCCCGCGACGCAGGCCAACAGCGCGCACGTTTTTGAACTCACTGCCAAGCTCAGCGCGGTGGGAGGCGCGGGGCGCAACCTACCGCGCCAAGCTTTTGTGCTACAGCTTTTTTCTTGCGCGTTGGGAGGCGCGGGGCACTCCCGAACTCGCCCGAGCACGTTTTTTCGCACCGATTTTTTATTCTAAGTACAAACCCAAGCGTGGGACATGTCTCGAGACGTCCCATACCCCTCAATGCATTCATTTCACCTTGTTTAGCTCTCCCGATTCCTGCAAAAACGACACACAAAAAAAACAAAAATGTGACACTATAAAACAAAAGAAAACTAAACTATTACAAGTACAAACTCGGGTTGCCTCCCGAGAAGCGCCTTATTTAACGTCGTGGCACGACGGGTATGAATCAAGGGTCCCTCAAAGTAATTGAAGTGCGGTGATTCACCGCACCTCCCCAATAACGTTTCACCCTTTGTCCATTAACCAAAAATGTGTTCTCCGAATCCTGGGCTCTCAATTCAACCGCTCCATGTGCGGTAACACGAACCACTTCAAAAGGCCCCGACCATCTCGACTTCAACTTGCCCGGAAACAATTTCAACCTCGAGTTGAACAACAACACAAGCTGCCCGGGCTCAAAAGAACGACGCTCAATGTGCTTATCATGCCACTTCTTTGTCCATTCCTTATATAATTTCGCATTTTCGTACGCATGGAAACGGAACTCTTCAAGTTCATGCGATTGGAGCATCCTCTTCTCACCCGCCAAAGCCATATCAAGATTGAGCTTTTGAATTGCCCAATACGCCTTATGCTCTAATTCAACCGGCAAGTGACAAGCCTTACCATAAACAAGCCTATATGGAGAGGTTCCAATAGTTGTTTTGAATGCAGTTTGGTAGGCCCAGAGAGCATCATCTAACTTCATAGCCCAATCCTTCCTCGAGGCATTCACAGTCTTCTCAAGAATTTGCTTGATCTCTCTGTTAGACACTTCCACTTGGCCACTAGTTTGGGGATGATAAGCAGTAGCCACCTTGTGGCGAACCCCATACTTAGCCAATAACTTATTGAACAACCGGTTACAAAAATGCATACCTTCATCACTAATGATAGCCCGCGGTGTCCCAAAACGAGTGAAAATATTCTTCTTCACGAACTTCACCACCACACTCGCATCATTTGTTGGAAGTGCAATAGCTTCCACCCATTTCGACACATAATCAACTGCTACAAGGATGTATTTATTGCCCATAGAAGGTGGGAATGGACCCATGAAATCAATACCCCAACAATCAAACAGCTCAATCTCCAAGATATTGTTCAAAGGCATCTCGTGACGCCTAGAAATAGTACCCGTTCTTTGGCAACGATCACATTGCTTCACTAATGCATGAGCATCCTTAAATAAAGTAGGCCAAAAGAAACCAGATTGAAGTACCTTTGCAGCTGTTCGATCTCCACCAAGGCGGCCACCATAAGGAGAGGAATGGCAGCTCTGTAGAATCGGCTCTACTTCTTCCCTTGGAATACATCTCCTAGCTAGTTGATCAACTCCTATCTTGTACAAATAGGGCTCATCCCACACATAAAATCTGCTCTCATGAAGGAGTTTACGCTTCTGCTCAGCAGTTGCCCCAGGGGGATACATATTACTCACAAGTAAATTTACCATGTCAGCATACCATGGCGCTTCAGCTTCATCAAGAGCAAAAAGTTGCTCATCAGGAAATACCTCTTTAATCTCACCCCCCTCATCTATATGATCTCTATTCTCCAACCTTGACAAATGATCAGCTACTTGATTCTCAGTCCCCTTGCGATCTCGAATTTCAACATCAAACTCTTGCAACAAGAGAATCCATCTAATGAGTCTAGGCTTGGAGTCCTTCTTTTCAAACAAATACCGGATTGCGGCATGATCAGTGTAGACAACAACACGAGTGCCAACCAAATAAGATCTGAATTTATCAAAAGCATAAACCACGGCTAGCAACTCATTCTCAGTGGTAGTATAATTAGACTGGGCTGCATCAAGCGTCTTGCTTGCATAATAGATGGAGTGAAAAATTCTTCCAATTCTTTGGCCTAGAACAGCCCCAATAGCATTATCACTCGCATCACACATCAATTCAAACGGCAAAGACCAGTCAGGAGCAATGATGATTGGTGCGGTCACCAACCTTTTCTTCAACTCTTCAAACGCCTTGATACAAGCATCATCAAACACAAATTTCACATCCTTCTCCAACAATTTGCACAAGGGAGTGGAAATTTTGGAGAAATCCTTTATGAAGCGTCTATAGAACCCTGCATGTCCCAAGAAACTACGCACCCCCTTAACAGAGATAGGTGGTGGTAATTTCTCAATAGCCTATATCTTCGCCTTGTCAACCTCAATCCCTTGCTTTGACACCTTGTGCCCAAGTACTATGCCTTCTTGAACCATAAAGTGACATTTTTCCCAATTCAGCACCAGATTTGTTTCTTCACAACGGCTCAGCACAGCATCAAGATTCTTCAAACATTCATCAAAAGAATCACCAACCACTGAGAAATCATCCATAAATACCTCCACAAATTTTTCCACCATGTCAGTGAAAATAGCCATCATGCACCGCTGAAAAGTCCCCGGGGCATTACACAACCCAAATGGCATCCTCCTAAATGCATAGGTGCCATATGGACAAGTAAAAGTGGTCTTCTCTTGGTCTTCAGGAGCTATCACAATTTGATTGTAGCCCGAATATCCATCCAAGAAACAATAATACTCATGGCCTGCAAGTCTATCCAACATCTGATCAATAAAAGGGAGTGGGAAGTGATCTTTCCTGGTGGCCTTGTTGAGCTTCCTATAATCAATGCAAATTCGCCACCCTGTAACAGTTCTTGTAGGAATCAACTCATTGTTCTCATTCTTCACCACTGTCATGCCCCCCTTCTTAGGAACATATTGCACTGGGCTTACCCACTTGCTGTCAGAGATAGGAAAAATAATACCAGCATCCAGCCACTTGATAACTTCTTTCTTCACCACCTCCTTCATGATTGGATTTAGCCTCCTCTGCTGCTCTATGGATGGCTTATGATCTTCCTCCAAGAGAATTTTATGCATGCAGAAAGAGGGGCTAATTCCTCTAATATCAGCAATAGTCCAGCCAATAGCTCTCTTGTGCTCTCGCAATACCCGCAATACCTCCTCAACCTGCACATCAGACAACAAAGAAGAAAGGATCACGGGCAAAGTATTACCTTCACCCAAATAGGCATAACGTAAATGTGCGGGTAAAGGTTTGAGCTCAAGATTAGGAGCTTTCTCAATAGACGGTTTAGCAGGAGCTAAGGTCAACGGTCTATCAAGCTCCTCAAATTTCTTCCACCCTGGGATGAATCTACTCTGCATATTAAGAACCTCCACATATTCTTCAGTATCTTCATCCTTCAGGATATCATCATCATCACATAAGAGTGCCCTTTCCAAAGAATCAACAGTAGAAGCCAAAAATGACCTCTCATCAGCCGTCAATTCATCATCTATTACCTTTACCATGGACAACTCTTCATAATGAGCAGGAAGCTGGGTGGCTCTGAACACATTAAACACAGCTTCTTCCCCATTTACTTTAATAATCATCTTTCCTGCTCTGACTCGAATAACAGCATCAGCAGTAGCCAAAAATCCTCTTCCCAAGATGAGAAGAACCTCAGGATCAGCTTAATAATCAAGAATAATAAAATCAACGGGTAATATGAACTGACCCACTTGTACAAGCACATCCTCAATAATCCCCTCGGGGCATGTCAAAGATCTATCAGCCAGCTGCAAAGTCACAGTAGTGGGTCGTGGCTCACCCAGGCCTAGCTTCCTAAAAACTGAAGAAGGCATCAAATTCACACTAGCACCCAAATCACATAAAGCACGACCAACCTCATGTTCCCCAATTTTCAAAGGGATGGTAAAACTGCCAGGGTCCTTCAATTTCTGCGGAAGCTTGCTTCTAACTCTGGAACTGCACTCCTCAGTAAGTGCAACTGTCTCAAACTCAGTCAATCTTCTCTTGTTAGCAACAATATCCTTGATGTATTTAGCATATTTGGGAACATCCCGCAAAAGCTCCACCAAAGGAATATTTACCTGAATTTGACTCAATATCTCCAAAAATTTCTTGCATGCTGCATCAACTTTCTGCTTCTGAAGTCTCAGCGGGAAAGGTGGTGGTGGTCTCACAATAGCAGACTCGGGCTGCTTTTCAGTTACTTTTTCTGCTTCTTTTTCCACTTCCCTATCAACATTTGGCTCTAACTCACCAACAGTCTTCTTTGGCTTTGGGGGAACTTCTTCCAGTGCTCTTCCATTCCTCAAAGTAACTGCTTGCACAAATTCTCTAGGATTCTTCTCTGTATCACTCGGTAAAGCACCCCGAGGTCTATTGTTTTGTGCTTCAGCTAGCTGCCCCAATTGCCTCTCAAGATCTTTCTGCGCATTGCTCAAATCTTTAATTGTCTGTGCCTGAGAAGCTGAATCATCCATGAGCTTTTGCTGTCCTGCAAGAATTTTCTTAAGCATATCCTCAACTGAACTAGACTGCTGTGGCTGACTCTGCGACTGTGACCCCTGCTGTGGTGCATTTTGGGATCTCTCATTGCCTTGAGGCTGCTCACGATTATCCCTCCAAGAAAAATTTGGGTGACTACGCCAACCCGTGTTATAGCTGTTACCATATTGATTGCGATTCTGACCCTGTGACCTGTTCTGATTACCCACATAGTATACTGACTCTGGATTAGATGGACAGACGTCAGTAGCATGATCCTCTCCACAAACCTCACAAAAGACTTGAAGTTGTTGCACTGGAGCTGCTGGTTGTTGAGGCTGCGATAAAGTTAGCTTGCTGATTTGATTGGAAATAGCATCAATTTTCGCCCTTAGCTCTGAAACTGCATCCAATTGAAGTACCCCAGCTGATTTCTGCGCAGTAGCTCTACCAACACCCTGCCAGTCAGGATTGCTCTGCGAAAACTTGTCAAGTAAATCATAAATCTGATCAAAATTTAAAGCCAGTACTTGACCTCCAGCAGCAGCATCTACCACAATCTTCGTGTGTGCATTCAACCCCTCAACAAAAGTGTGTGCAATAACCTCATTGGGTTGGTTGTGGTGTGGACAATCCCTCAATAGAGCCTTAAATCTCTCCCAGGCTGAGTACAAAGATTCTCCGTCTAACTGTCTGAATGACATGATTTCACTCCTCAGCCGGGCTGTCTTAGCAGACGGATAAAATTTAGCCAAGAATTTCTTAGCCAAATCCTCCCAAGTAGTGATAGACCCAGGCTTCTCAGCCTTTAACCACTTCCTTGCTGTCCCTATCAGTGAAAACGGGAACAGAGTCAAACGAACATAATCAGTAGGCACACCCGAGGGTGTATAAGTATCACTGATCTCCAGAAAGTTCTGAATGTGTTGCTGCGGATCCTCATGAAGTAATCCAGCATATTGTCCCGTCACATGTAGCAACTGAATCATGCCGGGCTTGATCTCAAAGTGCCCGGTAATAGCGGGCTTCACAATACTTGACGCTACTCCTGCCAGGCTAGGCAAAGCAACATCTCGCACTGCTACTGCTTGTTCTTCGGCCATTTCAACAGGTAGAGAGGCAAGTACGATTGCTAGTGCTTCTCGATCTCTCGCTTCTCTTTTCGCCCTTCTCAAGGTTCTTTCAGGCTCGGGATCAAAAGGTGCGAGTGATTCGTCCTTTTTATTCCTTTGCATTCAAAACCTATTGCCTGAAACAGCACAAGAAACTCAACAAAAAATTAAACCTGAATAGAAATTAAGTAATCGTTCAAAAAGAAATTAGTCCGTAATAGTCCCCGGCAACGGCGCCAAAACCTTGTTGCTCCCAAACGCACACGCAAGTATACGCGGTCGCCAAGTAATAAAGTGACAAAGTCGAGTATCGTTCCCACGAGGACTGTGCAGACTAATACTTAGTAAACAATTTCTAACAAACTATCCAGGGGTCTTTTTCCAATGGTTATAAGAGTTTTTATAACTAAAACGCAGTAATTAAAGTGCTGGAGGTGTAATCAAGCAATGGGTCAAACTTTGGTTGTTAACAATATTGAGAAGACAGTCCAGGGTCAGAGTTACGAACAATCCAGTTGATGTATCCAATTGATTCCAATTCTTAAATCCCGGGTTACTAACTGACAGGGTAAATGTAATTATGAAAACCTTTCAGTTCTTCACAATCTATGCAAGCTACTTCAATCCCTATATGTCTATGGGTTAAATCACATGCACACATTAACGATCCTGTAATGAGTTAAACTAGGCAAGCAAGTATATGTCTATCCTACCCGCGAATTGGTTCCCCGATGCCCGGGTTCACAAACTAGTTCTATTCTTTCTTATTACGTAATTAGATTCTCTCTTTCGAGTTCAACCCAAAAACCATAGATGATGCATAATTATCGAGCTCTTAACAATTATACAAGTGAAATCAAGAAAGAATAAGTAACCCGTTATGGGATTCAATCAATGGGAATCAATCTTCAACAATCAATTTTCATGTAAAACTCTAACCCTAGAACGTAAGGAAATTAGCCACACATATTCATAATCACAAGGCAAAGATTTGATGTAATAATGAAATAATTGATGTAATAGATGAAAGATTAGGAATAACCCTTGTTCAATGAAGTGTGTAGCTCTCAATATTGCTCCAAAGTCAAGAACTCTTTACAAAAACTAAGTAATGAACTATTTATAATGTTTCTAAACCCTTGGTAATAAGTTAGACCCAATGCTAGAAGGAATAGGACGTAAAAATGCGCACAAGGGGCGCTATAACGGGCGCCCCGCGCCTCGGAAAGCGTGACAATAACCAGAGGATGCCACCAGCTGCACGCCTTGGCCATGCGTCGCATGCCAAACCGAGTAAGCCACTTCGCGCTATAGGCTGCGCGGCGCGTGGCCTATGGCGCCAAGCCAAAATGCTCTTCTTTCGCTCCAAAACTCGGCTCGTGTCGTGCCTTTGTGTGCTCAATCCAATCTTCAACCATCCTTCAACCAATTCATGCTCAATCAAGCTCCGAAACGCTCCAAATGCATCACGTAACAACCTACACACGCACAACACAACATCAGTGTAAAACCACATTCACAAGCTACCAAACGAGTGCAAAACAAGCTCAAATGTGCGGAAATATTAAGGAAAAGTAGGCATAAAATGCCGAACATTAAGAAACAATGTCTTTACTTTTAAAAGATGTTCTAGTTTGTTTACCTAATTGACATGCATCACATACATGGTCTTTAAAGAAATTTAGTTTTGGTAAACCAATGACGAGATCATGCTTTGAAATTTTTTCAATTAAAGACATGCTTGCATGACCTAATTTCCTATGCAGAACCAAGGATCATTTGTAATAGATGCAAGGCAGAGATGCTTACTTGAGGAGGTATTGTCGTTGTTCAAGACATAGATATTATTTTCTCTTGAACCAGAGAGAACTACTTTACCTTTGTTGTCATGAATAATGCACCTGCTAGATTCAGATTTTACCTTGAATCCTCCATCACATAGTTGACTTATGCTGAGAAGATTGTGTTTGAGTCCTTCTACTAGAAATGCATCTTTTATGTCACATGAGGAGTTCAATGAGATGATTCCTATTCCAATGATCTTTCCTTTAGTATCACCTCCAAAACGTACAGAGCCTCCATCAAAGTTTGTGACTGATTTGAAAAGCTGTTTGTCACCAGTCATGTGACGGGAGCATCCACTGTCTAAAAAACATTTGCCCAGTTTCGCTCTTTTCTTGTGGAGTCCCTGCAATATGATGGTTTTAAACAGTTTTAGGTACCCAAGCTTGCTTGGGTCCTTGGGAGTTAGTGTTAAAGGTGCCAGCCTCATTTTTAGCTTTTGGCCTCCAAACCCATCTTTCAGGATTCTTCTTGTAGCATTTCCTTTGAACATGGCCAATCTCACCACAATGAAAACATATAGGTAGATTTTGAGATTGAGAACTGGAAGAAGTAGGTGTAGTGGATCTAGCAGATTTTTAGGAATTATAAAATCTATCAGAGGGATAACTTGTGGGCCTTCGAAGTCTGTTTAGTTTAATTTTAATTTGTTCCATTTCCTCTTTTAGAAACTCATTTTCAGTTTCCACTACTTCTAGTTTCATTTCCCATTCTTCCTTTTCTTTAGTCAGCTTTTTGATTACCTTGAGAGCTTTCTCAAGTTCATCAAGAGCTTCATCAAGGTTTTTAGAGTTTTCAGTGCAAAGATTACAACATACCTCATTTGTGTCAGCCATGAAGCATATGTTTGCTGCATCTTCAGATTCAGTGTCGGCTGCTTCATCATCACTCCAGGCTGCATACGATCTGTTCTTACCTTTCCTTTTTGCTTCTGGGCAGTTGTTGGCAATGTGTCCTTGCTTTCCGCATTCATAGCAACGTCCTTCAGCTTTATAGCTAGTTTGTTCCTTTTTGAAAGGAACCTTACCTTTGCGAAACTGTTTTCTCCTGTTAAGAAGGCCATTTATGTTTCTGGACATCATAGCAAGTTGTTCCTGTATGTCATCTTCTTCGGCTTCATGTCCATAGTCAACTTCTTCAGTGATGGTGCTTAAAGCTACTGCCTTTTTCTTTTCTTCTTGAGTGTTGCGATTCAGATGAGTTTTCTCAAAGGCAATCAAGTCACCTCTGAGTTCATCATAAGTGAGTTTATTAAGGTCACTGCTTTCAATATTAATAACTTTTGGTTGCCAGGATGTTGGAAGGCTTCTTAGAATCTTCCTGATTTGCTGACCGCTTGTGTAGATCATTCCAAGAGCTTTGAGCTCTCCAATAATCTTGCTGAATCTGGCAAACATATCTTCAGCAGATTCTCCTTCTTTCATTTGAAATAGCTCATATTCATAGACTAGGAGATTTATTCTTGTTTCCTTGACTTTGCTGGTACCTTCATACGTAACCTCCAATTTGTCCCATATCTCTTTCGCAGTATCACAACTAGAAATCTTTTCCCATTCCTCACCACTTATAGCATTGTAGAGAATATTCACAGCTTTGTAATTCAGTTGAATTACTTCCCTTTGTTCGTCAGTATAGTCATCCATATCGAGGGGATCCGAAGTTTCAGCTGTCTCATCTTCCTTCTTAGTAGTGGCAATTGTTGGAATGGTGTAAGGACCTTTCTTGATGACCCGCCAGACCTTCAAGTCGACTGACTTGACATAGGTTTCCATGCGGATCTTCCAGTGACTGTAATGTTTCCCATTGAAGTAGGGAGGCCGGGTGGCAGAAGTTCCCTCTTGCAATAGGGCACCATTAACAACGTGTGCAGACATGATCTTTACTCACTTGCTGTAAGGCAAAACAAATAAAATGTGAGACCAAGCTCTGATACCAATTGAAAGTACAAGAGGGGGGGTGAATTGCAATTTTTCTATCGATACAGTTGACTTAAGTAGTTTATAGTCGACTAAGCAGAGTATATATATATATTTATAAAGTTAAGCAAACTGTAAAAGATAAGGGAAGAAAGAAGACAAAGGAATTTTATACTGGTTCAGAACCAAAAGGTTCCTAATCCAGTCCCCTTGGGTCACAAGGGAGTATCTCTCTTATCAAGGCTCTTAGTAACAGAAGGGTACAAGGATGGTTTATCGTTCACCACAAACGTCTCTATCACAGATGGTTTTTACCACTCGATTACCACCAACGTGTTGTTTGGTTTATCGCTCACCAAACCAACTTCAGTTGACACTACTGTTACCTCTACAAGAAACTCTCCTTCTTTTCTTTTCTAATACTGATACACTCACTTGTTACAGTATTTGTGCAAAGTAAAAGTATGGAGAAGAGTAGACAGTAAGATAGAAGCACGAGTCATAGAACGAATTCTTCTGGAATATATAGGCTTGTGAAGAGGCAGCACATGATCATGGAAAGAGAGGGAATCACTGATTGCGCAGATCACGGGATGCTATCCTAGGAGGCGAGATCCTGAGAGATTGGACCCAAGAGATTTGATTCTTGGAGAGGTATAAATACCTTCCAAGAATAAGGTTGAGCCTGAAGGAATCAATTCCTTAACTCGAGGGATGGCCTTCCATAATCAGCTGTCTTGAACGTAACGGGCAGATCCTTTCCTTAGTTGACTTGGTATTGGGGATCCTGCAGTTCACACACAAATTAGCAACTGAAGATCTTTATTTGTCATAAATCAAAAACATAAGTTCAACAATCAGTACCTAAAAATGACAGGAAGATGAGCAGATTGAGCCATCTCATGTTAGGAAGATGACAGGAAGGCCTAAAAATAAAATGAGGAAGGAGACTGGGGAGACTAAAGGTTGTGGGAAGGCTTCAAAAAGAGGAATAGCTATGAGTTGTTCAATTTGTAAGTATAAAAACCGCAACAAAATGTGTTGTCCAAATAAACAACAAGGAACACAAGAGGTAAAATCTAAATTCCTATTTCATTAGCTAAGATAATTTTTTTTAAAGTTATTATTCAATCTAAATTCCTATTTCTTTTGTTTATTGTTTGTAATATATATAATAGTCAAGCTTTTGGTTTCCTAAGGGAGTTGCTGGATCACAAGCTTCCACATCTAACCTGGCAAGGGAAGAGGATGAGCAAAGGCAGAGGAGGTAGTGAAGTAGGGGTTGGAGAAGAAAGGAGCAATAGCAATATAAAGGGCAGGGGCAGAGGTGTATCTAGAGGCAGTGAAGTAGATGTTGGGGAAGAAAGGAGTGCTGACAGTATAAGGGGAAGGGGTATGGGCAGAATTTTGCAGCACTCTCAAGCTTCAAATAAGAGTGGAAAGAGTGCATATAAAAGGCCAAGACTAGTGGGGCATGGTGTATTTGTTAGTCAAAGTGGCTATACTTGTGCAGAGGTAAGTGATGTGATTTATTTGATAGATCATGATTAGTTGTATGAATAAACATTGTATTGTTTAACTCTCAGTAAGGAAGACATGTGAGTAGAATTATATCAAGTGGAGCCACAAGTTTGAAGAATTTTGCTATTGTAACTGGGGATCTCTTGTAACTGGTGATGGTTATCAACAAAGTAAAGGTCTAAAATGGAAAGATAAAATAGCTATGACTACAAGAAAACTTAAAGAAAAAGTGCACTGCTTAGGTATCAAAAAGAGGCACAACAAAGAGCTTCTACTAATACAGGAGAAGTCTAAATTTGGATTGAAAATAATCTGTTGCTATTGTTTTCTTTTGGAATGTTAACCAATGTTTTGTGTAGTCTTGAACTAATGTGATACCTTGTGTTTTTGTCAAATTCTAACTGTTATTTTGTGGGAATACAGTTTCTTATGTATTCTTGCCAACATTTGATCTAATATATTAGATTGTTGGTATTTCATTGAATATCAAAGTTACTATAGAATTGGCCTTAACTATCCATTCATACTATGAGGATGGTAGTGTTAGCTTTACACTCATAGTAACTTTATGTGTAATGGAGAAGCAAGTTTCTAATACTTAGTGGTGTTATATAGATATCTAAGCCACGTTTCTTCTGGCTTTCATATGGCTTTCCAGAGTTCTCTTTAGCCTTGATTACTGTGGTCGTGGGGGATGTATTACTGTTACCATATTGTACATGACTAATTATTATTTTTTAGAGTTCTCTTTGTGCTAGGAATAGATGCTTTATTAAGTTAAATCTTGAACCTCACAAATTTTTTGTCCTGACTTCAACTAAGATGTATCATTCCATACCATAAATAATAAATAAAATTTGTAAACATCCCAGACCCAAGTCATCCGAATTATCAAATTCATTACAAACTTTAAACATAGTGCGAACCATGATACCCCTTAACTACCACAGTAAATGATGCAACCCGACGCTCATTCAAACCTTTCACAAGGAGCCAAGTTCGGAAGTTGCAACAGCTACAGGCAATGTTCACACAACTGGAACTGATTGGGCAAGTATTGGAGGTTCCAGGGCAATTTTGCATGCTTACTGCCTCTGAAATTGAAAATACTCATCGTGATCGCGAGTGCACAGACGCGATCGTGAAGAGCCAAAGAGAAGACCTACGCGATCGCGAGCAGTCAGACGCGATCGCAGAGGATGAAAATGCAGAGCTGCGCGATCGCGAGTCCACAGACGTGATCGCGCATGTGGCTAGTTGAAGCCTTTGCCTGCACGATCGCGAGACCATAGCCGCGATCGCGTGGCTATGAATTAAGGCTCAACGCGATAGCGACCATCACTGCGCGATCGTGCTAAGACGAGGATCAGAAGACCCAACAGTAGCTAATGACTTGAAGGCCCATTGTTAAGGGTTAACTAAGGCATTTGTGTCATAGTATAAATACTCCTAAAGTCATTAGCATACCTAGTTTTTGGATGATTATTGATGGTAAGGATTTGGCTAAGCTTGTTTGCTTTAGCACATTAAACTTTCCTTGATTTGCAATTAGCTTTCACTAATTGAGGATCAAATAGTAGTGGTTCTTTTGTTTAGGTGATTAAGGGGGTAATTAGGATAATCTTCCCTAATCCATTTCCTTAATTCTTCTCTAAATCAATTGGGTCTTACTTTATTTCTTGTCTTCTCATTTTGTGTCTTTAATCTTCATATCATTTGGTATCAGAGCTGGATTAGTGTTTGTTTTAACAATCACTAAACCAATTCTTGTTCATCAAGTCAAAAAAAAAGTCAAAAATCCAAAAATATGGATCTTAGGATTAGGTTTCTATTGGGTGAAATTTTTGGTACTATTTGAAGATATTGCTGCCTAGAAACTATTCCCAAAAGGAATTGGTCAAACAACAACAAATTGGTGCTGAACTGAAGGAATCAAAAATTAGGGTTCTTCATCAAGAAATTGGGGTTTTTAGATTTGGTTGTTGAAATCGAAGAATCATACTAGGGTTTGTTCACGGACCAACAAGGAGTATACATCTCAAATTTGGAGCAAAAACACAGTGGTTTGTGAAGATTCAAGTTGCAAAGTGAGCTTCAAAATCGGGTTCTACTTCAAACCCAGAAGCTTACACGATCGCGCCACTTCCAGCGCTATCGTGCAGGCCACTAATTAAAAGGCCTACGCGATCGTGACAGTCTCACGCGATCGCTCCAGTACCATCAGCAAGCCTCCATGAACGCGACGCACTCACGCGATCGCGCTGAACAACAATTTCCCAAAAAAACAGATTCTTAGACAGATTGTTCGCAACAGCCCCGTAACAGTTTCCAATCAACCGGAACTCAATTTCAGCATCAAGAACAGTGAGTTGCTAGATCACAAACCAAATTTCATCTAATTCTGAATCCGATTCGTGCCATTTCGATTCGTGCCTTTCTTTCTTCCTTTTCTCAAAACTTTCCTAAATTGCTTTCGTCAGTTTCAATTGTCCGTGTCTTGTCACAACAATTCCTTCTGATCCCGAATTAGTTGAGTTTGATTGTCAAGTTGGATTTAGTGTACGCAGAACAAACTTGCAATAGCCAAATAGTGGAAAAAGGCAAGTGGGGTGAGAGCATTTGAGTGAGTAAAAGCCAAACGTTGAGTGTAAACACGAGTGAATTGAGTGACATCAATTTGAGTGTAAACACTTAGGGAGCGACTCGGTGAGGACTCTTTCTACTAACCTTGTTTGTTTACTTGTTTGTAGGTACAATGACTCAAAAGGGAGTCAAGGCGGATATGGAACTTAAAACCATGATACAAGCCATGATGACTAATATGAGCTTGATGCAAGATAAGATTGATGGGTTGAATGAGACGGTGGATGAGCTAACAAAAAAGGAAAAGCTTCGGGAAATGGGTAAACAAGTGGTTGGTACACCTCCAACCGTGGGGGTGCGGGGTGATGGACCAAGCCAAATCTCTCGGGCCAATGACCGCTACTCTCAAATGGTGGTCCAAGATACCTATTCACCGAATGTCACTCCACAAGCAAGGGATCCCACTCATGATCTCCCAAGGGATGAACAACCAAGGAATGACACTCCAAGGCCACTTGATGTTGAGGGTCTTCATGAGGACGAGAACTATGATAATAAACCATTTTGTTATCCGGGTGAAGCACAACGAGGGGGAGCTAGGGGTCGAGGTGGTCGATTTGGGGGAGGTTACCAAGGGAGAGTGGATCGTGATGGAGACTACTATGACCACGAGGGTTATGGTGGGCAACGGAGGTATCATGATGAAGATAAGGGGTTGAACACTATCAAGGTCAACCTATCTACCTTCCTAGGTGAGAGTGATCCGGATAAATATATGGAGTGGGTGGTCATGACGGAGAGAATCTTTCAAATCAACAACGTCCAAGATGCTACAAGGGTGAAGTATGCTATCTCCCAATTTGAAAGCTATGCTTCTACTTGGTGGGAGTCCAAGAGAAGACAAAGGGAAACACAAGTGCTCATTGCCAATGGGGGTTGGGCGGCCATGATGGAGGCTCGTTTTCTACCTCCAAACTATGAGGATGAATTGCTCAAACGATTCTACAATTTGAGGCAAGGAACCAAGAGCGTGGTGGAGTATTTTGATTAATTTGAGAGGACTGGGACAAGGGCTAACGTGTTAGATGGTGACCGATCTCTCATACCAAAGTTTCTTGGAGGTTTGAATAGGGAGATCTCTTCCCCAATGAAATTTCACCGGTTTGAAAGCTTGAATGATGCATTCCAAGCGGCTCAAAAGGTGGAGACGGGATCAAGTTAGACAAGTCTAACAAAGCCAAAAACATCCCTTCCACTTGGAACAAAGGAAAGGATAATGTGAAGGCTTATACCCCATGAGATAAAGCTAAGGAGCCCAAGCTTGACTTCAAGGGCAACATTGAAAGAACCAAGCCCAAGGAGGAGCCCAAGGTGGGAGGTAATAAAGCTAAACTTGAAAACTTATCTAACATTCAATGCTACAAGTGTAATATCCGTGGCCACATGATGAGAGATTATCCCAATAGGAGGACTATTATTGCTTTGGGTGATGGGGGCTATAAAACGGGTGGTAGTGATGATGATGAGATAGATAGGGATATGCCATGTGACGATGATTTTGATAAGGAGCCGATAGGAGATGGGAAACTAGAGGAAAACTATCTTACTCTTGTGGTAAGAAGAATAATGGGGGCACAAGTGAAGGAGGAGTTGGAGTCGAATAAAAGGGAGAGTTTATTCCATGCCTATTGTATGGTTCAAGGGGCTATTTGTTCTTTAATTATTGATAGTGGTAGTTGCGTCAATGTGGTGAGCACCACCTTGATTGAGCAACTCAAACTACCCACTAGAAAGCGCCCACAATCTTACAAACTCCAATGGTTGAATGAGTGTGGTGAACTAAAGATGAGCAAGCAAGCCTTGATTAAATTCAAGATTGGGGATTACCATGATGAGCTTTTGTTTGATGTGGTCCCTATGCAAGCTTGTCATATCTTGCTTGGTAGGCCTTAGCAATATGACCGCTTGGCAAGGCATGATGGCAAAACTAATAGGTATGCCTTGGAAGTGGGGGGTCGGAAGTTTGTTCTAAACCCATTGACTCCGGCACAAGTGAGTGAGGGTTATAAGAAGATAAGGGAGTTGAAGTTGAAAAGAGAGAAAGAAAAGAAAGAGGGAGTTGTGGAAGAAGGGAGAGTGGGAGTTGTTACCCAAAAGAGTGAGGAACCAAAAGAGGGAGTGAACTTGTTCTTGTCTAGGAAAGAATGTTTGAAAGATGTGGAGGAAGGAGCACCCATGATTCTCCTCCTACACAAGGAACATGTTTTGCTTACTAATGAACTAACCCCTTCTTTGCCTAGTTCTATTTCTTCTCTTTTGCAAGGTTATGAAGACATCTTCCCCGAGGAGTTGCCTAGTAGGTTGCCACCACTAAGAGGCATTGAGCACCAAATTGACCTTGTTCCGGGTTCCCAATTGCCCAACAAGGCCGCTTATAGAAGCAACCCGGAAGCTACCAAAGAACTCCAAAAGTAAGTGGAGGAGTTACTTGGGAGAGGACTTGTGCAAGAAAGTGCGGTCCCGGTCATCCTAGTACCAAAGAAAGATGGGACTTTGCACATGTGTGTGGATTATAGAGCCATCAATAAGATCACGGTAAAGTATCGTCATCCTATTCCTAGGTTAGACGATATACTTGATGAGTTATGTGGATCTTGTGTGTTCTCTAAAATTGATTTGAGGAGTGGATACCACCAAATTCGGATGAAACCGGGTGATGAGTGGAAGACGGCCTTTAAGACCAACTTTGGTCTTTATGAGTGGCTCGTCATGCCTTTTGGCTTGTCTAATGCTCCTTCAACCTTTATGAGGCTGATGAATCATGTGCTCAAATCCTTCATTGGAAAGTTTGTTGTAGTTTACTTTGATGACATCCTTATCTATAGTAAATCCATCGATGAGCATGCTAATCATTTGAAACAACTGTTTGATGTCTTGAGAAAGGAACAACTATTTGCTAACTTGAAAAAGTGTTCTTTTTGTGTTGAAAAAATTGTTTTCCTTGGTTTTGTGGTAAGTGCAAATGGTGTGGAAGTAGATGAGGTTAAGGTGGAGGCCATTAGAGATTGGCCCACTCCTAAAAGCATTGGTGATGTGAGAAGTTTCCATGGGTTGGCTAGCTTTTATAGGAGGTTTGTAAGGAGATTTAGCAATATAGCCGCACCATTGACCGAAGTGATAAGGAAGGATAAGGCGTTTGTGTGAGGGAAAGAGCAAGAAGAGGCTTTTGCAAAATTGAAGGAAGTCCTTAGTTCCACACCTCTTCTTCAATTGCCAAACTTTAATAAGACCTTTGAGATTGAATGTGATGCTAGTGGGGTAGGCATTGGGGCCATGTTGATGCAAGAACAAAAGCCTATTGCATATTTTAGTGAGAAACTCAAGGGAGCAACCACTAAATATTCCACTTATGACAAGGAGTTATATGCCTTGGTGAGGGCATTGGCTCATTGGCAACATTACCTTTGGTCCAAAGAATTTGTTATTACAACCGACCACCAATCCTTAAAGCACCTCAAATCCCAAGAGAAATTGAATGTGAGACATGCCAAATAGGTGGAGTTTCTTGAGACTTTTCCTTATGTCATCCATTACAAAAAGGGGAAAGAGAATGTGGTGGCGGATGCCTTGTCAAGAAAGTTTGTGCTTCAATCAAGAAGGCACTTGTTGTTGAATACTTTGGGGTCCAAACTCATGGGCTTTGAGAGTATGAAGGAGATGTATGTTAATGATCCGGAGTTTGGAGAACTTTATGCTAATTGTGAAGTGGAGGAAAGGGGTAGAAGAATCAATCGATTGTGTGGTGAGGAGGAACTTAGTGGTGGAGAAAAGGAGGTTTCACAAGTTTGATGGCTTCTTGTTTAGGAATGGGAAGTTATGTGTGCCTAGTTCATCTCGGAGGGAATTGCTAGTGAGAGAGGCCCATAGTGGAGGACTAATGGGGCATTTTGGTGTGGGCAAGACAATGGAGATTCTTAAGGAGCAATTCTATTGGCCCAAAATGAGAGCGGATGTTGTGAGGGTGTGTAGCCAATGCTTGGAGTGTAGGCAAGCCAAGTCAAAGCTACTTCCATATGGTTTGTACTCATCCCTTCTCATTCCCTTAGGTCCTTGGCTTGACATTTCTATAGATTTTATCCTTGGGTTGCCTAGGACCAAAAGGAAAAAGGATAGCATTTTTGTGGTTGTTGATAGATTTTCTAAAATAGCTCATTTCATTCCATGCCACAAGGTTGATGATGCATCTCACATAGCTAATTTGTTTGTTGACAATGTGCTTAAATTGCATGGGGTCCCAAAAACTATTGTTAGTGATAGGGATCCCAAGTTCCTTAGTCATTATTGGAAAGAGCTTTGGGGGAGGCTTGGCACTAAGTTGTTGTTCTCCACTTCTTGCCACCTCCAAACCGATGGCCAAACCGAGGTTGTTAATGAAACCTTGGGTGCCATGCTTAGAGCTATGGTTAAGGGGAAACTAGCTTCTTGGGAAGAACATCTACCTTTGATTGAATTTGCTTATAAGGACCATGCACACATCTACTTGCATGACATCTTTTGAAGTTGTGTATGGCTTTAATCCCCTTACCCCCTTGGATCTTACAGCTTTGTCTAGTGATGTTGTCTTAATCTTAGATGCCAAGGTGAGAGCTCAAGAGATGAAACAACTTCATGAGCAAGTAAGGAAACAACTTGAGAAGAAAAACCAAGAAGTTGCCAAGAAGGCAAACAAAGGAAGGGAGAAGATCATTTTTGAGCCCGGTGATTGGGTGTGGGTTCATTTCTGAAAGGATAGGTTCCCAAACAAGAGGACGAGCAAATTGATGCCTAGAGGCGATGGCCTTTTCCAAGTCCTTGAACGCCTCAATGACAACGCGTACAAGGTGGACTTGCCAAGCAATTACCAAGTGCACAACACGTTCAACGTGTGTGACTTATCTCCCTTCGAAGTAAAAGATCAAGTGAATCCGTGGACGGATTCTTCTCAAGATGGGGAGAATGATGCAACCAGACGCTCATCCAAACCTTTCACAAGGAGCCAAGCTCAGGAGTTGCAACAGCTACAGGCAATGTTCACACAACTGGAACTGATTGGGCAAGTATTGGAGGTTACAGGGCAGTTTTGCATGCTTACTGCCTCTGGAATTGAAAATACTCATCGCGATCGCGAGTGCACAGACGCGATCGCGAAGAGCCAGAGAGAAGACCTACACGATCGCGAGCAGTCAGACGCGATCGCGAGCAGTCAGACGCGATCGCGGAGGATGAAAATGCAGAGCTGCGCGATCGCGAGTCCACAGACGCGATCGCGCAACAGGCTAGTTGAAGCCTTTGCCTGCGCAATCGCGAGACCATAGCCGCGATCGCATGGCTATGAATTAATGCTCATCGCGATAGCGACCATCACTGCGCGATCGCGCTAAGACGAGGATCAGAAGGCCCAACAGTAGCTAATGACTTGAAGGCCCATTGTTAAGGGTTAATTAAGGCATTTGTGCCATAGTATAAATACTCCTAAAGTCATTAGCATACCTAGTTTTTGAATGATTATTGATTGTAAGGATTTGGCTAAGCTTGTTTGCTTTAGCACATTAAACATTCCTTGATTTGCAATTAAGTTACACTAATTGAGGATCAAATAGTAGTGGTTCTTTTGTTTAGGTGATTAAGGGGTGATTAGGATAATCTTCCCTAATTCATTTCCTTAATTCTTCTCTAAATCAATTGGGTCTTACTTTATTTCTTGTCTTTTTATTTTGTGTCTCTAATTTTCATATCTGTAAAACAACCAAAATATAGATCCTAATAAATAAATGTCCAACACCTAACCTTTCATTATACTCAAAATATCCAAATACATAGCAGTCCCTACCATTTATACAACCAAACTAAAACATTAAAACAAATACTGATAATTAGCAAGAACTTCAAATGTTGTCTCCTAGTTAACTCAACCTCCATTTCTTTGCTTTTTTTCAACAAGCCAAGAATGACTACCTTTGATTGGTCAGGGAGCTAAGGATCATGCCACTCAAAATATCCACATGGTACTTGTCCTCCTACCTAAAAATCAACCAAATAATTATACTTTCAAATGGAAAAAGTTTGAGACAAAATGGAAAATGTTTCTTGTTAATTACCCTATAATTTTTGCATCCAAAGAAACGTCTTCCTGGATTTGCATTTGACCAAGATATTCTCAGCGATGCCGGTTGCCCAACCCTACAACAAACATTAGTTTTCATGGTCAAGAATATGTGGGTTCTCAACAAAATTAAACAAAAGCAAGAAAAAAGTGTTTAACTAGGGTTTTGAATTAGAGTTTTTATGGAAGAACAACAAACAAGAAAGATACTAAAAAACTTGCCGGATAAAAATTACATATCTAAAAAAAAATTGAGATGGTTGTGTTGGGGAGTAGAGGAAGAGAAAGGAATCTTAATATTTAAAGAAAAAAATAAAAAATAAAGAGAAAATAGTAAAAAAATATGAAAATGTTAGTTTATAGCTAAATTAGCCGTTGGTGGTCCCAACTGTCAGCCTTTTTCAGAGGCCCACCCGCTTTTTCAAGGGTGGTAACACCCATTATGCCATCTGTCACGCCGTGGGACAATGGTAGGCAAAATTCATAGTTTAGGATATTGTGAACAAGCGATAATCTATGTATGAAACTAGTAAAAAAGTGATAGTTTAGGTGGGTTTTAAGCCATTATCTCAATATATCTAACAACAAAATAAATTTAGCATAAGTTATAAAAATTTTGCCAACCTTCAGATTTGGCTTGATGGCCAACATTTATGGGAATTTATATTACTCATTTTATTCGGTATACATAAAATATACCTATCAGTTGTAGAGGTCACCTTCAACCTCTTACCGATTTTCCAATTTTTGTAGTCTTCAAAATCGTCTTCAAATTCCTCTTATATTCTATTTTTATAATATCTTTCTCTGCATGTTTCATTTCTTCGATTATAAGATTTTGTGTAAAAGTTGTTCAGTAAAAAGAAAAAGGATAAACAACACGGATTTGTTTTGATTTTGTTTTGAATCGGTTAAGATCACTGAAGATTTCAACGTGATATTCTTTAGGATATTAACAATCACAGCGTGATTTTATCCTTTATTTTGGGAATGGATTCAACTATCGCTTAGATGGTAAGGAAATTGAAGGCTAGCATTTGTGGAAAGTTCACTGAGGCTATTTTGACGTAAGGGCTATATAATTTGGGCTATTTATTTTATTTTCTCATTTATTGTTTCGTGACAAATTGTATTTCGTCTCTAAAGGCATAAGCCACATGCTTCTAGTGACAAAACATAAATTTTATTGCAAAAGTTTTTTTTTTTTCCAAAAGTTCGATTGGTGCCAATAATTGAATAATATTAACCACAAAATTTAAAGTCGTGAGAATTAGTTTTCCCACTAATGTTATGGACAATTTATGAAATCAACTATAAGTCTCATATTTTGTTATGTTATCGCAACAAAAAAGGTTCACAGCTCCACAAATCTTTACCTCGGTTGTTCCATTATATATACATATACATTTAATTTTTTATGTTATTTAAGTCATTAGGCTTTCGTGAATTTTTTTTTATCATATCTGTTGGTTATTGTGTGTTTGGTTGTTTTGATAAATTATAATGTGATACTATCATTTTTTTCTAATTTTTATCACCTTTTGATCCTTTACTCTTTTTTCTTTACACAGGAAGAATAAGGCACTTCAACAATGTGAAATTAAGTCAGTCGAGGAGATTAAAGACAAAGGAGTAATTCAAAAACATGTTACAATTTTTTTGAGTCCTATGTGTAAGCAAAAAAAAAAAAAAAAATATTTTCAAAAAGTACATGTTGAATACTTACATTGGTTGTCCTTTTAAAATAAAAAGTTCTTCATATACTTTTATTTCTCAAAATCATCTTCTTATTGGTTACACATTTGCTTAGTGTTTTGTGTTAATTGTAATCGTCTCTAATTTTATAACAATTTTATTTTGTAGGCAAAGGTCATATTTTTAGCGACGATACAACAATTTTCAATGACGAAATTATTAATAATTTTTATAAAATCAAATTTGTCACTAATTAATATACTTCGGGACAAATATTTTCGTATATAAAAGATATGTTTTAGTGACGTAATAATGTTTGATCAACTACGAATTGGATATATCATTAAATACAATTTATATCGTCATTACTTAAATAAAACTTTAGTGACAAGATAGTTTCGTCAGGCATTACTTATCTTTTTAGTGATGACGGGCACATAATCAACTATAAGATTCTATAATTTTCCTGATAAATAAGTTTGTCGCATATTATTTACAATTTGGGAAGACAAAAGCTTTCGTAGTTAATATATTACTCCTATTATAAGTTGCCTCTGTATATTTTTAGTGCTCCAAGATATAGGGATGAATGATATACGAAATATGTTTATCAATCTTTTTCTGTGACAAAATATGTATTTTAAATTAAAAAATAATGCGTCTTTTTTTTTTTGGTAGTATTAGCAAGAATACTCCATAAAAGGGTAGTTTGGAACTTTTGACTTCATTTAATAAAATCTTTAAAAAATGATATTCATTTTCAATCGAGCATAAATTGTCAGCATACAATAATTTTGCTTATTAAGCAGGAGTATGAGACATTGGATGGGCAAAATCAATGAATCTGCTCAAATTGACACAAGTTCTATCGTGTAGTCAAATATTGTATGTATATGTAACTTCTTGAAATGTTACAAACGCATACTCATGTAGGCAAGAGGGCGTTCATGGTTCGATTTGATTGATTTTTTAGTTAAAATTATAACCAAATCAATTTATAAAAAATCAAATCATGTAAACATTATTATCCAACGGTTTGATTATTGTCGCTTTGGTTCGATTTTGGTCGGTTTATCGATTTTTGACAAATTATGTTGATAAGAAGAATGATAACGATATCTTTCTAAAAGAAAGAGAAGAATGATAAAGAGAACTACCACTACGTTATTAGTCATGTGGTATTTTGAGCACCTAACATACACCAAATATATTGTGCTCGTAATACTAGAGCAAATCTTGGGAGATTAAAAGTAATTATTTTAGTATAGAAGAAAATATTGAAATATACTATATATTCACATGATATCTCTGCTTTTAGTATCTCTTACCTCATATATCAAGTTCAACATGCTAGGATGACAGGAAAAAAAAAATCAAAATTAGAATTTGGTTCGCTTGTTTCTTGATTTTTTTTCATAATACCAAACCAAATCAAATATGATCGCTTTTTAAAATTTAAAACCAAAAACAAATCAAATTTAACAAAGTATCAATTTTTAAGTCGGCGTGATTTTTTTTCGGTCTGAATCGGTTTTTAATACTTTGATAAACAAATATACTTGTGAGCACGTTAATATAACTTATGTCTGATGGGCAACATCTATATCTTTCTTTAAATTAAAAAAAAATCTTATTAAGCAAGGCAAATAGTGTAAGACATCCTCTTATAATATCCTCTCTTAATCGTTTAAGCAATCAACTTCACACAACATTGTTAAACAATAAAAATAGGAACTTAACAAACATACCCCTCTATTCAACTGTTTAAATAATAATAGCTAGATGAAACTATATAATATATGTACAATCCATATAGTTACCCGAAAATAGAAAGAGTGATTATGACAAAACTAAAAGATTCGAAAAAGAATAATTAAAAAAGTTAAATAAAATAAAATAGAACACACACCACCCCCACGTAGAACTGGTCTACAGCTAAAAAGTCGAATCAGCAAAGAGAATAACAGAGCTGAACCGGTCCAAACAGTTAACCGGTTCTGTTTTTATCGAAACAACAAAATAAACATTTCCTTCAGATTCTCAAATTGGGCCAATTTCAGTAAATTATGAAATTCTAATGTACAAATTTTGAAATGTAAAATTGGGGACAAAAAATGAAAGGAAGTGCAGCGAAGCTAATAGTTGATGCATTATTGCAAAGGTTTCTTCCACTTGCTAGGCGTCGTATTGAAACTGCTCAAGCTCAGGTAATTTTTCAATAATTCCAAATTCGTTGTATTATTTAATGACGGTAGTGTCTGAGCTAGCTTGCCCGTATGTCTCGTATTGCTATTTTAAATACAATCTTCTTTTGATTGTTGGTTAACTTTTATTGTATTGTACCCTCTCTCGAAGCAAATAGTGGTCCGCCCAGTTTTTGCTCCTACTGTGACTCGATTGTGTAGGTGGAGGTTGCTTACCATTTGAGCGACCCTCACTTGTCGTATTGTATCAATTGCAGTCAATTAAAATGGGAGAGATGGAGTATTAAAGTTGCTTCGTGTGTTTGTGCATCATAGTTTTTGATAATTTACTAAATGTAACATGACTTAGAAAGATACTTCGCCATTTGTCTCGTCAAATTAGTTGATTCACAGTTGCTGTAAGATCACTAATGAAGTCAACATGATATCTTTTGTTGGATCATATCATTTGTATATTTTAGTCTCAGCTAGATAAGCTTCAGAGTTTCCTAGGATTTATGCTTGCCAGGGTTCTAATAACATAAGAATGCCCTGATAGGCTGTCTCTATTTCTGAAGCAAAGAGCAGAACAAGTGTAGGACGACTTACACTAATAGTGGGTCAGCATGATCTCAAGGAAGGAATTTAGTGGATACAATAGTGCTAACTGAAATGTATCGCATGAAAGGCGAAGAGTAGAAAGATAACCGATTATTTTCTAGCGCAGAAAGAGAAGAGAAATCATAGCCTTCTTGAGTTGGCACCAATAAACTGTTGCTATTACAGTTATGTGCTCCGCCTTTTATTGGTGTGATCTTTAAAACGTAGTTTTTTCTTCATGTTGATGTAAAAACAAACTATGTGATGCTAAAGAAATGGTATATTTTATTTTAATTTTACCCAATTTGTGCATTATTCTGAAGTTTCCTACTTGGCTAAATAGGATGGACAGTACCTTCGTCCATCGGATCCAGCATATGAGCAAGTACTGGATTCGTTAGCTATGATTGCTCGACACACACCTGGTCCTCTTCTGGAGGCTCTTCTAAGATGGAGAGAAAGGTACATTTTAAGCTATAATTTGTCCTCAACTATTCCACATGGTTGTCATTGTGTTTCATGTTGATGTATATTTGTAGTCATGTGCTTCCAATTTATGCAAATTCTTTCTGACAGTTGAATTAGCAGAGCCATCATGCATCAACAAATAGTTTGATAAAAGCATGTGTCATTTTATCTTTGAATGCTCTATCTAACTTGCCTATAGCTACTTTCCTACTTGGAAGAATTCAAGGCATGATTTTTTTGATGACAGTGATGTCCGAACAGTTTACATCCACCTCGTCGGTTCCACTGGGTACCTGCTACCTCCTATCAGCGCAGGTACCAGGAGCTCTGCCCTCCAAGGCTTAGGCAAATGGGAAGAAATCACCTAGTGTTTTTTCCCTCTGTTGGGATTTGAACTCGAGACCTCATGGTTCTCCTCCCACTTCATTCACGGCATGATAAATTGAGTCATTGTGTGTTATAGCTACACTTTATATAGATTCATTTCTGCTAGCTCAATTAAGACTGATTGAGAAGCGAGAATGTGGAAAAAATGACACTTATTGCAATTCTTACCTATGTTTATTGACTTTTGACAATTTTGGCGTATACATGTCATTTTGCCTTGGGCTGAGCATTCATGGGGAAGCATCGCATAGAGAACTACTGTAGGCCTAAATTGGAATTTAAACGCTTTTCTTGAGAGACCTTTTATCTGTCAATAGTTACTGTTACTAAGTATTAGTCTAACATGTTGCCCTCTATGCCACCCACCTCCCCTATATTGAGAAGTGGTGAAAATGTTTACTTTGTAAAAAGGTTACCAAACTCAAATTCCACAGAGCTTAAAAGGATGTAACTGAAAACAACGCTTGTTATACTTCACTTTCCCACAAGATAAAGTATTGAGAGGGGTAGGGCATATTTTTGATAAAAAAGTTACAAGAGGGAGACAGCCATTTCAACAGCTCAATCAAAATTCTGTTTTCTGTTATCACCAACTTTGAGTTGATCCTAACTCGAGTTGATATCTTTCTTGATATTGAATCCTTGAGAGGAAAGATAGATCACTCCCACTAGGTCATATGGAGCGTATTATTTTACAATTTTAGTTATCCTGCGGCCAAATTCATACTACACTTGGATTGCTTCTCGCTTTTTGGTAATAAAAAAAGCTACCACTTGGAATTTACTTCAAGATTTCTTGAAGCTTCTTTGCACTTTATGTAGTGGGTGGCAAACATGTTCCTGAGAATCTAACTCTGAAGTAATTGGTCATAGCAGAACTTTTCTGTTTTATATGCTTCCTTGTTCAATACCGATAGAACAAGTTATATTAACAGTTGTATGCTTCTGTTGGTTACAGCGAATCTCCCAAAGGTGCAAACGACGCATCAACATTTCAGAGAAAGGTTTGTTAATGAACTAACTCTCTTGTACATCACTTTACCTCCCATACTGAAAAACACTTTGCATTCAAGTGCTGACTTATTGTTCTTCATATGCTCTTCCATTTTCCTGCCATTAAACAAGTTGTGTGAAAATAACTGGCACTTTTTGTTTTTTAATGAAAGAAAAAGGCTTGCAAGACCATTCTATCAGATTGGTCTGCGTGTGTTATTAACCTCTAATACTACTGTATACAAGGCCTTTGCAATATCAACTTTGGTGTTACAGATCTATGTAAAACAAAACTTATGGAAAAAAGCTAGTGGGTTATGAAACCCATGAGTGCAGTTATATAAGATGATAGAAATTAAGAAGTTGCGATTGTTTGACTAATTAGGAAATTCACATGTATTTATCAGCTTAAACTTATTATGTGGAGCAAATCACCACAATTATTTGTGAATTGACATCTTCTAACATTTAGATTATCTTCACAAATGATTTTTTTTCTCTGTTCCGACTGAAGGTTGTCGGAAATGCCATTGGAATTCCAACAGGAAATCTAGTAGTATAGCTAGTTTCCGTTCTCAGAGTCAATGTTTATGACGACCATGTTCTTCATTCAATTAGTTGGATCAAAGAGTGAGCACTCCATTTTATTAATAACTCCTCATTATAGGCTTTTTGGGTGAAAAAGGAAAGCTAGACCAGTCTTTAAAATTTTAACCGTGTGAAGATACAATTATTTTATTTATTGTTCTCCTTTTTATTTGCATAGTGCTTCATAATAATGAGCTCTGGAAAGCTATGTGATACAAGAGTTTCTTAATTATAAATTTATGCTTCTTCAAAACTTTTCACATTTTGTTCAAGAAAAATTGTGTAAAGTATCAAACTTGCATCTCTCTTTTGACTTATTTCCTCTTGTCAAAACTAAGTGAGTAACCTCTCCATTCTATGTATCAGCTAAGATGCAATTGAGCCCATTGTTATGAAACAATCTGCACAAAGCTCTCCATTCACCTTGCACTTAGAATATGTTTTATATTCTATTGGCATTACATGCAACAATTTATACCTGCAAGCTTGAGATTGTTGAGAGTGATTGCTTTATGATATTTTCAGCTGAAAAGAATTTCCATCCTTCCACCTTTACCGGAAATTCTTCCAAGTTTAGATCCTTATGGGGTTGGCTGCAGGAAGTTTGAAAAAAACTGCAGAGAAGACAATTCACTTATGAGAAAATGGATGAAAAAAGTTTCAACTTAATTTTTTATTAGGAAGTACCACTTCTAAAACTCAATTGACATAACAAAGGAAATGAAGATGTATTGTTCTATAATTTAGTGAACTATTCATGTTTGTACCTGAACTGTACCATACCACACTGTATCACTATCATATACTCCCTCCGTCCCATTTTGATTGTCATAGTTTGACTTGGCACAAAGTTTAATAAAGGTATGAAGACTTTCGAAACTTGTGGTCTAACATAAGCCATAGATATTTGTGTGGTTGTAAATGACTCAAATGAGAAGGTTAAATTATTTCCAAATTTAGAAGTATGATAATCTTTTTGGACGGACTAAAAAGAAAAGTAGGACAAACAAAGTGGGACTGAGGGAGTAACAAATATCCTATACTCGTATATTTCTCTTCTAAGCATCTGATTAGTTTCTTGAATGGTTTAGCTTGCTGTGGAATGCATCTTTTGCTCTGCGTGTATTCGCTTTGTTGAGTGTTGTCCACAAGAAGGACTTACAGGTACATTTGTAGATTTAATGCCAACAAATAGTCCTTCCCCTGTAGAGCTAGTCAAATTCTTTAAGTTTGATGTGCTTTTCCAAACTGCAGAGAAGCTTTGGATTGGGCTTGAAAATTTTGTTTTCGATTGGCTAATCAATGCAGACAGGTATAAGGTTATCAAGCAATTTCATAAATTCATGACACTCAACTCCTATTTGCTTTTTCTGGGATGAAAACTACTTGTACTTGAGGCTTTTTTACTCCACTTCTCATCATTTGGTCCCTATTTTTGGGTTTCCTCTATTTCTTCTCTGGTATGCCTTATTATTTTTAATTTATGCGTATCTAGCTATCATGTTCTGATAGGATATATTTGTTCAACCTTGTTCTTATCTCACCTCTAAGTGACACAATTCCTAATTAGTTCCGGTGGACAAAAAGTTCCACGGAACTGGGCGCTGGTTTTTTTCTAGAGGAGCATGTCATGTCTGTCTGGTTTTTTTTTTTTTTTTTTCTAACCTAGTGAAGTGGGGGAATGGATGCAGGTATTAAGTTACCTTCGTCTCATATGGATTAAATTTTTCTGTCCAAACTGGACTTTCAGTCTTATAGGCTTGTGATGCGATGCCTAGATTAGGTCTGCATACGTGTTCCAGCATGATTACTTATTCTCTATACATATGTTCTAATTGCCATTACAATGACCAACAGAGATTATCTGATCCACCTTGAGTTATTATCTTTCTTTAAGTCAGATCATCGACTTATTCTCTTTCTTACTGGAACTATGGAAATAAAGCTATTGACCCTGAAGTGTATCTGGTATAAGTACAACATTTACTTATCGCAGGGTTGTTAGCCAGGTTGATTACCCTTCATTGGTTGATTTACGGGGTCTACTTCTGGACCTGGTTGCCCAACTCCTTGGGGCCCTATCGAGGATCAGGTAAGTGAATGGTTCTCTCACCTTTCTATAGTCCAATATTTCAAACTCACACAAGTTGATCCCAAGGTAGTTTCATGTATCCAGCTTTGCAAACTTAATTTGCAATTATTTTAACGCGGATGGAATAAAATGGAATGAAGAGAGACGAATGAAATGATACCTCTGTAAACTTTACCTTGATTGTGTTACAAGTGAAAAAACAAGTTTCATGAGAGTTGTATGTGTGCGGTAAAACCTGAAGATGTATACATCATGGAGTTTGCGCGCTTCACTTCTCAAATGATTTTGATCAAAGAGAATGTGAACTTCAGCCTCGTGCTTCATAATTGTGAGTGTTAACAACTTCCCCTTTCTCTGTCACCAGATTTAGTTCAGTGACAGAACGCTTCTTCATGGAACTCAACACACGCCGAATAGATACTAGTGTTGCTAGAAGTGAAACACTTAGTATTATAAATGGAATGCGCTACCTGAAGCTTGGGGTATGTGTTATTTTGTTTTGCTGAATTAATATGCATTGAGGTACTATAATGATAAGGTATTTCCAGGTAAAGACAGAGGGTGGACTGAATGCTTCAGCTTCCTTTGTGGCTAAAGCTAACCCACTCAATCGTGCTCCTCATAAAAGAAAAAGTGAACTTCATCATGCCTTATGCAATATGCTATCGAACATATTAGCACCTCTTGCTGACAGTGGAAAAGGTCAATGGCCTCCTTCAGGCATAGATCCTGCGCTAACTTTATGGTATGAAGCTGTGGCACGAATAAGGGTGCAGCTTATGCATTGGATGGACAAGCAAAGCAAACATATTGCTGTAAGCATCTTTAAAAAGCCATTTAGAGCACTTCCACTTACTTACTGTGGTGTTTCCATCTTAAGATCAAATATAGATGAGGTGAAAAGCTGATCTAGTAAAAACCAGGGAAAAGTCTCGAAAAGTTTTTGAGTTGTTTGGTTTCTAGGCAACTTTGTTTTCTTTCCCCTGCAGCATTGAGATGGTTTTCAGTCCCTGTAATATGACCAAGTTGCTTCTTTCTCATTCTGCTCGCCATAGTAGGGGTGTGCACTATTTGGATTAAACCAAAAAACCAAACCAATCTGAATAGTGTTTTTAATTTGGTTTGGTTTTTTCATCAATTTGTTCAGTTTTGATTTAGAATTTAAACATTTTGGTTTGGTTTTGGATTTCAAACAACTGAAATCGAAAAACCAAAAAAGCTGAATGCACACCCTACTCCATAGTGAAAACCAAAGTGAATAGTGAAAAACCAAAACGAAAACGGAAAAACCGGAAACGAATATCTAATCGAAAACCAAAAAAATGAAGCCGAATTATGAAAAACCAAACTGGAAAACAGAATGCACACCCCTACTCCATAGTATGCAGGTTATGGTACGGTTTTGGTTTCTGGGTTGACTTTGTAATTTTGATTGATCCCCCCTTATTCTGAGCTATTGGCTTACTTTTAAATCAATGTCTAGCTCGTCAAACAAAGTACCCATAGACTAGATCAAATATTTGTATAGTCTTGTATTTAGCAAGAAAACTTCAGAATTTATGAAATGATAGTAAATGATTTCATTTGGATTCATTTATTCTGCTCAATGGGCATTGTATAAGTTAGCTCTATTGAATGGATATGCTACGCTTACTCATTCAGGAGCAAGTCAGCAAAAGTTTATATCCTGATAGAAGTGTTTGAAGTCCCAAAATTTATAACAAATATTGTGTATGAACATTTTTTATCATTGTGTTAGTCAAAGAGAATAATCAAGAATACTATGGTGAATGTTATGATTATTTCATAATTAACAATCTCAAGAATTAGTAAACTTTGCTGATACTAAACGAAAAGATGAAAAAGCTCTTGTCAGAACCTCTAACAGTTTGAGTTAGGTCCAAGGTCCATTTTCTTAACATGGTATTAGATCCAGACCCATCCATGTTCTTGGTTTACCCAATAGGACTTGGGCCTCATGATATATTGTTCACATACCAAGTTTCTAGCCTTGGAGTGCAGAAGATGTTAGATGTCCCACATTGATTTAGTGAGTAGGTTGTTATATAGTTTTGTCAATCCTCACCTCATGAGATAACTTTTGGGTTGTAATTTGGTCCAAGGTCCATACCATTCTTTACATGTGTCTACAGCTATGCATTCTTATGCCGCCTCCTTTTCTTTTTAATTAGTTTACTATTTCTCTCTTTCTGGTGACTCTTCTAATGACTGTACTTTCGGTGTTCTAGCGGTCACATCAGATCACATTTTTTCCTTTTCTGGTGATTTTTCAGCCAAAAGCATTCTTTTAGAAGCTTATCTTTACATGGTATGAGTGTCTTAGCATTGGTAGGCATTGAATTTCCAATCAATGTTATGAAAAAGTCTCATCTTTCTCTTTGTGGTATTTTTTGCATATCAAGCCCTCTTCTAAACATTAATTTCCTGTAATTGTTTTGTCAAATTTTTATTCTCTTCAACCATCAGTTCAAGCTACACTAATGATGTTCTGGAGATTTGCTATAGCGTACATCTTTCCTGTGAGTGGGAATATATTTTTCTCTATGTTACAAGAAGCAGTTTCTTCTGTTTTACACTTAACTAGTTATTTTTTGGAGGAATGAAATCTTTCCGGTGATAGTACAATATTTCCGCAACATTATTCATGCGATAGGTTTATTATTCTGCTTATAATTTGGTATTTCTTGTTCTAAATAAAGCAAACTCAAGTTTCACCACCTTCAGTTGTCAGCCGCATTTAAGAATCCAAAGAATTATAAAGAATATTGTGTAATCTTAACATTGTATTAGTCTTTAGAATAATTGGACAATATTCTTTATGATTATGCCTTAATTAAGAATCCCAAGATTTTGAAACTTTTCTTCTTTCATGTAGCTCAAAGCTCCAATATAAGGAGCCTTGTGTATGATGTTAGTTAACCAATTTCAAAAACATTTTTCTCTGTTTCTCTTTTCATATTTTCTCACGGGATCCAAGCAGAACTTCATTTTGGTAACTTCATCTGGATTTAGTATGTAAAGATTCCTGTAACTCCCTTGAGAAGCCAGAAGAAAACAATAAAATAATGAAGAGAAAATGGAACACATTATAAATTTTAGCAAATGTATCTGTGATCATTATTGTTCACTATTTTCCGTTCACTTTCTTTTTAGTCTTTCTTTTTATTTTATTGTTGGGGTTTCTAGCGTATTCCAGCAGCCACACCAGAAACCCAACTTGTTTGGGATTAAGGTTTAGGGTGTTGTTTAATTTTGGTGTTTTCTCTTCCTTATCCAAAAAAAAAAAAAAAAAAAAAAAAAATTGGTGTTTTCTCTTATTCTGTGTGTTTTGCAACTCAGGTTGGCTATCCTTTAGTTACACTTCTTCTGTGTCTTGGTGATCCGCATGTTTTCCTCAGTAGCTTTGGTCCTCACATGGAGCAACTCTACAAGCATTTGAGGGTAAGCTATGTAACCTTTGGAACAATACAAAACCTCAATGTAGCTGCTTGCCTGCTTCTCACTTTCTCCTTTGCATAAACTGAGTCATCTTATGTACTTATTTGCAGTTTTATATGGGTAAGAACATTAACATAGGTTTTTCTGTAGGATAAGAACCACCGATTCATGGCCTTAGACTGTCTACACCGCGTTATGAGATTTTACTTGACTGTTCATGGTGATTCTCAGCCTCCAAATCGAGTGTGGGATTACCTAGACAGTGTGTCGTCACAACTCCTTACAGTTCTTAGAAAAGGCATGCTTACACAGGATGTACAACACGATAAACTAGTAGAATTCTGTGTGACCATTGCTGAACACAACATTGATTTTGCTATGAACCATACGATATTGGAAATGCTGAAGCAAGATAGTCCAAGCGAAGCCAAAGTTATTGGTCTTCGTGCTTTGCTTGCCATTGTCATATCTCCTACCAGCCAGGTTATCGGGTTGGAAATTCTTAATGGTAATCATGATGTTCTTGGTTTCATGGTATTCTTTATTCATTTTTGGCCTTTTATTCTGGAGTCATCATTCTGTTAAGACATAAATTGACAGCTCGTGGTATTGGCCACTACATCCCAAAAGTGAAGGCTGCAATTGAGTCAATTTTGAGATCTTGCCACAAGACCTACAGCCAGGCACTTCTTACTTCTTCAAGGACCACCATAGGTAAATCATTTTAAATACGAAGTGACAAACATTCTTTTGAGTTTTGGCTATTCTTTTAGTTGCAATTTGTTTTTTGCAATTTTTGTGGTTTGGGCTTTAAAATTTTTATTTGATGAAGGGATTTTAGAACCCGAGCTATAGACATTGCACAAACCGAATCAAAGTTTATGGTTTGGGTTTTAAATCAAACCTTTGAATGTTTATCCAGCAGCCAACACCGGTAAACTTGCCTTTTCACAGTGTTAATCCCCTAGAGAGTATTTTTCTTATCTTATCTTTGGATCTCTCCTCTTGAATTGCCTCTCTAAATTATCTGAAAAAGTGCATTTGTGCCAAATTGGTGTACATATAAATGCTTTTGTGCACCAGATGCTGTAACAAAGGAGAAGTCTCAAGGTTATCTATTCCGCTCGGTTCTGAAGTGTATACCATATCTGATTGAAGAAGTTGGCCGAAGTGATAAAATAACTGGGATAATACCTCAACATGGCATCAGTATCGATCCAGGTGTGCGCGAGGAAGCTGTACAGGTACTCAATCGCATTGTAAGATACCTACCACACCGTCGATTCGCAGTTATGAGAGGAATGGCAAACTTTATTATGCGTCTTCCAGATGAGTTCCCTCTCCTCATTCAAACGTCTCTGAAGCGCCTTTTGGAACTCATGTGTTTTTGGAGAGCTTGCCTAACTGATGATAAGGTGGAGTATGATGCTTCAGATGCAAAGCGTGTGCAGAGAACTGGGGGATTCAAGAAGTCTTCTTTCCATCACTCCCAAACAATTGAATTCCATGCTTCAGAGATAGATGCAGTTGGGCTTATATTCCTTAGTTCTGTGGATAGTCAGATTCGACACACAGCACTGGAATTACTGCGTTGTGTTCGTGCTTTGCGAACTGATATTAGGGAACTTTCGTTGCTCGAGCAATCAGATCATATCTTGAAAAATGAAGCTGAACCGATATTTATAATTGATGTTTTAGAAGAGCATGGGGTGGGTAACAGTTCTTTGCTTTATGTAGTGCATTCTGAACATTCAGGTGCTTCTATTATTTCTAAAAATGAAAATGAGGTATATATCTAGTAAGGAGCTACACATTTTTGCAGGATGATATAGTTCAGAGTTGTTACTGGGATTCAGGGCGTCCTTTTGATCTGAGGCGAGAATCTGATCCTGTACCCCCTGATGTTACCCTCCAATCTATACTATTTGATAGCCCCGATAAGCACAGATGGGCTCGATGTCTAAGTGAGCTTGTCAAGTATGCTGCTGAGCTATGCCCGAGTTCTGTTCAGGAAGCAAAGTAAGCCAGATGTTGCAATTTAGACATCTTAGACGTGGAAGTGTGCCAAGCTTTCTGCTTTAGAGTGTCATTTATTTTTTATACACACCTGTTCAGCATACTTGGGGAAGTCATAATAATTCTGTTGTAGAATGATTTGTGTATAATGGTTTAGTCCAATATGGTCAGGACCAATTACAATTCCACCACTAGAAAAAAATTCATGACAAAATTTCTTGACCTTAGAATCATGAACTAGTTTCTCCTCTTTGCAAGAAAATCCATGCATTTAATTTGACTATAAACACACTTCTCTGATTTTTGGGATGAGATAAACATTATGTTTATACAATTAAGCGCTTGTTGTTTGATGATTATCCAGACTTCTACCTTGAAACATGCCCTTCCACTGGCCCATTTTGGGTATTATCACAGAGAATGAATATTCGAAGTTCCACATCTTCTTCATTCTTGCAGCTCCTTATTTTTCAAAGTTTCAAATCCAAGTTATTTTATGCAGATGGCTAAACATTCCATCTTATTTTTGATGCTACTTGTAGATTGGAAGTTATTCAGCGGCTTGCTCATATCACTCCTTCTGATTTGGGCGGGAAGGCTCATCAATTACCGGATACAGATAACAAGCTAGATCAATGGTTGATGTATGGAATGTTTGCATGCTCATGTCCACCTGATAGTAAAGAAGGTGGTGGTTCAACAGCTACAAAAGAACTTTTCCACCTAATCTTCCCATCCTTGAAGTCTGGGTCCGAACAAAATATAGTAAGTAATGGCTACAGAAAATCAGCTGGTAATAAGATTGTCAGGCTATCTGTATGTGTTTATTTCTCGATGTAAATGTGGGAGCTTAGCCTTGGAATAGTATATTACCATCTAAAATTAATAGATAATAACATGAGTCTTTTTTATGGTTGAACACTTGCAGTTGAGACAAGTGTTATGAAGTAGGTTTAGTTTCTTTCTTTCTAACCTTGCAACTTTCATGAGCATATAAGAATCATTCGACTGCAATGTTTTGTCTTCAAACTTCCTGCAGCTATTGGACAAAAAATGCCTTCGAAACCTGAAAGATTGTTAAAACGCATGAGGTGATTTCTAAGAACCGGAAAATACACCAATAAATAATGGGCTGAGATCAAGTAACCATTAAATCCTTTCAGTTTGATAAATTTGTGATGACACTGGCTGTTATCAGGCGAACTTGAGATACCATAAAAGTTGTTCGAGGATTTGTTACTCTCTGAAATACTTATTGTAACAGCCAGACAACTGGATTGTGTGTGTGTATTTCTCGCAGCTGAGAAGAGTAGGAGAAAATCAAAACTTTATTGTATGTTAACAATGTGTCAACTAACTTGTTCTTTTTGTTTTAGCATGCAGCTACAATGGCTCTCGGCCATGCCCATCTTGAAATATGTGAAGTCATGTTTAATGAGCTTGCATCTTTCATCGATGAGGTCTCTCTGGAGACAGAAGGGAAACCTAAATGGAAGGTATATCTTTTTTATTCATCCCCTCATTGTTCTCCTTTTGTGTTCAGCTTGCCTAATATTCGATGTCTGTAATTGATTGGATGATTCTTCCTTTCCTTTTCTCCCCCTTTAGATCAGCTTGCTTAATATTTGATGTCTGTAATTGAGTGGTTGATTCTTCCTTTTCCTTTTCTCGGGGCGGACTGTTATGACTTTCTATCTTCATGACTAGGGGTCTGCTAACAGTACTTACATTTAACTTCTTCGACCAATTGGGAAACTGAAGGCTTGTAAGATTTTCTCTCTACGATGACTTGTAAAGGTGAACCCTTTGATGGGTCTATCACTAGTGGATGCAGCCTTCAATTTGATGCAAAGTGGTAGTAGACAAACTTGTTAGAAAAGAGATAACATCATGAGTTTTGCATATGTGATGTATATACATTGCTGACAGTCTTATGTTTAACATCAGCCTTATAAAAAAATGCCTAAGTTTCGAAAAACACGTTTCTTGCATTGCTACTAGCAGGAGATAATATTACTGATGATGTTCTCTACCCGATTCTGTTATATCCAAAAATCTTGATTTGTTTATTAACCTCGATTACCTTTTGACAATTGATGTTATGAACAAGCAATCTGCCACTAAATTCATGTTCTGTAAATTGACATTATATTTGCAGAAGAAAAAATTTGCTAAACAAAATCTCTGGCATGAGACTCTTAACTTTTATGTGCCTGATTGAGTATGTGGTTTTATGTATTCATTCGTATGCACTCCACATATTTGGTATACATATAAAACCTCTTGGATTTTTAAGTAGATATTCAATGTTTTTGTTGCAGAGCCAAAGGTCCCGTCGTGAAGAACTTCGTATCCACATTGCAAATATATACCGTACAGTTGCTGAGAATATCTGGCCTGGAATGCTTAGTCGGAAGCCAGTTTTCCGCCTACATTATTTAAGGTTCATTGAAGATACAACCAGACAGATATTAACAGCATCTGCTGAGAGTTTTCAAGATGTGCAACCCCTCCGTTATGCACTTGCTTCTGTATTGAGATCCCTGGCCCCGGAATTTGTTGAGTGCAGATCTGAGAAATTTGATGTTAGAACAAGGAAGCGACTCTTTGATCTTCTGCTCACCTGGAGTGATGATGCCGGCAATATGTGGAATCAGGATGGTGTTAATGATTATCGACGTGAAGTAGAGCGATACAAGTCTGCTCAGCACTCTCGATCTAAAGACTCCATGGACAAACTATCATTTGATAAAGAATTGAGTGAACAGGTAGAAGCAATCCAATGGGCTTCCTCAAATGCAATGGCTTCACTGCTGTATGGCCCCTGCTTTGATGATAATGCAAGAAAGATGAGCGGGCGTGTGATATCTTGGATTAATAGCCTATTCATTGAGCCTGCACCAAGGGCTCCGTTTGGATATTCACCTGCTGATCCAAGAACTCCATCTTACTCAAAGTTCACTGGTGAAAGTAGCAGAGGAACAACTGGCCGTGATAGGCACAGAGGAGGTCATCTTCGAGTTTCACTTGCAAAATTAGCTTTAAGAAATCTTCTTATAACAAATTTGGACCTATTTCCTGCTTGCATTGATCAGGTCCTGCTTCTCCTTTTCTTTCCTTTTACTTTTAGGATTTCTCTGTGCATGTAATTCGCTCTTTATTTTATAAAACACTTATTTGCTTGTGCTTATTCTATGATTGTTGTTCAAAATGCACTTGCATAATCAGGTTAACCATCTTAAAAGTGATTGTTAGTAAGACTTGTCCAAATTATATGTGTGCATGCACATACATACTTGATGGTGTCACTAGGTATTCCCTTTGATAAATCTTTAGGTTTTTGATGGATTTTCATTTGGGAAGTCAAAATGCGTCTGTTTTCATATTAGGTGTCTCGGTCACATTCTTTAAGCATTTTCAATGTTGCATTTCTGGAAGGGGGGAGCCTTAGAGCAACTGGTAAAGTTGTCTTCGTGTGACCTAGAGGTCACGGATTCAAGCCATGGAAACACCCACTGATGCTTGCATCAGGGTAGGCTGCATACATCACACCCCTTGGGCTGCGGTCCTTCCCCGGACCCTGCATGAGCAGGACGCTTTGTGCACCGGGCTGTCCATTTGAATGTTGCATTTCTGCTACCTACTTAATAGACACTTAAGATTGAAGATTCATCAACTTATTTGTTGTTACTTGCAGCAAGTTATATTTAACCTTTTCTCCCTTTGGTAGTTTTGTACCTCTGAAGCCCTTAAATTTTCATTTGGTACAGTGCTACTACTCAGATGCTGCGATTGCAGACGGCTACTTCAGTGTGCTGGCAGAAGTCTATATGCGTCAAGAGATACCAAAATGTGAAATTCAGAGACTCTTAAGCCTGATCCTCTACAAGGTGGTTGATCCTTCTAGACAAATTCGTGATGATGCCCTTCAAATGCTTGAGACACTTTCTGTCCGTGAATGGGCTGAGGATGGCATGGAGGGTTCAGGCAGCTACAGAGCTGCTGTTGTAGGGAACCTTCCTGATTCATATCAGCAGTTCCAGTACAAACTTTCTTGCAAACTTGCTAAAGATCACCCTGAACTGAGTCAGTGGCTCTGTGAAGAAATTATGCAGAGGCAGCTTGATGCAGTCGATATAATTGCACAGCATCAAGTCTTGACGTGCATGGCTCCATGGATCGAGAATCTCAATTTCTGGAAACTCAAGGACTCTGGTTGGAGTGAGAGACTGTTGAAGAGCCTTTATTACGTGACATGGCGGCATGGTGATCAATTTCCCGATGAAATTGAGAAGCTCTGGAGTACAATTGCTAGCAAGCCCAGGAACATAAGTCCAGTTTTAGATTTTTTGATCGCAAAAGGTATTGAAGATTGTGATTCCAATGCATCAGCAGAAATAAGTGGCGCATTTGCTACATACTTCTCTGTTGCCAAAAGGGTTAGTTTATATTTAGCTCGTATATGCCCCCAACGTACTATTGATCACTTGGTTTACCAACTGGCTCAGCGAATGCTTGACAGCATAGAACCTCTGAGGGCTAGTGCAAACAAAGGTGAGGGAAATGGAAACATCGTATTAGAGTTTTCTCAGGGGCCTTCTGTGGCTCAAGTTGCATCAGTTGTAGACATTCAACCTCATATGTCACCTTTATTAGTTCGTGGATCTCTCGATGGTCCACTTAGGAACACTAGTGGAAGTTTGAGCTGGAGAACAGCAGCTGTTGGAGGGAGAAGTTCCTCAGGCCCATTGGCTCCTATTCCTCCTGAGTTGAATATTGTCCCCGTAACTGCTGGTCGGTCTGGCCAACTTCTTCCATCACTGGTGAACATGTCGGGGCCATTAATGGGGGTACGGAGTTCAACCGGAAGTATGCGAAGTCGTCATCGCTCTCGAGACAGCGGAGACTACTTCATTGACACTCCAAATTCTGGGGAAGAAGGGTTGCATTCTGGGACAGTGATGCACGGTGTTAATGCAAAAGAACTTCAATCAGCACTGCAAGGACATCAGCAGCACTCGCTCTCTCATGCGGACATAGCATTGATTCTACTTGCTGAAATTGCTTATGAGAACGATGAGGACTTCCGAGAGCATCTACCTCTGCTCTTTCATGTCACTTTTGTATCTATGGATAGTTCAGAGGATATTGTCTTGGAGCATTGTCAGCATCTGCTTGTTAATCTATTGTATTCCCTAGCAGGGCGTCACTTGGAGTTATATGATGTTGAAAATAATGATGGAGAGAACAAGCAGCAAGTAGTGAGCCTCATAAAGTATGTTCAATCTAAGAGAGGCAGCATGATGTGGGAGAATGAGGACCCCACGGTAGTGAGAATAGAGCTTCCAAGTGCAGCACTCTTGTCTGCTCTAGTGCAGAGTATGGTGGACGCTATCTTCTTTCAAGGAGATCTTCGAGAAACTTGGGGGGCAGAAGCACTTAAATGGGCTATGGAGTGCACATCTAGACATTTGGCCTGCCGCTCACACCAGATTTACCGTTCACTTAGGCCTCGTGTAACAAATGATGCATGTGTATCCCTGCTACGTTGTCTTCACAGGTGCTTGGGAAATCCTATACCATCTGTTTTAGGTTTTGTTATGGAGATCTTGTTAACATTACAGGTGATGGTGGAGAATATGGAACCAGAAAAGGTTATACTCTATCCCCAGCTTTTCTGGGGTTGTGTTGCCATGATGCATACAGATTTTATTCATGTGTACTGTCAAGTTCTGGAGCTATTTCGTCGGGTTATTGACCGCTTATCTTTCCGAGATCAAACAACAGAGAATGTGCTTCTATCAAGTATGCCTCGTGATGAGCTTGATTCGAATGTTTCCGACAGTTCTGACTTCCAACGTCTGGAATCACGGAATGGTTTTGAGCCATCAGCGTCAAATGCAAAGTTTCCAGTATTTGAAGGAGTGCAGCCACTTGTTCTTAAAGGCCTTATGTCCACTGTCAGTCATGCTGTTTCTGTTGAGCTTCTATCAAGGATTACAGTGCCTTCATGCGATTCCATCTTCGGTGATGCAGAAACACGCCTATTGATGCACATCACAGGCTTGCTTCCCTGGCTCTGCTTACAGCTCAGCCAGGATGTTGTTATGGGGTCTACGTCACCACTACAGCAGCAACATCAAAAGGCTTGCTCTGTTGCAGCCAATATAGCTGTCTGGTGTCAATCAAAATCAATGGATGAACTAGCTACTGTTTTCATGGCTTACTCCCGTGGTGAGATCAAAAGAATAGAGAACCTTCTAGCTTGTGTTTCACCATTGCTATGCAATGAATGGTTCCCAAAGCACTCAACTCTGGCATTTGGGCACCTCCTGCGGCTTCTTGAAAAAGGGCCAGTGGAATATCATCGTGTTATTCTTCTTATGCTGAAGGCATTGCTTCAGCATACACCAATGGATGCTGCTCAGAGTCCACAATTGTATGCAATTGTATCTCAGTTGGTGGAAAGCCCCTTGTGTTGGGAGGCACTTAGTGTATTGGAAGCCCTTTTACACAGCTGTAGCTCTTTACCTGGATCACATCCTAATGAGCTGGGGCAATTCGAGTATGGACCCGTTGGCATCGAAGAGAACCACCTTGCACCTCAAACCTCATTTAAGGCTCGAAGTGGACCATTGCAGTTTGGAATGGGCCTTGGGTTTGGATCAGGTTCGACACCAATGTCGCAACCTAATGCATCTGAATCAGGTTTGTCAGCCAGAGAATTGGCACTGCAAAACACGCGGTTAATGCTAGGGAGGGTGCTTGATAGTTGTGCACTTGGGAGAAGGAGAGATTACAGAAGATTAGTTCCTTTTGTAACAATTACAGGGAACCTTTAAGCGTCTCATTTGCACATCGTTTTGACTGAGAAAAATGTGATACTGGGAGCTTCTTCTGTAAATAGGTAGAGTCTCGTCTAATAATGTAGAATTAGTTTGGTTCTAGCATTTAGAATGAACCAAGCTCTGTGGCGTCTAGTCTCGGTCTATTTCTGTACATTTTTGCCGGTCATACATTTGTTTGTTGTCATCACATAGTAAGACGAATGACAATGAATGCTTGACTGCTATAATGGCATTGGCTACTTTGATGTTTCTTTTGTAAAGATGATACCCACTTGAATATATCATGGATTATGAAGGATAATGTTTCTTTTACGAGGCTTCCTTTTTAACCATTTAGTATTGGAGGCCCACTGCTCCGACTATCCGGGCGCTCTAACGGGTGCAAAAGTGCTCTCTACCAAAAACGTCCATTTTCAAGACTTGAATTCAAAACTTCTAGTTAAGGGTGGAGCATTCCAACTTGTGAAAATTGTTGGGATTTAGGAATAAATAGAGTGTGAATGGGAAATGGGTGGGAAGGTGAAAAGGTTCCTTTTTGTAAGGAAATGCACTTTCTCCCATAATGGTAGAGGAAAAGACTTTTGTTGGGTTTAAATACAAATTCACTTCTCTTAGCTCTTAAAAGGGTTGAGAAGAAGGGAAGCCTCGCGCCGTCGTCGTCGCTCGTCTCGGCTTCGGACTTCGGACTTCTGATTGATTGACTTAATTTTTTGGACCAACAAAAACTAAAAATATTAATTAATTAATAATTTATTATTAATATTTAATCTGTTTCCTCCACGTTCTCCCACTCTCCCACGTTTTCTCATTAGTGGACAATTCATTACTGACATTTAGTGAATTCAGCCATTAGTGGCAATGAATTCAGGTGCCATTAGTGGCAGAGTTAGTGGTATTAGTGGCCATTAGTGGTGACTCTTCCTTCCATTTCCCATGGCTATATAAACTGGTCAGTCTTCATCATTTCAACACACTGAAAAAACGAAAATACAAAACTTCTTACTGCATATCCTCTCTCTTTTCTGCATACTAAGTAAATCTTAGTAAGTCGTGTGATTTGCTCCGTTTCTTTGAGTTCGTAGTGTTCTACTGTTTGAAGTGCCGCTACAGTAGAACTGTTATCCCGTTCCATCCTGGGAGAAATTAACCCGTGAACCTTGGGCAACTGTGAGAGGGTTAGATTTCTTAAGGAGACACAAGTAAATTGTGGGCTCGGGATCGTCCCATAACAAACTGATAATATACTTCTGTTTTTCTGTCTTTTCTGATTTATTTGGTTGCAGGAATAACAAGCTTAAGAAATCTACTGTTATTTATTTTCTGCACTTAAATAAATACTGGTTAAGGAGACTAAAACCTTTGTGGTTTTCTACTCGTAAATAATATAATAATCTGCTGTGGAGACTAAAACCTTCGTGGTTTTTCTACTCCTAATTACTGTGAAATAATCTGTTTGTGGGGACTAAAAGCCTTCGTGGTTTTTTCTACTCCTATTGTTTAAACAGTTTATTAATATTGTTTCTGCTTGTGTCACTTGACAAAGATGACTAACGGAGCTGAACAAACTGTCCCTGCTGTGAATACGAATGCTACCGCAGTTTCTGGTGCTGCTGGGCCTAGCCGTGCTGCTGCAACGGTTATGCCACCTGCAGAAAAGCCGGGGAAGTTTACTGGTGTGGATTTTAAAAGGTGGCAGCAAAAGATGTTCTTTTATCTGACCACCTTAAGCCTGCAAAGGTTTATCAATGAGGATGCTCCAGTCCTGGCTGATGAAACACCTGAAAATGAACGCTTCCTTGTGATTGAGGCTTGGAAGCATTCTGACTTCCTATGCAAGAATTACATTCTAAGTGGCTTGGAAGATGACCTGTACAACGTTTACAGTAATGTTGAAACGTCTAAGAAACTGTGGGATGTTCTAGAAAAGAAATATAAGACTGAAGATACTGGACTGAAGAAATTTGTGGCTGCCAAATTTCTGGATTATAAAATGGTGGATAACAAATCTGTTGTGTCCCAAGTCCAAGAACTTCAGGTTCTTATCCATGATCTCCTTGCTGAAGGTTTGATCCTGATTAATACTTATGCTAAAAGTATTATTTATATTGTTGCTAACAAACTTTTCTTTGAAGGTTTGGAGATTAATGAGGCGTTTCAAGTTGCAGCCATGATTGAAAAGTTACCTCCATCATGGAGTGACTTTAAAAATTACTTGAAACACAAGCGCAAGGAGATGACCCTTGAAGATTTGGTTGTACGCTTGAGGATTGAAGAGGACAACAAATCTGCTGCAAAGAAGGCTCGGGGAAGTGCTGCAATAGCGGGAGCAAATATTGTTGAGCACACTCCAAATCAAAATAAGAGAAAGAAGCCTTCTGGAGGGAAGACCAACCCCAGCAAGAAAAAGTTCAAGGGAAATTGCTACAACTGTGGCAAGAGTGGACATAAGTCCGCAGACTGTCGTGCTGCAAAGAAGGACAAGAAAAAGGAAAAAGGTCAAGCAAACATGGTTGAAGAGACAAAATTGGCCCAAGGAGTGCAAGACATTGATTTATGTGCAATGATTTCTGAATGCAACTTAGTTGGAAATCCTAAGGAGTGGTGGATTGATTCAGGAGCCACCCGCCATGTTTGTGCTGTGAAGGAAGCCTTTGCTTCATATGCTCCCGCTGGACCTGATGAGGCGCTCTCTATGGGCAATTCTGCAACGGCCAAAATTGAAGGATATGGGAAGATATTCCTCAAGATGACGTCTGGCAAGGTTGTGACTCTGACCAATGTTCTTCACGTTCCTGAAATAAGGAAGAACTTGGTGTCTACTGCACTTCTTGTGAAAAACGGGTTTAAGTGTGTGTTTGTTTCTGACAAAGTTGTAATAACTAAGAATGAGCTGTATGTAGGAAAAGGTTACCTGACTGAGGGCCTTTTCAAACTCAATGTAATGGTCGTTGACACTATGAATAAAATTGCAGCTTCTTCTTACTTACTTGAGTCAAATAATTTATGGCATTCTCGTTTGGGACATGTCAATTATAAAACCTTGCGAAAAATGATCAATTTGGAAGTATTGCCTAAATTTGATTGCGCTAAGTCAAAATGTCAAATATGTGTTGAGTCTAAATATGCTAAACACTCTTACAAGTCAATTGAAAGGGATTCTGAACCATTAGACTTAATTCATACAGATATTTGTGACATGAAGTCAATACCATCTCGCGGTGGAAAGAAGTATTTCATAACTTTTATTGACGATAGCACTCGTTACTGCTATATTTATTTACTTAGTAGTAAAGATGAGGCAATTGACGCATTTAAGCAATACAAAAATGAAGTTGAAACGCAACTTAACAAAAAGATCAAAATGATAAGAAGTGATAGGGGTGGAGAATATGAATCTCCTTTTGAACAAATATGTTTGGAATATGGCATTATTCATCAAACAACTGCCCCTTACACGCCTCAATCCAATGGGATTGCGGAAAGGAAAAATCGAACATTAAAGGAGATGATGAATGCCTTGTTAATCAGTTCGGGTCTACCCCAGAACTTGTGGGGGGAAGCTATATTCACGGCTAATCAAATACTCAATCGAGTTCCCCATAGCAAAACACTTTCCATTCCATATGAAAAGTGGAAAGGAAGGAAGCCCAACTTGAATTACTTCAAAGTGTGGGGGTGTTTGGCAAAAGTGCAAGTCCCAAAACCCAAAAGGGTTAAGATTGGACCGAAAACAGTTGATTGTGTTTTCATTGGGTATGCTATAAACAGTAAAGCATATCGATTTCTGGTTCATAAATCAGAAAATCCCGACATTCATGTTAATATGGTGATGGAATCAGATAGTGCTGAATTCTTTGAAACAATATATCCGTATAAGAAGGAATGTGAGTCAGTTGGTGAAAGATCCAAACGACCTCGGGAAGGAACCAAAGGAAATTCACCAAATGAGGAAGAACCAAGACGAAGCAAGCGTCAAAGAACTTCTACTTCGTTTGGAGATGACTTTGTCACTTTCCTGTTGGAAAATGAGCCTCGGACGTTTAAAGAAGCGATGTCTTCTTCAGACTCTCCATTTTGGAAAGAGGCAGTCAATAGTGAAATAGAATCTATTTTGAGCAACCATACTTGGGAGTTGGTTGATCTTCCTCCTGGAAACAAACCATTAGGTTCTAAGTGGATTTTCGAAAGGAAAATGAAAGCTGATGGCACTATTGACAAGTACAAGGCAAGGCTTGTTGTTAAAGGATATAGACAACAAGAAGGTCTTGACTACTTTGACACATACTCGCCGGTAACCAGAATTACATCCATTCGTATGTTAATAGCGTTAGCCGCCGTGTATGGTTTGGAAATCCATCAAATGGACGTTAAGACAGCGTTCTTAAACGGGGATTTGGAGGAAGAAATTTACATGGAACAACCTGAAGGGTTCGTGGTTCCAGGTAAGGAAAAGATGGTGTGTAAACTTGTTAAGTCACTTTATGGTCTGAAACAAGCACCTAAACAATGGCATGCGAAATTTGATCATACAATGTTGTCAAATGGCTTTAAAATTAACGAGTGTGACAAATGTGTCTACATTAAGAATACTCCTAATTTTATAGTCATTGTTTGCTTATATGTGGACGACATGTTGATACTAAGTAATAACATTGCCAATATAAATGCTACGAAACGCATGTTGACTAGCAAATTTGATATGAAAGACTTAGGAGTTGCGGACTTAATTCTGGGTGTTAAGATCCATAGAACTCCTCAAGGTCTGGCGTTGTCTCAAACTCACTACATCAATAGTGTTCTTGAAAAATTTAAATATTTGGATTTTAAAATTTCAAAGACTCCTATTGATGTAAACCTTGCTCTAAAGAAGAACAAAGGTCAAAGCACGTCGCAACGGGATTATGCACGTGTTTTGGGAAGTTTGATGTATGTCATGAATTGTACTCGACCAGATATAGCTTGTGCTATAAGTAAACTAAGTCGATACACGAGTAATCCCAATCAGACCCATTGGATGGCAATGAAACGTGTTTTGGGGTATTTAAAATACACTCATGACTTTGCATTGCATTATAACAAGTATCCTGCAGTCATTGAAGGATATTGTGATGCCAATTGGATCACCGGCACAACTGATTCTAAGTCCACAAGTGGATATATTTTCGCACTTGGTGGAGGAGCGGTGTCTTGGAAATCGTCCAAGCAAACATGTATTGCCCGCTCTACTATGGAAGCTGAATTCATAGCCTTAGATAAAGCCGGTGAAGAAGCAGAATGGCTTCGGAACTTTTTGGAAGACATTCCGTTTTGGCCTAAGCCGTTGACACCAGTTTGTATACATTGTGATAGTCAATCGGCTATAGGAAGAGCGAGGAATGTCATGTATAACGGTAAAAATCGTCACATACGACGAAGGCATAAAACCGTTAGGGACCTACTCTCTAGGGGAATTATCACCATTGACTACGTGAAGTCAAGGGATAATGTGGCGGATCCGCTTACAAAAGGCTTAACTAGAGAGGCGGTTGAGTGTTCATCGAAGGGAATGGGACTATGGCCAAGGACAAGTCATCACGGCGGTAACTCTACCTAGGAGACTGGAGATCCCAAGAACTAGGTTCAAGGAGAATACAAAGTCGTGTTTGACGGTCCAACATTGTCAGGTAATGTTTGGTCCATTCTTATGATTAGACAATGTTCAAAGTACCAAGGGTAAAATGCTAAAGGCATTTTTTAATGATTGTCTAAGTTTGATATTTTAATTATCAAACAGTGTACATCTATAGGGTTACACGTTTAGAAATCACCTATGTAAGTGTGAAGTGGAAGCCGCTTCAAGGAGAATTCGGTATGGCAAGTTCTCTAAGTACTTATGAAACCAGGCGGTGTTCATGGCTGAAACGAACACAACAGTGAGAACCAAAGACGGTTAAGGGTTAGTTGTGTGACATACGTTGTCTAGGTATACACCAAAGCTCAACGGTTCAAAGATATCAAATCTACCGATTGACCGAGTATATCCGATGTATGTTCACTACGGAAAGTTCAAAGGGAAACCTACTTATCCCGATGCAACTAATTCTTTCTTGCAAATCACACAAGTCTGTCATGCATATTTCCAATATAGCCATTCCCCATTCATGTGGGGGATTGTTGGGATTTAGGAATAAATAGAGTGTGAATGGAAAATGGGTGGGAAGGTGAAAAGGTTCCTTTTTGTAAGGAAATGCACTTTCTCCCATAATGGTAGAGGAAAAGACTTTTGTTGGGTTTAAATACAAATTCACTTCTCTTAGCTCTTAAAAGGGTTGAGAAGAAGGGAAGCCTCGCGCCGTCGTCGTCGCTCGCTCGTCTCGGCTTCGGCTTCGGCTTCGGACTTCGGACTTCGGACTTCGGACTTCGGACTTCGGATATGATTGATTGACTTAATTTTTTGGACCAACAAAAACTAAAAATATTAATTAATTAATAATTTATTATTAATATTTAATCTGTTTCCTCCACGTTCTCCCACTCTCCCACGTTTTCTCATTAGTGGACAATTCATTACTGACATTTAGTGAATTCAGCCATTAGTGGCAATGAATTCAGGTGCCATTAGTGGCAGAGTTAGTGGTATTAGTGGCCATTAGTGGTGACTCTTCCTTCCATTTCCCATGGCTATATAAACTGGTCAGTCTTCATCATTTCAACACACTGAAAAAACGAAAATACAAAACTTCTTACTGCATATCCTCTCTCTTTTCTGCATACTAAGTAAATCTTAGTAAGTCGTGTGATTTGCTCCGTTTCTTTGAGTTCGTAGTGTTCTACTGTTTGAAGTGCCGCTACAGTAGAACTGTTATCCCGTTCCATCCTGGGAGAAATTAACCCGTGAACCTTGGGCAACTGTGAGGGGGTTAGATTTCTTAAGGAGACACAAGTAAATTGTGGGCTCGGGATCGTCCCATAACAAACTGATAATATACTTCTGTTTTTCTGTCTTTTCTGATTTATTTGGTTGCAGGAATAACAAAAATTGACAAAACAAAAAGGAAATAATAGTCTCTAATAGTTTTTTAAAAACATTAAGCTCAGCCACTGCATCCCATCGGCTTCAGCTTATTGGGGGTTGAAGTTGGATTTCGTCTAAGCCTTAGTTCTGAAGATGAGGCCAATTATAAACTTTTAAGTTGGCCTCAACTTCAGATTCTCTGATCTGAACTTAGGTAACTCCGTCGATTGTTTTTATACCAAATGACTGCGCCTAAAATGACGATGTGCAAATAAGTTACTCCGCAAAATTTTTACCGTAGAAGACTAGGAATTAAATGCGTCAACATTCCATTCTACAGATCCTTAGTTCCCCTATTCAAAATGTGTTCAGAATTTTCTTCTTCGAAGTTCAACTGTCTCATTCTTTTAAAATGAAAATCTTCACTTTCCCATTTAAGTTATTTTGCCAGAGAGTAGTTTTGGAATAGGGAAACTTTGAGTGATTCTTGGCTGCTGAGAATTATGAGAATAACGAGCAAGGTTCACAAGTCCAAGCTCAAATGCATAATAAATGTTAAAAAATACCAATAGGCTCCTACATAAGTTGGCGGTTTTTTTTTTTTTTTTTTTTCTTTAAATGATCATAAGTTAGTGAAATATTGATACCACTAGGCTCCTACATAAGTTGAACTTCAGATGAAGTTCAACAAGAACTACCAGAGTCTAACTTCAGACTATCCTATATGTACATATTTTTTCTCAGGCGCTTATGTTGTTCAACAATAAACTCTGGTTTTTACCAATTTCCTAAACTCGTATTTGAATCCACGACTGATCACAACAAACTGGTCAAATGTGTATAGATCTACAATAGAAACTGGAAAGGCATTACCTGAAAGTAAACATCAATTTTCGTCGAGAAGTAAAGCTTTATAACTATTACACCCTCAAATCCAAATTCACTTACAGGACAAATTGTGACAATAGACGATTTATTACATACATAAAATTTGTGCACTAGAAGTGGACACTAATAAACAATGCACACAATATAAACATAGTAGCAACAAAAAAAAAACCATAGTAGCACGAACAAAATCAACATTGTCCCTAGAATTGGGTGCATATCACCTCCATTTTGAAGCAACTGCAACTAGTTTTCCCGTAGACCAACAATCATGATGAGGTAATATCATTCAAAGATTTTCTTTCAGGACTATCATTTTGGCTAGACAAGTTGTCTATTGAGTGAAATTGTCTGTCACAGCACTTCCTGCAAATTTTGACAGCGTATTTCTCATTAGATCAATCAGATTTATATCGACATAAATCTTTTTGTCTTATTCCATCTCCTCACGGCCTATACACCTAATATAGGTAAAAACTTACCCACAGAGTCAGCATATATATCTCACTACTATAGTGATTTTGGCAACAGATATTCCGACGGATGGTCTTAGCTACAACGATATTATCGACGGACTAATGACATAAATAGGCATGTTTAGCAGTGGAATTAGGTAGTTTAGCGACGGAAATATTTCGTTGCTATTTTCAATTTTTTTTCCTTTGGTAGTGTCTCTAAATCATATTTTAAATCAAACACCTCTCCGTGCAAGATCCCAATTGTTTAAGGCTGTTCTTTAGCTAATTAATGCCTAGTAATTAACTAGATGACCGAGATATAATAGATAAAAGTTTAAATATATGCACCCGATATTTATATGAAAAAATAAAATCATGACATGCACGTGTTTTCTACCTAAGCTTCTTTCACTTAGTCATGATTAATTAACACATAATCTTATTTTATCAAATTGTTTAGCTATGATAAATTGATTGGTTGATGTATTTATCGAGCGTGGATAAGTTTGATATGCATTGCGTTGGATTTATCGAAAGAAAAAATGTGAAGAGCAGTGGTCAATTTAGCTAGATAAAGCCATATTTACCGAAAGATAATAGACAAGATATGCTGACATGTATTGGCTTTCTAAGTGGTTAATATCTTTTTGCAATATTCAAACATTTCATTCACATTTTCACTATTTTAGGAAAGAGTTTCACCCTACTAAAGGCCACAACTTTTTTCTTTTATAAAGACTACGACTAAAAAGTAAAATCTTTTTTGCATGGTCTTCTTTCTTTTATGTTAAGAGTTTTTCTTAAACAAACATTGGCATCGCAAATTTTATCTAACACCATTTTGAATACGTCCCCAACTCCTTCAAGATTAACTGGTGGGAGTAAAATCAAGCTAGAAAACGTTCCCAATTCTACTCAATAACTAGTGTAAAAATAGGATACTATACGCTTTCTAATACAAAAAATGTGGAGAATTTCTACTGCTAGAAACTATTTTTGTAATATTGGACAGAGACAGAGCCCATAAGTAACGTATATAATACTCTATATTGATCCCAACTTGAGTGGATTGAAGCATCTATATCTATCTATCCATCCATCCATCCATCTATCTATACTATTATAAATCTATACTACTACTTATAAAAGCACGAAGACCCTTAGCAAATGTTGATTGAACTTTTTGCCCTTCATTAAAAGTTTCTACAATAGACGAAATCGTCATTTTACAATTTTTTCTATAAATTGTTTATTATATTTATTTTCTCAAAAATTTAATCCTAATATGTACTAATTAGAAGTCAAATAAATCTTTATTAATAATCAATCTTCTTTCATATGAAGAATTCTAATAACTATTAGTACGAAATAATGCAAAGTTTGAACTTTGAAGCCTACCATAATTAGACCACCTTCACGTACTTGGACTAAGTATAGGACTTGAGTGGAAACAGCTAATTATATAGAATTATGACGTTGTATGACTTCTACTGCCAATAAAATTATCATAATACTAATTAAAATTAAAAGTTTTAACAAGAGTTGTAAGAGAATAGTATAAATTATGATTGCAACGTGTATACTCAATGAAATTATATTAGGACTAAAATTATAGAAGCTTTTAGTAGAACAGAAGTTTCATGACCATACTAATCCCACTTGAACACAAACACTGAGCATGATGAATTACCCCAATATCTACATAAATCTTTATATTTTCCATGTGTTAGATCGTGAGAATTACACGCACAAATGCACACACGAAAAGCACAAAATTTATGCACTATATTTCAAGGATTCTTCACTTATGTTTTGTATGTATTTGGTTGCAGGAATAAGACGAAAGCTAAGAATGGAGTGAGAAAAAGCATTAGACATTGGAGCAAGTAAATTTTTTCTGCATGTGTTTGTATTAAAAATTTAAGAATCCATTCGTATTTATAACTATTCTAAACATCTTGGTGGTTAATTTTTCTTGCTGATTTTGTTTCTTATGGACTATATTTGTGTATGAAATCCATATCTTAGATTAGCTAAAAAGGTAATGTATATTGTGAGATTTTATGCAGATATCTCCAACCAAGTATTTGATTATTCTTTTTGGCTTTACATAAAAATATTATGTACAAATAAATGAAAGTTGTAGGAGATTTTTTGGTTTGTGCAAAATCATACTGTAAAAGTAAAGCCTATATAATTTTAACCATGTTGAAGAAGTGTGGAACTCGGTGTTCGGTTCGGCTTTGACCAAACAATCACATCAACTGGGTATTTGGATGAAATCAATTTGACAAAAAGTTAAGGATCGTTCGACCAAATAGATTATTTTATTCGTTCTTGGTAGTATTATTTCTAGGTTTTAATTGAGCAAGGATGAGGTCCTTGTGGCTGAATACTATAGAGGTAAGTAATTCACTGTTCAAAAAAAAGAAAATGGTATCAATATTCTATAAATATCTTTTGTCTATGCAATTCTTTTATTTTTTTTTTTCTAAATAGTGTTTTTTTGACAGTTTCCATAAATATTTCGTTGCTTCTATTTATATAGTGATGCCTTTGGAGATTGAGATTCAAAAAATAATTAGAAATCAGAAGGTAAACTATATTCTTTGTTCATAAAAGATAATAGTGGCTTTACTCCTTAGTAGTATACTCTACCTTATTATTGCCTTTTAATGGTAATAATAGAATTAATAAATTAACTAAAGTTGGCTTCTCACATACTTTCTTCATTAGTTGAACTCAAATCAATATAGGAGGTATTTTCCATAAGAAATTAAATTTACATTAATTGAATATCCTTAAGAATTACTTAATTTGATAAATTCAAAAAGATATATTGTACATCCTAAATTCATATTATATTCGATCTCTTTTTTCAATTCAAGTACTAGATAACTAAAATAATATCAAAATTTAAATACTTTTTTTGAATATTATTATATTATTATAAAAATTAAATTCTCACGTATTGTACAAGCGCGAGGCGCGTACCTAACACTAGTAATAATAAAGCTAGGATTGGAGTATAGTAATAGTAATTGTAATCTGGTATTAAGGTAGAAAATGATACGGAATCGAATCATCATCCAATTTGAATCGTGCACTTAATAACCCTAGAAGTTATCGGTTATCAAAGTACTATTAGAATGACTTACATACTACAAGTGTCAACATTTGATTGAAAAAAAAAAAGGCAATCCAAAAGACCCCCACTGCCCAGCACAAGTACACTTGACAATGATCAATGTATTGGTCTCTTTAGGGGAAAGCCTTCAATCCCAAAAGAGAAAGTATCCACCACAGATAGGAAAGTGAAATGCAACAACGGTAAAACAATTAGGAGACAAGATAAGAAAGAGGAGTCAATATTGGTCTAATGATACTTTTGACCATTTCGTCCAATCAACTTGACTCACGTTTGGAAGAGGTTGGTGCATTTTCCCGAAGGGCCAAGTGATTTCTTATTCTAGACGCATTACATATGTTTTCTTTAGGGATAATTACTAAAACAACCGGCCAACTTTCACCCTTTACTTTTTACTAGTATTTTTTTGACAGCTAAAATATACTAAATTAATACACAGTATATACAAACAATGTCATAGTATATACAAACAGCCTCCTCACGTATACATAATGTGTACATCAAATTTTATGGTGTATACTAGGAGTGAGCACAAACCGAACCAAACCGAAAAACTGATCGAACTGTAATTTTTTTAAATTTGGTTTTCGATTTTTTGGTTTTGGTTTTATATTTTAAAATTTTTGGTTTTACGGTTCGTTTTTTTTTTTGGCTTGGGAAAAATACTCTATATATATAATCATTATATTTTAAAACTAAACCCATAACAACATATCTACTAAGCAGTAAGCTCATACCTCAAACTCCACTCACTACTAAAAATACAGGTTTTTTCGACTACCATTGTTCGACTGAAAATCGGTCGAACACCTATTTCGACCTATTTTCGGTCGAACAGTTTTGAACAAAAATTTTTATTGTACCTTTCGGTCGAAAGGTCGGTCGACCAACCCGTTAAATGAACCAACAGAACACTTCTTTCCCCATTTCTCTCTTCTTCCCCAAACACTAAAATTCTCTCTAAACACCCCCCCAAACCTCTATACCCGAAAACCACCATAACCCACCCCCAAAATCAAAAATCAAACACATTCTACCCTCCTAAACACTACATATAACAAGAAATTCAAGGTAAATTCTTAGTTTTAGGGTTATTCTAATTATTTTCTAATACTTACACCCTAACTTTTTTACTCAATTTTTTTGTAGTTCTTAAGCATATAACTAGTGGGGAATCATTACTAGGTGCTATTGGAGCACAAATCAACCTCGAGGTAAGTTTTTTTTTTGTTTTTTATTAAATCCGAATTTAATTATTTTTTAATTTCGGCCTATAATGTTGTATGGGTAGTTAATTATTAGTTAATTTATTTATTGTAGTTATTGTTGATGTTGAAGAACTTGTTTGGTGTTGTTAGCTATTATAAAGTTAGGTTTGTGTTGTTTGGGATTGTTGTAGTTGTTGGGGATTGTCGGAATTGTTTGGTAGTGTTGTTTGGAATGTGTTGTTGCTTTGGTATTGTTGAGAAGATGAACATGTTATGCCTAAAACGAATAAGTTTTTGTTGGTTTGAATTGCTTTGATAATAGTAATTAATAGGGTGTTATAAGAAAATATTGTTTGTTTGGGGCATTTCATCAAACAAGTTGCGAGCATTAACAAACCCGACCACAGTAATCTTGCTATAGTGATTACAAAAAAGTGGCAAGCTAATATAAAAAATTTATTGGGTTAGGCAAAGCATGACATAAAACTTTATAAATTAGTAATTAAAAATTGATAATCGTATATTTAAAAAAAATCATACATATTGTTTCTCAATCTTGCAATGTTTGTGTAGATATGGACATTAATCGACGTCGTTTGTGGATGGATAATAGAAATTTTCCCGAGCGGCGGGGGTTGAGGCCTTCGTTTGTAGCGGGTGTGCAGGAATTTCTTGATATAGCCCGCAACACAGACGATTATTTAAGGCATGGCAAAATTAGGTATCCATGTGAAAAATGCAAATGTGTAAAGATACAAGATTTGGAGAATGTAGCGGTACATCTGTATAAGAAGGGGTTTATGCCAAATTACTACGTTTGGTATAATCATGGAGAGCCTTGGGACTTGCAGGAGCACCTTCAAAATCTTGAAAATATTCATGGCGGTAGGAGTTCTCCGGTTGTGGAACCAGATCAAGCAGCCGGGTATAGAATGGAAGATATGGTAAATGATGCTTTTGGGATGTACCCGGCTAATGATCCCCTTCAGCCGGATACATCACAGCCAAACATTGAGCACATTCCCAATGCCGAGGCAAATCAATTCTATAAACGGTTGGAGGAAACTAGTCGTCCATTTTATGAGGGCTCGGTGCATTCCCAGTTGTCGGTTGCTGTTAGATTGATGAGTATCAAATTAGATTTTAGTATTTCTCAAGCTGCCATGGATTCCATAATTGGCCTTATGAATGAACTCAATCCGACAAATATGGCCTTACCAACTAATTATTACTACACTAAGAAGTTGGTTTCCTCGTTGGGTCTTTCTGCCGAGAAGATTCATTGTTGTGTTAATGGTTGCATGTTGTATTATAAGGATGATGCAGACCTCGTGACATGTAGATTTTGTGAGGAGCCTCGATACAAACCTGAGCAAAATCCTAAAAAGAAGCCGAAGCCTGTTAAGTCGATGCATTACTTGCCCCTTATACCCCGGTTAAAGAGGTTGTATGCTTCGATGAGTTCTGCTCCACACATGAGATGGCATCATGACCGTACCAAGCAGCCGGGTATCATATCCCATCCATCTGATGGTGAGGCATGGAAACATTTTGATCAAGTGTATCCAGGATTTGCTAGTGAGCCAAGGAATGTAAGGTTGGGTCTATGTTCTGATGGGTTCACCCCTTTTGATGTCTCCTCTACGCCCTATTCTTGTTGGCCCGTATTTGTCACTCCTTACAACCTGCCTCCCGGAATGTGCATGACCAGTCCTTACCTGTTTTTGAATTGTATAATACCGGGTCCACATAACCCGAAAGCCTCTATTGATGTATATTTGCAGCATTTTCTTGATGAGTTGCAGATACTTTGGCATGAAGGAGTTGAAACCTATGATATATCAACGAAACAGAACTTCCAAATGCGTGCTTCTTTGATGTGGACTATAAATGACTTTCCAGCTTATGGGATGTTGTCTGGGTGGTCCACTGCAGGTAAGCTCTCTTGCCCTTACTGTATGGAGGATACAAAAGCCTTCACTTTGAAATATGGAGGTAAATGCACATGGTTCGACTGTTGCCGTCGATTCTTGCCAATGGACCATCCTTTCAGGAATAACACTAGTGCATTTATGAAGAATCAGGTTGATTTTGAGGAGCCTCTTCGAAGGTTATCAGGCATAGAGATATGGGACAGGGTTAAGGAGCTTCCTAAGGTAACTGAAGAACTTCCATCTAAAGCACCTGGTTATGGGGTTGAACATAATTGGACTAAACAGAGCATTTTCTGGGAGTTGCCTTACTGGAAGGATAATCTTCTTCGCCATAATCTGGATCCAATGCATATTGAGAAGAATTTTTTCGAGGCTATCCTTAATACTGTGATGGATGTCCGGAACAAGACAAAGGACAACTTGAAGGCACGGTTGGACCTACAGCTATTATGTAGGCGACCTGAGTTACAGGTAATCCACGAAGGCAACAACATTTTCCTGCCAAAGGCTTGTTATACATTCGATGAGGATGAGAGAAGGATGATTTGTGAGTGGGTGAGTAATTTGAGGATGCCCGATGGTTATGCTTCAAACCTAGAAAGGTGTGTTGATATTACTGGTGGGAAACTGCATCACATGAAAAGCCACGACTGTCACATATTCATGGAAAACTTGCTCCCAATTGCATTCAATGGCTTGCCTGATAAAGTTTTGAAACCGCTAACTGAGACGAGCCTATTTTTTAAAGAGCTTTGCAGTAAGACATTGAAGGAAGAGAATCTTAACTTGTTGGAACAGAACTTTCCTGTAGTCGCGACTAAGCTGACAAAGATCTTTCCCCCTGGGTTCTTTAATGTGATGGAGCATCTTCCGATTCACCTCGCTGAAGAGGCTCGGCTAGGAGGCCCGGTGCACTGCAGATGGATGTACCCTTTCGAGAGGTAAGCTTCCATATCTTTGCCAGTAACTTTTATTTTTTTTAATAAAGCCAACGTAATTCCACTAACACAATAATTATTGCAGAATTATTGGTAAGTGTAAAAGGGATGTGAAAAATAGGAACCAAATCGAGGGGTCAATATGCGAGGCATATCTGGCTAGAGAAACGTCTCATTTTTTCTCATACTACTTCGACAAGGATGTTCCATGTTTGCGCACCAGGCCGAATCGACATGATGTGGGAGATAATAGTGATCCCAATTACCCAGCATTCTCTGTATTCAATCAACCAGGCAGGGGAAATACATCTTCCGAAGTTTACCAGTTCAATGAACTGGATAGGAAGGTAGCTACAACACATGTGCTGTTGAACTGTCCCGAGGTCACGCCTTATTACAAGTATATTTTATTTTAACGGTAGCGCCTAATATTCGCCTTTCATAAGTATTCTATCTAACGTGAAATTTCATCGGCTCATAATGCAGTCACTTTGTCGCTGAGTTCGGTGATGCGGAAGTTTACGAAAATTTTACAAATTGGTTTACAGAATTTGTAAGTGTTTAACAAACTCTTAAATTTTCCTTATATGTATAGATAAAAATATTAATTGACACAACTTCGTTGAATTTTTATATAAGTGAACAATCCGGTGAATGGCATCACCTTTGATTTTCTGCGAGATATATGCCATGACCCATATTATAAATACAAAAAGATGAATACGTACTATGTGAATGGGTACAAGTTTCATACAAAACAGCGGTCGGAGGGTAAGAAAACATACAACTCTGGTGTGTCCATGAAAGTAGGAACTGGTGATCAGGGAGGCGACTTTGAGTACTACGGTGTGATTGAGGAGACGTTAGAGGTAGAGTATAGTGTCGGTTGGCCTCATAAAAGATTGGTTCTTTTCCGGTGCAAGTGGTTTGATCCCAGTAACAGAGGTACGAGGGTAGACCCGTCTTCTAAGTTAGTTGAGGTTAATCACAAAAGGTCATATGGACACTATGATCCTTTTATCATTGCACAGAAAGTAAAGCAAGTGTGGTTTGTTCCTTACCCTCGGACAAAGAACCCAGCAAGATCAAAGGCCCAAGCCCATTGGTGGGCAGTTCTAAAAGGAAAACCGGTGCGATTAGTTGAAGTACCTGATCTGTTAGATGTTGCATACCAGAACGAGGTCTCAACCGTTCCATTGATAGCGGACAATGAACTAGCCAACCAGTTGCAACATATTGATGGCATATATGAGTAGTTAGATGCATCTGTATCTAGTCGGGGAAAAAACCAGGCTAATTTTGGAGAAGGAACTTCAAGGGAAAATTAGGATGATGAATATACAGATGGTGACGAGCCAACCGAAGAAGAATTTAACGATGAGGATGAGGAAGAAGAATTGGCTGATGATGATGATTGACCTTATTTGTACTTTGATGTTTAGTTTCTTTAATATGCTGGTTTAATGTACTTATAAACATAAGAAGATATATGTATTCTTATTTTTGTGCAAGGAATGTGTTTATTTAATTGATCCTGGTCCTAGTAAAATTGCTCAAATTATATAGCCATTACTGTCATTAAAATACAGAAATACTAAGTAATTAATTACTCCAAATGACAACAAGAAGCTATTATGTTACATATTTACTTTTTCCTTCCTAAAGTAATGTGAATGTTTCAACAGGTATGAAGAAATTTTTTAGACGAAAGAAGGGAAATAAAAAGGTAGGCGAGACATCAGGTGAGCCGGCACAGGACACACAGGACACTCCTACCTCTCAGGTGCCGCATTCGCTTCCTACAGGAGCACCTGCAGGATACAGTCCAGATTTTTTCAGGCCACCTAGCATGTCTCAGTTGCGTCCTGGTTGGCGGCATGACTTCAGTAGTTATGACATGACTGAGACACAGGCCGGTCCATCGCAGGGCGTTCCCGCACAGGGCGATCCCACACAGTCCACTACTCCGTCTGGGTCGACTCAGCCGCCTTCCGACCCATCTAGCTCTATCGGCCCTTCTGTCCAGCAGGAGATTGCTTACTATGATCCGAGATCGCCGTATTACATCGGTGAGCCTGGCACATGGGAAGGAGGGCGGTTGATTATTTATCCCGAGGGGGATAACAGGTAAGTATCTTATTTTTGATGTTCTTATTTATTTAGTAATTAGTTAACGTTTAATTGTTAGTATTTCTATTAACGCTTCTGATTTTTATGCAGCTTTTGCCCAAACACTGATGCTACGCCATTACTGACTAAATGCATGAGATCTCAGTGGCATGAATCGTGGCCATCCTGGGGCGCTGTGCCCCCTCAAGTAAAGCAGCGGATAATGCAGTCTTTTGAGGTGATAAATATGCATCAGGTTTATTACAAATTGCGGTTTTTCTAATGATTATGTTTAAATAAATTATTTTGATGAATATTGCCAGGCTGAGTGTAAGTGGCATCCGGCTCTGGACTATAAAGTCCGTTCCAACTTTCCAAAGAAATGCGGGGAGTTATTCAAGAACGCAATGTATACTGCGCGAAAAAAGGGAAAAATGCCCGGCTTCCTCTATGATCATCAATGGAGAGAGCTGCAGCAATATTGGGAGACTCCCCAATTTCGGAAGAAGAGCGAACAAGGGAAGAAAGTGCGGGCATCAAGTAAGGGTGGATCGCTCCATACCGGTGGCTCAGTTAGCGCTGCGACGCATAAGATGCGCTTGGTAAAGTAATTTAATTTATATGAATTACTATAATCATTTATTTTTTATCTAACTTGTTCTCTTCTTTAATTTGTAGGAAAAGAAAGAAAATCGGACAATTCCAATCTCTGAAATGCACAAGATCCGACATACCAAGAGTGATAAAAAGGGCGGAGAAGTCTGGGTCGAGCCCCGCGCAAAAGAGACCTGGGTAACTAATTAAATTCAAACTTTTTTCGCGCCAATCCTTCAACTTTTATACTTCATATTTGTACCGTTGATATATTTCTATTTTTCAGGAAAGAGCTACAAAGGCCGTTGAAGACTGGACCTCGACTCAACAATCTGAATGCGGAAGCAGTACCCCAGCACCACTAACGCTCGAGCAAGAAACCAATTTATGGTTGGAAGCGGTTGGAGGGAGTGAAGAAGGGGTCCGCATATGGCCTTGCAACTCTGTATTCATCTGGCAAGTATAAATCGAACTATTTGGGCTCGTGTTCTACTGCTCCTTCAAGCTCTGCTACTTCTGCAGAAATGACTCGGATGCAAGCGGAGATTGAAGAGCTGAAAAGACAAAATGAAGCTATGCGCTTAGCACAGGAGGCTCATCAAAGAGAAATGCATGAAATGATGCAACAATTCCTCATTAACCAAAAAAAAGGCAAAGGAAAGCGTGATAGTTCGGGAAAGCGAAAGAGCAGACGTCGACACCGTTCGTCGTCTGGGTCTGATGACGAGTCTGGTTCGGGTTCTAGCCAGTAGTAGTGATAGTTGAACCTTAAACTGTTTGTTAAGTTTTTTTGATAATTGTAACACTAGAACTAATGTTGAAAGACTTCTTATTATTGTTTGGCTTTGTCAGCCTTGTTGAATATAGTTTATGAATGTGTTTTGTCTGGTTTTTCTGCGTGTTGCTGAATTTACAGGTGGTGTAGGGCTAATTTCAGATTTTATGTTGCAGGTTTTTACAGGTTTTCGACCGAAATTCGGTCGAAAGGTTGGTCAAAAATATTTACCAAACCTTTAAGCTCCTTCGACCGAAATTCGGTCGAAGGTCGACCGACTTTCGACCGATTTTCGGTCGAAGAACTGGTCACTTTATCCATGCTCTTCGACCAATAGTCGGTCGAAAGTCGACCGAATTTCGGTCGAAGGCCTATTTTCGACCTAATTTAGGTCGACCACCTCAATCGGTCGAAGATCGGTCGACTAGTCGACCGTTGACCGCCAAATCGTTCGACCGATTTGGCGGTCGAAAATCTCTATTTTTTTAGTAGTGACTTACATGTTCTTACAAAGTTACGTACAAATTATAAACGCATTTACTCTTAAATTATATTCCTATGTTCTAAAAAACTAACTAACTTGACTTTGCCAAATTAGTTTATATGTGAAAATCGAACTACTAAACCGAATTAAACCGAACCGAATTCTTAAAAATCGAACTAAGCTGAATTAATTTTGGTTTGGTTTTGGTTCCTGATATTACCAAACCGAAAATCAAAAAATCGAACTGAAATTGTCGAAACCGAACCGAACCGACCGAACGCTCATCCCTAGTGTATACAGTTAGATTTATCAGTTATACACAATATATACACTCACTTCTTTCAGTATATTCAGCTTATACACATTTTAATATAATAGATTGTGTATATATTTACAATAATACCATCTACCAAAAAAATGAAGAAAAAGAAGCTAAGTAGTAGCGTCATCCCAGATCTCGGCTGCTTCTGTAGAGCAGCAGCTACATATGTGGGACGAGGGGAAGCAGCGGTGACATGAAGCAACAGTGGAGCGATGACGAGAAGCAGTTTGTTCCCCCACCTTTTAGTGTTCTGGGGCTCTACTATTATTAAAATTAGAGTACCCTTTCTTCCACCTCCGAAGGATGGAGGGGGTATACAGCGAAAAAAGCGTCGAAGGGGTTGGATCACCCTGGGTTACTGAAGAGTCGTCCGACTTCTCGGTGACCGAATAAGAGAGGTTTTTACCGCTTTCTCTTCTCTCCAGCACTCTCGGATTGATCATCTTGCTGCAACAAAGCAAGCTTAGGAATGAATCTAATGGAAATTTAGGTCTCTAAGAGACAACTCCACCGGCAGGGTGAGGGGCGGCGCCAGTGTTGAAAGAGACGGGAAGAAGAAGGGGAGCCACAAACACTAAAAATGGAGTGGCTACCGAAAGTTAGGGGGTGTGTTTGGGTGTTTTATTTATGAATATTTTCAAAAAAAAGGGGTTAAAATATATAAAGGGAGTTTGATGGTTATGTAGAGTAATTTTTCCTTTTTATTTAACTTTCATATACGAATAATATAAAAATTATATTATGTGATTGAATATTAAGTTCTCAATTATAGTAATACTTGTCATAGAAATTTACATGTACTATAATTATTTAAATATTTAACAATATTCGGACGCACTTATTGCATGCGACCGGTGACATGGCAACCGCAACACAAGTGTAGGAGTCAAGTCAATGGCGATTTCCCTACGAAGAGTTGAATAATGACGGATGTTTACAGAGATCAACCGATCAATTATTCAAACGCAACTGCCACGAAAGCAATTATCAGACCGATATCATGAGATAAGCCTTATCTCTAACTGCTCCCGTTATTTTCGGGGGCCGTTAGACACGGATAAGATCATTATCTGATGGTGGGAAGATGTGCGAAGCATGAAATTTTATTAGGGTTAGGAGTGTTTGCCTAAAAATACAACCCACTTCCCCCATTGTATAGTTTACGTTCTCCTGAACAAATGAATTTCCGTAAAATTACCATTTGTCTTTTCATTATTTCATTTTATCGAAGTATCATTGGAGCTTGGCTTTACTTTGCTTTGGAGAAGACGAAGTTCGTCTTGATCTTCGAAGCACGAGCGCCCGCCGAACTCAATGAGCTTTTACTGCTTTATTTATTTATTTATTTATTTATTAACTGTTCCTTCTACCGTTGTTGTTGCTTTCATTGTCCCATTGATTACTACTGTTGCTTTATTCGATCGACTGTAGCTTGAATCACTAGCTTATAATATCGATAATCTGAAATCGTATCATCCCTAACTAATCAGTTGTTTACATTTATCGCCCGTTTTCTTATCAGCAGCTATTTAAGTTATTCTACCTGATCGCATAATTCTAGCTTAATCAATCAGCCAATTCATTTACCTATCATCCGTATAATTAATCGGTTAATTCGCATATCACCTGTTTTATTTATCACTTGTTGTCTATCGCCCGTATTATTTTGGTCAATTTGTTTCTTGTTCGTTTTGTTTCTCAATAACGTCAAACAGTCTAATTCGTAGATGTAAGATTAGTAATCAAACGATTGAATTTTGATACAAAATGATCGCCTATTGCTCGACCAAATACAAAAATATAATTATAAAACTTGAAATTATATTTTAAAAAATACAATTAATTAGTGTATAAACTTTTGCTCCACTTAAAATTGGGACAAGAAAATCTCAGTCGTCATTATGTACACGAGGAGCTATCTAGCATGTTATGCTAGTAACTTTTTAAACCATGAGGAACGTGGTTGTTGAATCATCAACTTATTGGTCGTGTGGTCTTTCCATTTATGGAAAAGAGCTGCCATGAACATTGTTGAGTAAAACCATCGCAGCCCTAAAAGTCTAAAACACATTAACTATAGGGTCTGTCTTCGCCTTGCAATAATGCCACCTTTCGGAGTGTCATTGTTCCTTTGCTTTCCCCTCCAAAGTTATATTCTAAATTCAGCAATATAATTGACCTATATATATACACACTATAATTTTTCGGTTGCTAAAGTTAGTTCTGTTCATACATTGATTTGCATAGATTAAGTCTGTTTGGCCAAGCTGCCATTTATTTTAAAAAGTACGGTAGTTTTCAAATAAGTACTTTTGAAAAATAAACAATTTATGTTTGGAAAACTCATTAAGAAGTGCTTGTAAATAAATTGTGTTTGGATAACCTTTACAAAAAATATTTTTGAGTGTCAAATTACGAAAAAAGACGGTATTATGATTCATGTTATGACTAATATTATTTAAAACGTAAAAAGATATAAATATTTTTATAAAAGACTTAATTTAATTTTTTTATTTAGTTTAAACGTAAAATATAAAAATAAAATTATTATTAAGGTTTTAATCAATATAAATAAAGTTAAGCTAAAAGAGTAATGCAGAGAACAAAGTTTATTTATGTTTGAGAGCTATTTTGGTTAAACTAATTAAAAATAATATGGTAAAAAATATTTTTGGTAAGGATATTTTTGTCTTGAAAAATTAATAAACTATTTCTGCTTCTAGTTTTGGGAGGAAGTAGAAATTTATAGCTTTCTCCCCAGCAGCAGAAAAACTACTTTTGCTTCTTCTGAAAAGCATTTTTTTATGTTGGCCAAACACCTTAAATTTCATCAAAGAGATTTTTTTTCTAGAAAAAAAAAGCACTTTTGACTTCCCAAAACTTTGGCCAAACAGGCTATAAGTTGTATACGTTCTTAAGTGATTCATGACCATATATATACATATATACAAGCTAATTAAGACCAGGCAGATTTAGGAGGTTAGGAGTGGTTCACGTGAACCCATGGTCCGCAGAAAAAACTAGGTATATCATGTATATATTTCTAAAACTGAGTCAAATAATACTTGTGTGCACCTATGGTCTAAAGTGCTTAATTGGTTCACTGGTTGGATGGTTATATTTTTACTTTGAGCAAAAGGATTCGAATCCCAAAAGTAACTTTTTTTTTGTCTTCATAAAATTTAATATCATGATAAACCCATGGTCTTGAAATCCTAGATCCACCTTTGATTAAGACCACATTATGTGCCAGAGTGGTCAATGGTGAAGACACTTAACTAGCTAGTTAACTATATATATGGGGTTTCATTAAGCACAGTTTCGCCAAAAAAAAAAAAAAAAGACGCTTCACCGTATATATAGTATAATAGTGTGTAAATAATTTACATCAGATTTATTTGTTCGGAGGTAGCTTTTTGTGATTGACTCACTGGATTTATTAAATTCGGCAATTAAATCCGGCAAAGTAAATTAACATGAGAAAGAACATGAGGGAAAAAGAAGAGAAAAAAATTATTAAAAAGAAAAATTATTTTCTCACGCTCTGAAATTGGTGTATTACACACTATGTCACTTTACCAAGTTATGTTTAAATAATACATTTGAGATATGATTAGAGTATTCGAATGAAACAGATTTAATATGAAGTGTTTAAGTGAAAGCTGCCGACAAATTTAAGGGATGTGGATGTGTTTTGGCAAATTGTATGATTCATTAGTCCAAATTGTACTATCGCTTGTGATATCTTGATGTGATATGTGCACATGCACATGTTGAACGTACATGAATTTCTGGTGATCTCATTTTTAAGAAATTCTACTGTTTTTTTTTTTCTTTTCAAAATGGGGCCATCACCCTTTTTTCTCAGCCTATATATTGCCTAGCCTCATACTCACCTTGCAAGGACAATTGCTTTTGGCTGACCTTTCTATTCATAATTCAAAAAACATTGTCCTCTCAATCTCAAAATACTTTTAAAACCATGCAACCCACTGATGTTACTGAACTCTATTACCTACTTCCTTCAAATAACCAACCTCAACACCCTTCTCAATTCAACTCGAACTATGATAACTACACATCCACATTTATTCAGTCGAGCCGAATCTCTAGTCCCTTACATAGTCTTCAAATCGGTCCTCCAATTCAAGAAATCAACCCACAAACAAACTATTTTTTCAACTGCAATTATTCAACGTGTGATGAAACAGATGAGCAATTACTGACATTGATAAATGAAAGGAAACAAAGAAGAATGATATCTAATAGAGAGTCCGCCCGGCGATCACGCATGCGCAAGCAGAAGCATTTGGATGAACTTTGGTCACAGGTCAGTGTTTTAAGGAATCGTTTTAATTGAACCTACATTTTTTTTTAATTCAGACTAATTCTCTCTGTCACATTTTATGTGGAGGGGTTCAGAATACGAGGCTTAAAACACCTAGTAATAAATTTATTTAATAAAATTTATGCATTTAATTTTTTTTTTTTAGAAAAAACACTTCACTATAGAATAGTGTCTCATAAAACAGAATATAGTATAGCAGAGGAAGTACATTTATATGATCATGTTGTGAGCTCATATTTTTTTGAAGAATTAGAACCTTGAAAATATTAAGTTTAAAACTTCAAATCATGAATCCGCGTATATGGCACAGGTTATTTGGCTACGGAATGAGAATCACCAGCTCCTGAACAAACTTAATGATGTCTCGGAGAGCCATGAACAAGCACTTGAAGAAAATACTAAACTCAAAGAAGAAACTTCAGAGCTACGTCAAATGGTTACTAACATGCAGCTAATGAATAGTTCTAATTATCCTTGCTTAAGAGATAATTTTGATGACGATGAACCTTGTAGTGGTTCATCTCAAAATGAATAGCTAAATTCAGGTGATTAATGTTTTTCTTGTGTTTTGGTTGTTTAAGATCATGTGGATGTGCAAATTAATAATTTTTTCCTTTTTATCTTTTTTGTTGTTGAAGTCAAGGCTATGATTAATGTTTTTTTCTTTTAGTTTATCTTTCTTGTTCTTGCTATCCTTGCTATGTAATGTAGTATAGTTGCAAAACTTTCACTTCCAAAGTGTTGACGCAGTAATTACTTCGTGATATCCCTCTATTCCTATGGAGCTTAATTATTGCATCCACTTAATATAAAAGAATATTTTACACTATCAGATAAAAAAATAATTATATGCATGCACTTGTCACGATATAAGTGATCGTTACTTGAAAGTAAAGCTAACAACCTGCAATAAAAGATCTTTTCCACAATTTGCCATAAAAGATTAAACTAATACTAATAGTGTAAAATTTCTTTATAATACTAACATATTACTATAAGTTAAAGATAAATCTTTTGCTTATATGTACTGGCAGAAAAAATAGGTATGCTATGTGCTTATTTTAACTTGTTGTAGCCCTAATTAAGCTACCTTAGTTGTCAAGCAGGGGCAGATCCGAACCCATTATTCGATTGTTTTGACTTAAATTTTGTATGTGTATTAAAAAATGTCCACTAAATAATTACAAATAGTAGATTTCTTATCCAGTAAATCTAATAGTCATGACCTGGTATAATACCGATTCGAATCCAATATATAGTTTAAATCATGAATTCACCAGGGCAATCGCTAAACTCACTTTTTAAGTACGGTTGATCCTAGTTGTATTTTAAATGATATACCAGAATTTGTCCATTATATATTTACGTGAAGAGAATGTAAAAAACGACAAGCTGCACAAGCATAGCTCACAGAGACACCAGCAGATGATGATATCTAACTCAGCTATGACAAAAAAGATGTGATGAATCTTAGATGATTAATTTTGGAAGAGAAAAATTCATGGACAATTCCACAAAAGTAACTGCTCCGTAAATGGAATGGTCAAGTAGAACACAGTGGGAATATATTCTAAAGTAGCTTGTCTAAGATAGTTAAACAGGATGACAGAAGAAAAGGGTTGCGTCTGACATGTTTGTTTACAGTAAGAATAGCTACAATAGCTAGAACAAACATGTAAAAAAGCATATACTATTTGCGAAAGCATATACAGATGCAAAACTAGGATTTAAAGTATTTTATGGGATCTAAACTCTAAGATAATGAACTTATGAGTTTAAAATTTAATTTTTACACGAATTTCATGATTTTCTTAATAGAATTACAATATTCCGACAAAAACTAGTGGGTTCAGCCAAACGCGTACATTACCTTCTAGCGCTGCACCTGCTGGCAGAATCAACTACTGCAAGCTCCAATTATGATCCTCTGAGTTTCAGCAGTTATATGTCGGTTTATTTCAGTGTAATTAGCTCACTGGAAGAACTATTTTGATGGTGAATTAATACTTTGGTATGGCTTCCATAAAAGAAGTTTACTGGTACTGCTTTATAGTATAGGCAAAACAGTAGCACATTTTCAGGGGAGATCACGTAACATCCATGTTAAGTGACACTAAAATTTTATGTACAAAATTGGCATGTGTCTTATATTTATTGATAAAATGTGTGCTCGCTGTGTCATGTGAAAAATTAGTTATGTGACGTGCATGCTATACTAACATCACAAAATCCAAGTGCATAGCAGGAGGAGTATACTATGTTTGGCATAACAAACACAACAAGCTCCATCAAGGGCAGGTCTTAGATATATATAACAAAATGCTACTTACAATAATATGCTTTTCCTTCCGATTTGTAAGGTATTACTATTTGCTTATTGATCGTTTGAAAAAGAATGACATTCTAAATTGAAGATAAGTCAACTTTGAATTTCTAATATTCACTGAGTAAAAGTTTTTATAACCACATAAATAGTGACAAGTTTGAGATTGTAAAATTCAAAAGTTTTACAACCATACAAACTATATACACTAGTAACTTATGGCGACAACAGTCTAGAGAGTTTGTGGCGGGTTTGTAATTTATTCTCATGTCGAATTTTTGTTGTCCGCTATATTTTCTCTACTCTTCAATGTTACTCTCTTTATGTTTTTCAAACAAGTTGGGATTGACTATATGAGTCATCACTAACCATATTACACCATTTAAACTCATCTCGCACTAATAACTTTGAAACTTATTATCGGATACACATAGGGGGAGGAGCTACCTTGCTCTAAGGGGGTTCAACATGAAAAATTACAATGTGTGAATATAATAAAAACTACTCCTTTTGTACTAGTTTATGTGGTAGTATTAAAAGAATTGCAGCTGTTGAACCCCAAAAATTATCCTTTCTTTAGGAAAAGATAGGTTTCGGGTATAATATTCAACAATATGGGACTCCAAAGGGCTTTCTTTGGAGTCGCCACCTAATTTAGGAGAATTAGGAACCAAGTAATTAAATAGTGCGTGCAAGCACTCCGTTTTAAGGAAAATGGTCTTTTCAGAGATTCTAAGTAAGAGGTTCAACTATTTTCGAAAGAAGGTTTCAATTTGAAAGCACTTTCGAAAATCCGTTAAATTACGGTTAATCCTTCGGTTTTCACAAAATAGCTCAAAATGCAACTTTCAAAAATTAATCTAAAAGTCTTAAAATTAATGCCAAAATTCTAAAATTACATTAAATTATGCTTTAAAGGAATAGGGATTTAAATGAACTTAGACTTGAAAAAGTTGCAATTTTCCTAACATAGAAAATCTAATTAATTGGAAAGAAGTTGCAATTTATTGAATTTTGTTAGAAAATCTAATTAATTGGAAAGAAGTTGCAATTTATTGAATTTTAAAATCAAGTTATTTGCTTAATCATTTTCGGATTCAATTGCACACGCTATTTAACTAAAAGGTTCATAATTCATAAATAAGATGGAGATTCTAAAGAAATAAATATTCGCAAAATAACTCAATAAATAAATAAACATTCATCCATAAATAATCAAATAATTTATTCTACCACAAGTAGTTATCTACGGGGAATTCCTATAGACATGGATTCTAAGGGAAATAGGGATAAGAGAAAGGTTAGAAGGTAGAACCCGGAGATTGATAAACTCATGGGAGCCTTGAATTTATTTAATTTTATACAATTATATGCCCATGAGCCTAAGTTAGAATAGGCGGCTCAACAAAGCACTTTCTATGATTTCACTTCTTGAATCTTGAGCCCGGACTCGACCCCAATGAGACTCCAATACAAATTAGCAACCCCAATGTCGAGTTTTAACCAACTCGTCCCCAAGTGTTCGTGCCAAAATGTACCTCGCAAAACATTGGATTAGTACGATAATAAAGTGTAATAACAAATGAAAATGAAATGATAATACTAAAATAATAAAGTAATAATAATAAAATATATTATAATAATAATAATAATAATAATAATAATAATAATAATAATAATAATAATAATAATAATAATAATAATAGTAAAGGGATTTGTTTTTGCAAAATTTAGGCTCAGATTTGTATGGCGTATCATGTAGAGGCTCGGGATATTGATACGGCTGCAAACACGCCGGCCGGTCGTGTTGCCACGCCAAGTACCAATTCCGTTACTCTATTCAACTTGCTTTGCGTTAAAATGCATACATTCATCATCGCCTTTTGCTTTAGGGACACGGGAACGGGACGGTTCAAGTGTAGTATCATGTTCAAAATCCGTCAATTTATTGTCCGTCAATTCCTTGTGTAGGCCTCAATACGTATACATGTATTTTTTCATTGGCCCTGTAGCATCGGTTCAATATCAGTTCAAATGCCTCAAAATAAAGTATTTTCCTAGGTTTTATTCAAACCAATATCCGTTCAATATCCAGTGGGTCCCACAGCAGTGTAGTATCCGCTCAATATCCAGTAGGTCCCACAGCAGTGTAGTATCCGCTCAAATCAGTGAACATCAACAGAGCATCTAAAAAATTAGATATTTGCATAGAGGTTGCAGCACCACTGAATCATCTTCACCCAATAACACAGCAGCTACAAACGGAAACCAGCATCGAAGTGATAACAGGACACCCATCCCCGCTTAAGGCTGAAACAACACATCCAAGAGATCGCCGGTGAAATTTCTAGTGGGAACAGTGGGTAGCGTCACCAATCAGGGAAACACTCAACCTAATTCCGGTGTAACAACATCAAAGGGAATAACGGCTTAATCAAGGAGAAACCAGAATCAACATGTGTAAAAAAATGATGATTAAAACCAGAATAGATCTATAACATAAATGGGTAACTGAAAAACCCAAATCCACAAATCAACAAATCGAAACAAAACCCAAAAAAAATACAAATATGGAACCACGATCACAGATTCCGATGAGCAGGTCGACGGCGAAACGGAGGAGCGACGGCCTATCCATTTCTGGTGGCGTCAACTGCCACCCCGCTTCTCTGTTCAGTTTCCGATTTGGCGACAACAACAAAGAGAAAAAACCACCGGTGTTTTAATCCCTTGTTTCGATCTCCTCCTCCCTTTTGTTCTGTTTCTGATCTTGTATGTGGGTATATTGTGTTTGTCGACGGGGTGTGTGTGAGAGGAGGATGGTGAAGTTGAATATCAGTCAAGGAGAGGGGGGGGGGGGTGTAAGGGAGATAAGTTGTGTGGGGGGCACGACTGGTGTTAATGTAGGAGAGTGATGGTGTATAATGGGTGAGGGGCTGATGATGGTGAATGAATAGTGATGAATGAGGCTAGGGTTTTAGATGTAGTATGTATATATAGGGCAAGACTTTAGGGTTTTTTGTAGAATTGGGCTAGGAAAGAAAATTGTGGGTTGCGTAAAATAGGCCGGGACTTAAAGCGAAAAACAATTATGACCCTTTTCTAGAAACTAATAGCTTTAACTATTTCGTAAATCAGTTTGAAAAACTTTCTAATTAGATAAATGCTCCCAATATCTTACATGTTGTAGGTAATATAAAGCCAAAAATATCAAGTTGCTAATATTGAAAAACTTTGCAAATGCTAGCCAAATTGCGACAAAACGTCCAATTTTATAATTTCTTTTGAAAAGGGACATTTTTGGCTTTATATTAACACAAAATGCTATATTTTGAGATTTATATAAAAAGTAAGTGTAAGCAAATTAATTTTGAAATTTCGGGACAAAATTGGGTGTCAACAGCTGCCCCTCTTTACCCGAAAAGGATGAAAGAGTTTTCAGGGTAAAGAAAGTTGACGTGAAAGCCAATTTTATCACGATAAAGCCAAGAATCTGATTCCTGGGATCAAAATGCGAGGCTTATGGACATGGCCGAACTCCGGTTTCCGAGTTGCCTACATATCTCGGGTTGAAAGAGAATCAGGCCATATGTAGTTCGACGCGATTTGAAAATCAAAGACGAGATAGTAATGACTACTCAAGCACGGGAAAAGAGGCTTATAATCACCCAAGTTATGAAAATGTGGTCGACGACACACCCATAAAGAGGGATTTATACGGACATAGCTTCCACTGCACCTCGATAACCGAGCCATCTTGTCTTCAATCTCAAACCTCAGACTCAGGGTTAACAAGAGACTTACCTCTAGGGTGGATGACTTGTGCGGCTGCGATTCTTCAGGTCTTCGTTGACGAGTCTAGCTCATATCAACGATTGCCCCGGTTCATTGCTAAGAAAAGCTCCATGTTATGCTCCAAACGCTGCTGCGGTGCTGTTAAAAAATCCTGTAATAATCTCAACAAACGGTAAGCGTGCAACTGCTAATAAACTGTAATGATTGGAATAAGAAATAAATCAAGTGATAACAAAAATTGTAAATGCGGGTGGTGACATCATCAAAAGTTCTTCCTTCGATCAACTGACAAGATACTCCGCCCGGAGAACCTCTAAGCTGATCCTTATTCTGAAACAGTAAAGCAAGACAATAAGTAAAGCGAGAACGAATAGTGAAATGCAAGGCTTTCATAAGATAAGTTGACTAACGAGACATAATGTCTCAAGTTGACTTGGCTAATCTATATCCTACGCATGTAACACAACATTCATTTATAAGGCGAACGAGCCCAAAACATTCAATTGTAAGGCGAATGAGCCCAAAACGTTCAATTATAAGGCGAACGAGCCCAAAACGTTCAATCATAAGATGAACGAGCACAAGTCATAAAATAAAGCAAAAGACACAAAATTCATTAATGCATGTGCTTCTTCAAACTTAGCAATATCTGCAAATCACAACAATGGAAATTTGGTAAGTGTTCTCATAGCGAAATAGAAATAAAATGGATATGTTTAACAGTTTGCAAGAATTATAGGAGATAGAAATGCCGCCTTTCGGCAATAAACCATGACAAAGCATAATGCTTTAAATCATGAAGAGGTAGTCTACAATGCAATCTCGGAATGTGCTCCATTCAATTGATAAAGCAATGAGGCGTCGGGTCATGAAGCATCCAATGTCCTAGCGTAACTTAGAAAAACCTGCATATCCTATTTACAGGTGGATGAACCCGAATTGTTCATTTATAAGGCGAACGGGCCCAAAACGTTCATTTATAAGGCGAACGAGCCCAAAACGTCCAATTATAAGATGAACGAGTCCAAATTTGATAGCAGCCTGCGAAACAAAGTTGCAAATTGGATTAAATAAGGCAAGATATTGCAAAACAAATAGGCGAAACCGGGTCATGTTGCTTGTATTGATAGCGATGCAAAGTGTTGAATGCTCCCTTCAGTTCATATTGAATCTGATGTTCAATTCTTGAAAAAGTAAAGCAAGACATTAATTTAAAGCAAATATAAAGGCAGGATTTAAAGCAAGTGCAAAGCAAAGCAGTGCGGAAATGTAATCAGTGCAATAGCCATTTGATAAATCAATAGGCGAGACAATCGGGCAATGATGGCCTTGAGTGGATTGCCAATTAAAAAAAATAAGGCAATGCTTATTTTGGCGAGATTTGAGAACACAACGTATGCCTCGGCTTCATTGCTTATTAGGGAATGAAAATCATAGAAGTAGAAATGCCGCCTGTTCGGAAATAACTCATGGCAAAGCATAACGCTTTAAGTCATGAAAAGGCAATGCAACGCAATCTGCAAGGCGACTTTGAATGCGCGTTCCATAAATTGTTCATCCATAGTGCGAATGATCCTTTCATTGCAAGCTTTCATGTTCCTGCTCTCAAAGAAAAATTATTAGTTTTGGGGAGGGAGGGGAAGCGTTTGATTCGTGCAGACTTCATCCTGATCTTGCTGCTTCTGCTGCTTCCTCGTCTTCATTAAACTTGGATTTGCAAATTACTTTCAGAAACTTGGCTCATGAACTCAAATAGCATAGATTTTGAAAAATAGAGGCAAGATAAAATATTTTAATGCAATATAGCGAGTGAAATAAGCATGCAAATGAAGTCAAAGATGCATTTTGAAAATTTTGCCTTGACTTAAACTTGTAACATATTTTAAAACAAACTTAACGTCCTTTGTCTTAGACTTTGCACTGTTTGCCTAACCAATTTCAAAATTCTTGCCAATTCTGCCTCTTATAACCAATGCTGCTTCTTGCAAAATTCTGCCCCAGTTATTATCTTTCGCATCTCCAACTTGCTTTGCAAAAATTGCCCCAGTTGTCCTTCTTAGGGGAAAATAAAAATTTAAATGCTAAAGGGTCGAGCCCGATGTGGGAGCCTACGTATCCCTCCTTGGGAATCAGACCGTGCGTAGTTCTGCATCACTGCTTCAACGCCATATACCAACAAATAAGCTGCCCCAGTTGAAGTTCTAACAGAAGTGCGATATCCAAAGAGCGCAGACAATAACTTTCAGTGCGTCCTTTAAATTGTTCAGTTGTTTTGCCATACGTTACAAGCAAAGTTTTGGCGGGTTTATCAATTTTAATTTTGAAATGGAAACAAATGCAATCGTAAATAATATAATAAGAATGCGATGCATTTTATTTCAACTTTCATAGATTCAAAATGAGTTGATTCAGATTAACATAAGCCTTAAAGTACAATGCAATTCAGGGCCTCAATCTGAATTAAAATTGAAAATAATGCTACTAAGTTCAATCGCCAAATTCTTTCAAGCAATGCCATTAGCTTCTGGTACTGCCTCGTTCACGAGCTAGAGCGTCTACTGTCAATCAGATCTCGAATCCTTTGCATGGTGAATGGTCAGCCACTTCACAAATCCAACATTTGCCGGAAATAAACAACAAAAGAAACCTCTCAAAGGGTAACTAAGATAGTTTGCATGTCATTTATTGGATTGCATACAAGCAAGCAATACCTAGTATTTAACGCATTTTGAGCAAATAAAGCAAGGCAAGCAATTAACATGTGACAATCACAAATAGTTGAGCGTAAATAAATATGCAAACGCGTCCTACCCTGTAAGGTGCCTCTTTATGCCAGAGGTAGGCCTAATCGTCAAGTTGCACGCACATGTGGTTATTATAACGACACAAGCCGTTTGTCAATACAACATCTGAGATAAAAATAAATCGACATAATTGTCAACTTCTCAAATTTGACATGGCAAATGGTTTGGGATTCGTTGTAATATCCACACGATCACATAATATGCAATGTCGTTGGGATTCAGAAACCCGTCAACAAAAGGGCGGTTTCTTAATTCTTGGAAACGGTATCAAGGACCGGGTCCAGACTAAGGTGTATATGCATGCATGTTCCTAATGGAAACTCCAGAGTGGGTTCACTAGACACAAGGCTGTTTTGAGTGGCAAGCGGTCACGCGGTAGCAAAACTATCCGCTCACCCCGCAGGTACGCGCACTCTTTCTTAAAGGGTTTTTTGTGAGTTGCGGGTGTATATGCATACACCTCGCGGGTATAAGTAACAATGAAGAAGCTCCCAGGAATGGGGGAAATATGAACGGAATGCCAGTTTAATATGTGCGCAAATAAAGGTGTAGTGACATGCTTTCAGTGACAAACAATTGCAAATAATCAAATTAACTAATCATGCTATTTTTTGCAAATAATAAGCAAATAAAGAGTTATCTTGTGAAAACCTTGCGGTTAGAACCTTAAGGTATCCCCAGCGGAGTCGCCACGCTGTTGAACCCCAAAAATTATCCTTTCTTTAGGAAAAGATAGGTTTCGGGTATAATATTCAACAATATGGGACTCCAAAGGGCTTTCTTTGGAGTCGCCACCTAATTTAGGAGAATTAGGAACCAAGTAATTAAATAGTGCGTGCAAGCACTCCGTTTTAAGGAAAATGGTCTTTTCAGAGATTCTAAGTAAGAGGTTCAACTATTTTCGAAAGAAGGTTTCAATTTGAAAGCACTTTCGAAAATCCGTTAAATTACGGTTAATCCTTCGGTTTTCACAAAATAGCTCAAAATGCAACTTTCAAAAATTAATCTAAAAGTCTTAAAATTAATGCCAAAATTCTAAAATTACATTAAATTATGCTTTAAAGGAATAGGGATTTAAATGAACTTAGACTTGAAAAAGTTGCAATTTTCCTAACATAGAAAATCTAATTAATTGGAAAGAAGTTGCAATTTATTGAATTTTGTTAGAAAATCTAATTAATTGGAAAGAAGTTGCAATTTATTGAATTTTAAAATCAAGTTATTTGCTTAATCATTTCCGGATTCAATTGCACGCGCTATTTAACTAAAAGGTTCATAATTCATAAATAAGATGGAGATTCTAAAGAAATAAATATTCGCAAAATAACTCAATAAATAAATAAACATTCATCCATAAATAATCAAATAATTTATTCTACCACAAGTAGTTATCTACGGGGAATTCCTATAGACATGGATTCTAAGGGAAATAGGGATAAGAGAAAGGTTAGAAGGTAGAACCCGGAGATTGATAAACTCATGGGAGCCTTGAATTTATTTAATTTTATACAATTATATGCCCATGAGCCTAAGTTAGAATAGGCGGCTCAACAAAGCACTTTCTATGATTTCACTTCTTGAATCTTGAGCCCGGACTCGACCCCAATGAGACTCCAATGCAAATTAGCAACCCCAATGTCGAGTTTTAACCAACTCGTCCCCAAGTGTTCGTGCCAAAATGTACCTCGCAAAACATTGGATTAGTACGATAATAAAGTGTAATAACAAATGAAAATGAAATTAGTACGATAATAAAGTGTAATAACAAATGAAAATGAAATGATAATACTAAAATAATAAAGTAATAATAATAAAATATATAATAATAATAATAATAATAATAATAATAATAATAATAATAATAATAATAATAATAATAATAATAATAATAATAATAATAGTAAAGGGATTTGTTTTTGCAAAATTTAGGCTCAGATTTGTATGGCGTATATAGAGGCTCGGGATATTGATACGGCTGCAAACACGCCGGCCGGTCGTGTTGCCACACCAAGTACCAATTCCGTTACTCTATTCAACTTGCTTTGCGTTAAAATGCATACATTCATCATCGCCTTTTGCTTTAGGGACACGGGAACGGGACGGTTCAAGTGTAGTATCATGTTCAAAATCCGTCAATTTATTGTCCGTCAATTCCTTGTGTAGGCCTCAATACGTATACATGTATTTTTTCATTGGCCCTGTAGCATCGGTTCAATATCAGTTCAAATGCCTCAAAATAAAGTATTTTCCTAGGTTTTATTCAAACCAATATCCGTTCAATATCCAGTGGGTCCCACAGCAGTGTAGTATCCGCTCAATATCCAGTAGGTCCCACAGCAGTGTAGTATCCGCTCAAATCAGTGAACATCAACAGAGCATCTAAAAAATTAGATATTCGCATAGAGGTTGCAGCACCACTGAATCATCTTCACCCAATAACACAGCAGCTATAAACGGAAACCAGCATCGAAGTGATAACAGGACACCCATCCCCGCTTAAGGCTGAAACAACACATCCAAGAGATCGCCGGTGAAATTTCTAGTGGGAACAGTGGGTAGCGTCACCAATCAGGGAAACACTCAACCTAATTCCGGTGTAACAACATCAAAGGGAATAACGGCTTAATCAAGGAGAAACCAGAATCAACATGTGTAAAAAAATGATGATTAAAACCAGAATAGATCTATAACATAAATGGGTAACTGAAAAACCCAAATCCACAAATCAACAAATCGAAACAAAACCCAAAAAAAATACAAATCTGGAACCACGATCACAGATTCCGATGAGCAGGTCGACGGCGAAACGGAGGAGCGACGGCCTATCCATTTCTGGTGGCGTCAGCTGCCACCCCGCTTCTCTGTTCAGTTTCCGATTTGGCTACAACAACAAAGAGAAAGGACCACCGGTGTTTTAATCCCTTGTTTCGATCTCCTCCTCCCTTTTGTTCTGTTTCTGATCTTGTATGTGGGTATATTGTGTTTTCCGACGGGGTGTGTGTGAGAGGAGGATGGTGAAGTTGAATATCAGTCAAGGAGAGGGGGGGGGGGGTGTAAGGGAGATAAGTTGTGTGGGGGGCACGGCTGGTGTTAATGTAGGAGAGTGATGGTGTATAATGGGTGAGGGGCTGATGATGGTGAATGAATAGTGATGAATGAGGCTAGGGTTTTAGATGTAGTATGTATATATAGGGCAAGACTTTAGGGTTTTTTGTAGAATTGGGCTAGGAAAGAAAATTGTGGGTTGCGTAAAATAGGTCGGGACTTAAAGCGAAAAACAATTATGACCCTTTTCTAGAAACTAATAGCTTTAACTATTTCGTAAATCAATTTGAAAAACTTTCTAATTAGATAAATGCTCCCAATATCTTACATGTTGTAGGTAATATAAAGCCGAAAATATCAAGTTGCTAATATTGAAAAACTTTGCAAACGCTAGCCAAACTGCGACAAAACGTCCAATTTTGTAATTTCTTTTGAAAAGGGACATTTTTTGCTTTATATTAACACAAAATGCTATATTTTGAGATTTATATAAAAAGTAAGTGTAAGCAAATTAATTTCGAAATTTCGGGACAAAATTGGGTGTCAACAGCAGCTTTCGAAATTTAATAATAGTTTAATATCAAAGTTACTACTTTACTCTTAATGAAATGATCTAGAACCGCATAAATTTCTATGGCTTATTTTAGACTACAAATTTCAAAAGTCTTTATTTCTTTCTTAAACTTCATGCCTGTTCAAATTTTTCCATTTAAAGTGGAACGAAGGGGGTAGTTTTTTGGTTATATATAGTTGTTAATCCCCCTGGAATGAGGAAAAAATTCTACTAAAATAGTAAAGGGGTTCAAAAGTAGCTTTAGATCATAGATTCAAATATCAGATGTAATATTTTTAGATTCTCTTGTATAAAATCTTAGTTTCGCTCCTGAATACAAAGTTTAATCAACTATGCCTCAATACCAAACTAATTAGTTCAGCTTCATAAATCCTATATATTGGGAGGTATGCATTTAAGTACGAATAAGAATATGAATGCACGAATTTGGATACACTAATTCAAATATCTAAAAATAAAATTATAAAATATGCTTAAATTAAGAGACATTACGTAGAAAACTCGCATGTAGTTTGTAACGTCCACTAGCTCAATCGTTTAAGAGCAGAGCACCTTGGGCTGTTTTAGCCCAACAACTGGTATCAGAGCTAATGGTTCAGTGAGACGAGTATGCAGCGGAGTGATTGTGTGGAGCCCAACTTAGCCTTTACCCGTTGTGGGACCGATTACTGCTTGTCTTTACCCGAAACTTTGAGGGCCCGGTTAATGTCTTTGCCCCGTCTATAGGCTGGTTTACAACCTTTGCCGTAGCTTCAAAGACGCACACAGAAGTACTCGGTTGTTGATGTGGATGACACACATTAAAGTGAATCTCCAAATAAGCAGTAATGCTCCATGTAGAACTTAGATCGAGGGAAAAATTATTTGGCTGTGCGAACCAAGTCCCACGTCAGAAGTTGGCAAGAAAAATAAGCTACATATAAGGTGTAGAGATCTCTTAATGGTGTGAGGCCTTTTGAGAAAACCGCGCGGGCTCAGTCCAAAGTGGACAGTATATCACTATGTTAAGAGCACCTTGGGCTGTTTTAGCCCAACATATGCAAGGAAGCTCAAGCTCGAGATCTCCAAACAGCTGAAGAAATTTGAAGATTGAGCTAAGAACTTCTCAGATCTTCAATCAAAGCCGATTTACAGCACAATTTTGTTTGATGGTGATGGGCTGGATGAGGATTCTCTAAGACAGTTTGAGAATGTGGTTAAGGATAACGTACGTCAATTTTACAAGCTTATTGATTTCGGACTAAAAAGAGTCTTATGATAATCAGTTGAGGATATAAAAGTTGATAGATACAATATTTGTTGTTAATGAGTTGCTTGTGAAGGCAGAGAAGAGTTGAGCTTTTTCCAACTCAATTGCTGCAAAATCAACACGAAAGAGTTAATGGTCTTGCTATAAGGCTTATGGAGGAGAGAATTCACATCCAAGAAAATATAGAGATGATGACCATAGGCTAAATTTGACGACCCTACTTTATACCATTGTGCCATATTTGGGATAATATTACTACGGTATTTGTGGTTGTGAATTCAGGGATAAAGAATGCATATGATCCTTGGAAACATGTTTTCCATATTGTTACTGACAGGATGAATCTTGCTGCAATAAAGGTTTGGTTTAAGATGAGGCCAATTGATATGCCGACATTAAAATCAATTTTGTAGAGTATTTTAAATTCTAAAAGTCCTCATTTGTGCCAGTGCTGTGGCAGCTTGAATCAATGAGAGTAAGTATTCAATTGTGGTAACAGTCCATGTTTTGAAATGTGAAAATAGTTTTCGTTTTCAAAAAGACTATTATTTCTTGTGAGGATTGCAAATGAGTCTTGAGTTGGTATGAGTTTAGCATGCATAGTAAGGTTGCATGAGCGCGTAAAGTTAGTTAATGAATTGAGGTGACTCTTGAGATTCATTTGTATCCTTTAAACATAGTTGAGTAGATTGGGTGAATATTTTGTCAATTATGCATATGAGTGATAGTGACTAGTTGGTACCAACTGATTCATTAATGCTAAATTGATTTTTCCTAAAGTTGAAACTTGACTTCATCTTGAGCTAAATATAGAGCAACACTTAATTTTGTTTAGAGTTTGATTTTCTTGAGGATAAGCACATTAAAGACTTAAGTTTGAAAAAGTTGACAAATTGGCATTTTGCCAACTTTGGACTACCTTTTACTTTTGTTTTTGAGTGTTAAAGCATGATTTTATATGCTTAGTTGAATATTTTGCTTGGTCTAAGGTTTCATAGAATAATGAAAGAGAAGAAGACCAAAAGAGCAAAAACAAGCATAAAGTGTACAAGAATTAGAAAATGTAGAAAATGGATGTCGCCCATTACCAGGGGCGCTCGCCCAATGGAAAAGTTGAAGTATTCAAGTGGGAATTGGGTACAACTTCGAGGGGCCATCTATGTATTCTGCTTTTTAATTATTTTCTTTAGTTAGTAAAAATCACAATTACTATTGAAAAAGATTCCTGAATAGTTTTTAGAAAATTGTTTGCTAGGATTCAGTCTGAACAATAGTCTTCGTGGGAACGATACTCAATTTTATCACTTTATTACTTGTCGACCACGTATACTTGTGTGTGCATTTGGGAGCAACAATAATGAAACGACCTCGGTCAGTCGTTTCGGAAGTTAGGACTCCGATTGGCGTGCCGATAATTTTAAAATATTCGTAATGTCCATTAGGACTTGTCTGTAAAATTTGAGCTAAATCAGACCTCGTTTGGTAGGCATCGGAAGAAGGTTTCAGTTTTTATTGGCGATAAATATTAAAAAGAGATTTTCAAGCTCGGTTTTGCCGAATGAGCTCCGATTCGAAATCCGAAAGCGCCGTTAGGTTCGTATGATTATTTGTGATTTTTATAAACTTTCGAAAGTGAATTTCAATGTTGTTCGGCTAGTTTCAGTTAAAATAGCGAAAGTTAAATAATTTGACTTTTTCTATTTAAATTCGCATCTTGAGTTTCGGGAGTCCAATTTGAGATCCGCCTTCGTGAGTATGTTACATATATTTTGTATAACTTGTATGCAAAAGTTGGGATTATTTCGAATATCGTAGAGTACCGTTTTAATTTTTATCGTAGCAGCGAATTTTAAAAAAAAAAGGGAAAAGCAACAAAAGTTAGACGGTGGACTTTTGTCCTTACCTTTTAGATAATTGAACAAAATACACGCACAGGAACATGAAAAACAAAACAAGAGACAGAAACAAAAACGAGAAGGAAGAGATTCGGGAAAGGAAAAAAATGCCAGAAAATGAGAAAAGGGGCTGGAGAAAAGTAGAATTTTCACCCTGAAACATTCAGGTAATGATCCTAATATATTATTTGAGTTTATTACGTGTATTTGAATATGTTTTAACGGTAAAACTTGAAATATTATACATTGTTTTAATTAGTTCAATTAATAGTTTAAAGGGTCAAATGGACCCCGATAATGAAATTGATTATATATTCGTTCTCAGTGAGTTATGGACAACATATAAATGTAAATTATTTGGGGTTTGGTTATGTGACCTTAAACCTTGTATATAGGCCTGGCCTGCGTATTACGTATGCGAATAGGGTATCAGGTTCCTACCTGGATTGCCCTAAGATATGAGGAATGAAGCCTTTAGCCTAATGTGATATATTTTTCTGCTTATTGAACACAGTGGGATCGTTTGGCAATGAATTCAAAGAATAAAGCGCTTGTTGGGTAGCAGTGTTAACTTCGGAACGAGGTAAGTGTTTATATCCATTTCTTTGGAGGCACCTGGCCTCGTGGATTTACTACCACGTGTTCCTTACGTGAGTAGCTGCCGATAGGCGTACTCATTACGCCTTAGCTTTGGATTTATATTCTATATTATATGTTATTTCCTGTTATTGGTATTGCATTGAGAATCTGAGTATTGTACTTTGGCTGTGAGTTGGTATATACCTTCCAGTTGTCGATGAGAGTCCCGCGCTGGTGATGAGTTATTATTGCATCATTTTGCATTCGTATGCACATTGCATCATATTGAGGGTAGGAGGATTCCGCCCTCGGAGCAGGAGGATTCCGCTCCATTGCATCATATTGAGGGTAGGAGGATTCCGCCCTCGGAGCAGGAGGATTCCGCTCCATTGCATCATATTGAGGGTAGGAGGATTTCGCCCTCGGAGCAGGAGGATTCCGCTCCATTGCATCATATTGAGGGTAGGAGGATTCCGCCCTCGGAGCAGGAGGATTCCGCTCCATTGCATCATATTGAGGGTAGGAGGATTCCGCCCTCGGAGCAGGAGGATTCCGCTCCATCTATTTGGCACATATGACACCGTTGCATCATACTGCATTCATCCCATTTCATTGCACCACGTGCTGACTATTGTGTGACTATCATGCTGTGTTTTGTGTATGCGGTATGTATACCATATTGTGGACATATCTCAGCTTACCTATATATTTTTGGCCCGTATTCTGGGTTACGGGGATCGGGTTGCACGCCGCAACAGGATGAATATATAGATCGGGTTGCGCGCCGCAACGGTATAAATATATGGATCGGGTTGCACGCCACAACGGTATAAATATATGGATCGGGTTGCACGCCGCGACGGTATTAATATATGGATAGGTTTGCACGCCACGACGGTATGAATATATGGATCGGGTTGCACGCCGCTACAGGATAATTATATGGATCGGGTTGCATGCCGTAACAGGATGTATTTCTGATTGTTGATATGTTCAGGATACCTATATGTTCTGGCTATCTTACGTTACTGGTTGTTAATGAGTTTGTGATTCCATACGTGTTTCTAGTTATTATCTGGCTCTGCATTTTTATAATTTAAATAAGAGGAATTTGGTTTATCTGTTTCTTCTCCCTGGCTAGCCATCCTATTCTTTGAGGTGGCTAGTCTGCCCCACTTATTGAGTCCTTTTGACTCACCCTTGTTTGTTGTTTGTTTCTTGTCTATCTATTTCGTTTCGGCAGGTTCGCTCCAGGATTGAGTTCGCCACGTTGTGAAGGAGCGAAAACGACTTCAGCTGTCAGGGTGAGCCAGCTTTTATTCTGGATAGCCACCAGTTTATGGGTTGTTATTTCAGTTGCATTTTGCTCCCTTCAAGAGGTATCTGTTTTCTTTTGTACTCTTAGATGTCTGGTCTGGATAGCCCTAAACCTAGTATGTGGGGTAGTCAGCTGTAATTTCTTTTGTACAGCTTAGAGGTATCAGTATGTCTGTATTTTTTCTTTAAAAGTCTTGTTCTTATTTATGAATTGTTATATTTATCTTCCTAATTTGATTGGTAAGGGTTCGCCCGACGGGTCTAGGAGAGGATGTCGGGTGCCCGCACGGCCTAATCGGATTCCGGGTCGTGTCAGTTGGTATCAGAGCCCGGTTTAGAGTCTATCCAGACTAAGACAGTGTCTAGTAGAGTCTCGGTGATGGGTACGTAGATGTCCGTACTTATCTACGAGAGGCTATGGTGGCATTTAGGAAGTTTCACTTCCTTCTTTTCTGATTGTGCATCGGTCTAGGATGCAAAAGTATTTTCGTTAATTCCTTCGTGGTAATTGTGAAACCCTCGTGCGACAAATCAGCAAACCGTATGAGTTCAAGACGAAGCAGTCTGGCCTGGGGTTAGCATTGACGAAGCCCCGAGTGTTTTTGATCGTGCCGACGATCCAGTTACGGAGGTCCCAACTGTACGAGCTCGCGATGGGCAAGGGAGTAGGGCATTGTGGTTCCCTTGGCTCTCTACGATGCTTTTAGGAGAATTTTGGCGACGCAGATATCGCAAGAACCTATTATTCGCTGGGCAGCCTATCAGGTTGCCGCATGTGCAGACGTTTGATCTCAGGGAGCTCCTTTTCCGGTTCTTAATATTGCTGCAGTGAATTATGTTTCGGAGACAGTATGTGTTGTGCCTCTAGTTATTCTGGCTGGTCAGCTAGCCCGAGTAATAGCTCGGTCCGAGTATCTGAAAAGGCTGCATTATTTTACCCAATTGAACCTTCCGATATTCCTAAGCCATGCATCAGATAATCCCTGTGTAAATTTTTAAAATAAAATGATGTCAGCGTATCCTTCAGGCTCTTGATTATATCGAGCGGTATGGTGTTGATTATTCTGCTTTCCAGTTTCAGGGGTCTAGCATTGAATTGATGGACCGCTCTCTTATTAGCTAACTTGGTTCGGTTTTTCTTCTAGATTCATGGAAAAGTTCCTTTCGAGGAGCGAGCGAGATGAAAAGTATTGCCAGTTTGAATGGATTGGACAGGGTAACCTGTCGGTTAGCCTGTTGGTGTTTCAGAATATGAGATTGAATTCTATAGAATGGCTGAATATGCACTAGAACTAGTCCATGAACCTTACGATAATGTTCAAATATTTATGGTGACCTTCCTCCTTCCTCGAGATCCCAAATGGCTCGAGAAATTGAGGTTGGGACTTCATTTAATGTCGTTGATAGTGCTCAGAGATATTGCGCATACCATAAGTTAGAGAGGGAAGAGTTAGAGCGGGAGATCAAGAGATCCCGTGGCCCTAGTGGGTAACCATGGTACCTCATTTGGAGGTAAGAGTTCTGATTATTTTGGGAGGTCACCTGTCGGTTATCTCAGCTTGTAGAGCGTAATTCTTAGAGTGTGCCAGTAGCTCGTCAAGATCAGATTCAGTCTTTTCTTTACAACTATCAACAATCTGTCCAGTTCCCATATTCAGCGAAAAGGTGTTATCACTGTCATGAGTCTGGTTATCCTTTGAGGAGTTTTTCCTTACTCTAGCAAGTAGACAATCGTCCTTCTTCTTGCACTCAGGCACCTGCACAGTCGCAGGAATTTCATTTAAATTTTAATCAATCAGAGAAATGCCACCATCCAGTAGAGGTCGAGAGCGTGGTGGTAGTGGTTCTTCTAGAAGTAATTATCAGGGTAGTGGCTTGACTCAGCTGCAGAGGCAGTTCTATGAACTGCTAGTTTGGCAGGATGCCGAGGCATCCGATGTAGTAGACCCTTGTGTTTCTTCTTCCTTTATCTGTAAGTAAGATTTATCATTCCGATCGATCTGGAAATGGTGTGTCTTATCATGTTTCGACGGTTTTCTTGGATACTGTCGTAATTAAGAATGGGTTGCGGTAGAGGGGTGAGTTTCTGATATGATTTATTCCTTGCATTGGTGAGACCCTACTAATTTATCTGGTCTAAATATGAGAAATTTGACTGTGAGTGTCACTATTGTCTGCTTGGCATCTTGTCCTGCCACCTTCTATTATTATATCAAATTAGTTTACCTCTGTTCTCGGAAATTCCGTGTTGGTTGGATTATGGGATTCTAGTTCATCACCATAAGGGAGCGTCATGGTTTCTTCTGGTGTAAAGTGGTTAGTAAGTAATATTCGATCTACGTATCTTCTCTTGGTTCGAAACGCTAGTATAGTCATGTTATCTTATGAGCTTGTCTGGGTTATAAAAGGGTTTCTGGCTAATTGTCAGAGTTTCCTTTTTATGAGAAGGTTAAATTGACATATATTTTGTTCCATAAAGCTCATTTAATGTCTATTTCTTCAATTGCGATTCTCCGGTTAGCCTGACTCGGAAGTAGTCTAGCTCTGGTAGCTAAGCAAATAAGAAGATAAGCTTCCTAAAGCTCTAATAATTTCTATCCTCAATCCATTTCCATCTCTTCTTTGTTCGGTACTGGTGAGCTTGGGCGGTCAGTAGCCTCTTGTGACGTTGCCTGTGTTGAGCCAGAGTACGTGTTATTGTAGCCGGGTAAGCATATTATTGTTTCAGATATCAGTTTATCTGGGTATCCATTCCCATGTATAGTATAGTGCTGGTTCTGTTTTTGTGGATCATCCAGTTTCAGGGAAAACTCTGCCGAAATTTTTATATAGAAGTACCATCCATCAGGTGGTGGTGTTTACGGCAAAGGTATGGAGCTGTGAACTTGAGAGTTGCAGCTGTTTGGCAACTCAATAGAGTAATTTGGTAGCTCAGGTCTGAGGTCTGAGCCACATTCTCTACTCAGCTAAGTCTTCCTTAATCCAGCAGGTTGTGCGAGGATGACTATTTCTATTCAAATTATGTGTATGAGTTTATGCTCTAAGTGGAGGAGTCTTCCTCCAATTGATACCGAATCATAATATTAAATCTCTAAGGCGTTGCTGAAGCGTAAGCTAATTCTTTGTTCCATCGACTTGTTCTATATCGTAAAGTATATCGACGAGGTGATTTGTCGGCAGAATCATGTTAATCCATCCAGAGTTTCGTGTATCTTCGTTTCGAAAATATAAGAACTTTCTTCTCGTAATCGAAGAAGGATCAGCTTAGTCAGAATAAGCTGTGCAAGTATTATCATATTACCCAGATATATTTTATTCCAAAAGTTCGATATGCGTGTTATAATTCTGATCCTGTAATCAAGAAATAATGCCCGTGAAGTAGCTCATGAAGGTCGTGCAAGTTCTCTTGTTATCCGCGCAAATTTTTCTTTCGACTTAGGCTCGTTTGAGGACGAACGAGAGTTTAAGTGGAGTAGAATGAAACGACCTCGGTCAGTCGTTTCGGAAGTTAGGACTCCGATTGGCGTGTCGATAATTTTAAAATATTCATAATGTCCATTAGGACCTGTCTGTAAAAGTTGAGCTAAATCAGACCTCGTTTGGTAGGCATCGGAAGAAGGTTTCAGTTTTTATTGGCGATAAATATTAAAAAGAGATTTTCAAGCTCGGTTTTGCCGAATGAGCTCCGATTCGAAATCCAAAAGCGCCGTTAGGTTCGTATGATTATTTGTGATTTTTGTAAACTTTCGAAAGTGAATTTCAATGTTGTTCGGCTAGTTTCCGCTAAAATGCCGAAAGTTAAATAATTTGACTTTTTCTATTTAAATTCGCATCTTGAGTTTCGGGAGTCCGATTTGAGATCCGCCTTCGCGAGTATGTTACATATATTTTGTATAACTTGTATGCAACAGTTGGAATTATTTCAGATATCGTAGAGTACCGTTTTAATTTTTGTCGTAGCAGTAAATTTTAAAAAAAAAATTATAAAAAAAAGGGAAAAGCAACAAAAGTTAGGCGGTGGACTTTTGTCCTTACCTTTTAGATAATTGAACAAAACACACGCACAGGAACATGAAAAACGAAACAAGAGACAGAAACAAAAACGAGAAGGAAGAGATTACGCGGGAAACGAAAAAAATACCAGAAAATGAGAAAAGGGGCCGGAGAAAAGTAGAATTTTCACCCTGAAACATTCAGGTAATGATCCTAATATATTATTTGAGTTTATTACGTGTGTTTGAATATGTTTTAACGGTAAAACTTGGAATATTATACATCGTTTTAATTAGTTCAATTAATAGTTTAAAGGGTCAAATGGACCCCGATAATGAAATTGATTATATATTCGTACTCAGTGAGTTATGGGCAACATATAAATTTAAATTATTTGGGGTTTGGTTATGTGACCTTAAACCCGGTATATAGGCCTGACCTGCGTATTACGTATGCGAATAGGGTATCAGGTTCCTACCTGGATTGCCCTAAGATGTGAGGAATGAAGTCTTTAGCCTAATGTGATATATTTTTCTGCTTATTGAACACAGTGGGATCGTTTGGCAATGAATTCAAAGAATAAAGCGGTTATTGGGTAGCAGTGTTAACTTCGGAACGAGGTAAGTGTTTATATCCATTTCTTTGGAGGCACCTGGCCTCGTGGATTTACTACCACGTGTTCCTTACGTGAGTAGCTGCCGATAGGCGTACTCATTACGCCTTAGCTTTGGATTTATATTCTATATTATATGTTATGTCCTGTTATTGGTATTGCATTGAGAATCTGAGTATTGTAATTTGGCTGTGAGTTGGTATATATCTTCCAGTTGTCGATGAGAGTCCCGCGCTGGTGATGGGTTATTATTGCATCATGTTGCATTCGTATGCACATTGCATCATATTGAGGGTAGGAGGATTCCGCCCTCGGAGCAGGAGGATTCCGCTCCATTGCTTCATATTGAGGGTAGGAGGATTCCGCCCTCGGAGCAGTAGGATTCCGCTCCATTGCATCATATTGAGGGTAGGAGGATTCCGCCCTCGGAGCAGGAGGATTCCGCTCTATTGCATCACATTGAGGGTAGGAGGATTCGGCACTCGGAGCAGGAGGATTCCGCTCCATTGCATCATATTGAGGGTAGGAGGATTCCGCCCTCGGAGCAGGAGGATTCCGCCCTCGGAGCAGGAGGATTCCGCTCCATCTATTTGGCACATATGACACCATTGCATCATACTGCATTCATCCCATTTCATTGCACCACGTGCTGACTTTTGTGTGACTATCATGCTGTGTTTTGTGTATGCGGTATGTATACCATATTGTGGACATATCTCAGCTTACGTATATATTTCTGGCTCGTATTCTTGGTTGCGGGGATCGGGTTGCACGCCACAACAGGATGAATATATGGATCGGGTTGCGCGCTGCAACGGTATAAATATATGGATTGGGTTGCGCGCCACAACGGTATAAATATATGGATCGGGTTGCACGCCGCGACGGTATAAATATATGGATAGGTTTGCACGCCACGACGGTATGAATATATGGATCGGGTTGTACGCCGCTACAGGATAATTTTATGGATCGGGTTGCACGCCGTAACAGGATGTATTTCTGATTGTTGATATGTTCAGGATACCTATATGTTCTGGCTATCTTACGTTACTGGTTGTTAATGAGTTTGTGATTCCATACGTGTTTCTAGTTATTATCTGGCTCTGCCTTTTTATAATTTAAATAAGAGGAATTTGATTTATCTGTTTCTTCTCCCTGGCTAGCCATCTTATTCTTTGAGGTGGCTAGTCTGCCCTACTTATTGAGTCCTTTTTACTTACTCTTGTTTATTGTTTGTAATTGTTTATCTATTCCGTTTCGGCAGGTTCGCTCCAGGATTGAGTTTGCCACGTTGTGAAGGAGCGAAGACGACTTCAGCTGTCAGGGTGAGCCAGCTTTTATTCTGGATGGCCACCAGTTTATGGGTTGTTATTTCAGTTGCATTTTGCTCCCTTCAAGAGGTATCTGTTTTCTTTTGTACTCTTAGATGTCTGGTCTGGATAGCCCTAAACCTAGTATGTGGGGTAGTCAGCTGTAATTTCTTTTGTACAGCTTAGAGGTATCAATATGTCTGTGTTTTTTTTTTAAAAGTCTTGTTCTTATTTATGAATTGTTATATTTATCTTCCTAATTTGATTGGTAAAAGTTCGCCCGACGGGTCTAGGGGAGGATGTCGGGTGCCCGCACGGCCTAATCGGATTCCGGGTCGTGTCAAATAAGCAGCCGGTTGCTAAACCAACAGAGCAACAACACAAATCTATAAAAAAGAAGAACATGCGGCCACCTCCTGAAGAAGGCGCTCCACCTCACCTCCAAAACCAAAAGGAAAAGTTAGTTCAAGCCAAGAATGGAGACCTCTCCATGTAATTAGGTGGACGCCCCAGTTCAAAAGGGCAGTTTTTTTCATTTTGAAATGTAGTTAATATAAATATCTAAAGGCTAAGTTAAAACATTATATTATCTTTTTCTACATTGGGAAATCTTGGAAAGAAAGAACTATAAGCATTTTTTCTCCTAGTTTTCATAATCAAAGCATTTCTAATTTACTTTTTCCTATTCTAACTTTAACTTAAAGCACTAGTATGAGTAGCTAAAATTATAACTAAGGATGTAAACAAACTATTATGGTTGAAAATAATTGGGTATTTAATAGGTTTATTTATATTGTATTAGGTTTGATTATCTAGTATTTATTGCTTTAATTTTATAGTTTTGGTGATTGCAACACTAAGTTCCAAAGTCTGTTTCACTATTTGACTCTTTGACAAGGTTAACAAGCATAGGATTATAGAGCATAGCAAGGATTTGAGTTTTGTTGGCTGTAAAAACCTAACTCATCTAAAAGAGTTTACTAAGAATAAGCTTTATTTTTTTTAGGTCAAAGAGCTAGAACTCTATGTGCATCGCTATTGTTTTTGACGAGCTTAGTAAGATAGATTTTTTTAAAAAAACTTGACAGTTCTAGGAGATTAGATATGATTAGCTCGACCATAATCGCACTTATTGCATGTAGGTGAAATATGTTGATTTGGAAACCACTATTAGTCGTTTACATCCCTAAGCTTCTAACCATAGCTATACAAACAACTATCAATTATTACTTTTTTAATTTTTTCAAACTATTACAAGTAGTTATTACACTTCAACTCTATAATTAGGACAATGAACTACAACTTTTTGTATACCAGTTTGTGAATACAAACCTTGATTTTTTCTAGCTTCATGCAGAAATTGATCCGGTCTTACCGAATATATATATTTGCAACGACCGGTATCCCTTCGGTGTAAGCTTGGCCGAGATTGGGGAGGGTGGGGTGGGGGATACATGAGTATAATTTTTTTTCTTAAAGTTATTACTGAATTCATTGCAACAAAGCTACATTTTTTTTTCTTTTCCGAAAGTGGGTTAGGTTAGGAAATCCTTCATGCAGTCTTCGTTGCACAAACTTCCAAAAATAAGGGGGAATAATTTAAAGCCATGTGGCATTTTTGGCTTTTTTGCAAAACATAAAGTTTCCTAAATTATGGGACGTTAGTGAAAAGGTCATCATAGCCCAATTCGCCCAAGGGGTGGATAACCTTGTAACTTTATCTATAAGTGCAAGGTTTGCGAGTTGATAGGGTGGCTTACTTTGGTTAAGGGTTGTGGCTCTCCAATCACTACGCACAAAACCATCCACACTCTTGTGGGCGTTCGATGTTTAGGATTTATTTGTACTCATTGCTATTAATTTTTGAATAAAGGATTAAGATATAAATGTATATTTATCGGAGAACTTCTAGATCAAAGGTGGATGTTTTTCTGATCCAAGCAAAGCTCCAAGAGCTTCACATTTTTTTTTGATTAGTTTTATGTGTTACTTCAACTATTAAGTTATTTTGTGGTGGATATTTAAATCCAAATTGATTGAAAAACTAGATATAAGTAAGATTGATGATCATGTTTAGCAAGACTACTAGTTTTAACTCAGATGTTAGCCATGTGTTTTGTGATGCATCACATCGGATCTTGTTGTCAAAAAATTTGTTTTGAATACATTTATTTTAAAATACTGAAGGAGTTGAACTAAAACATGAACATAGAAAGGCGATATAATATAGTTTTTATTTCATCATACAAGGAAATAATTAGGGGTGTGAAAATTGACCCATAAAAATTTGACCCGCCCATTTATTACCTTAGCTCTTCTTGACGGCCAAATTCATCCCATCTAATAACTGCGCTAGTTTGTGCTAAAAATTGACTCATTTGTAAATTGTTAAAAGATATGTAATATGAAACTTTTCTTGGTTTGATATCTAATATATATCCATAATAAATAAATAAATAAAATGAGTTTCATTAATTCTATTTTAATAACTAAACAAATTTAAGAACATAAATAAAGAAACAAAAAAATTAAGAAACATTGGGAGTTTGGGTTATGACCCATTTTTTAGCCCATTCTGACCTAACTCATCACTACCCATGTGACATCTGACCGTGCGCATCAATGACCCGCCCAATTATTTACTCAACCCATTTTGACTCATCTAAATTCAAATCCAACCCACCCAGTGACGCCTCTAAAAATAATTATGAATTTTCTTATAACTTTTAGAATAGAGCTGGTAATTTTCTTAGTGCTCAAAAGAGAAATCCTACGGAGAACAAAAAGTTAACCATAATTTAAGATAAGAAACTTGAATACTTGAAACCAATATTTAGAGCCTGTTGGCCAAGCTTTTGGGAAGCCAAAAATTTTATTTTAAAAAATTCGGGTGTTTGGCCAAGCTGCTTCTCACCAAAAGAAAAAGCTGAAGTTGTTTTAAATTTCTTTCATTATAAAAGTATCCTTACAAAAAATAATTTCAGACCAAACTACCCATATTTATTCAAACTTATAAAGTTCAGTTATAAATAGTACCTTATTCTTTCTCTCATTATACTTACTCGGAATTTTGCATTTAAAAGCACTTTTTAAAAAGTTTGGCCAAATACAAATTGCTACTTAACTATCAACAAAAGTTCTTATCGAATGAGTTGACCAAACACAAACTGTTTTTTCCCAAAAGTACTTTTATAAAAACACTTTTCAAAATAAGCAATTTTTAGAAGTTCGGACAAACAGGTTCTTAATTAATTTCTTAGGATATTTATGGCCTGCCCAAAGGTTGATCATTTGTTCTTATAATCATCGAACACTATAGAGATATTTAGATGTATCATTAGTTCTATTTATTTATCCAAAGATAGTAAATATTACTAATTGGTGCATTAAAAATCATCAAATTACGTTAAAATTAATATTAAGCATCATAATTCCTAACGTTAGTATTTTGGCGTTTTTCCTAAAGGTGAACATCAAGATACACGTAAAGTTTAAATAAAACCATTTATGAATATGATAGTATGTTTAACTCAAAGCATTAATGAACGAGCATATTTTATTTACAGCATTTGCTCTTCGTTCACATTCTGTTTCTGTTACGACCTTTAAGTGACTGAACTTCTCGGAGTGGTGCAAAGAGATCGAATTCAATCTTAGAGTTTTAGATCTTGATATTCCACTCTACACTGAGAAGCCAGCTGCTATTATAGAAACTAGCACTGGTGGAGAAAAGTCTTATTTTAAGTAGTGGGACAGGTCTAACAGATTAAGCCTAATGTTCATGCAAATGAGTATTGTAGGCAGCATTAAGACTACTCTTCCCAATACTGAAAATGCCAAAGAGCTTCTGGGACACTAATGGGTACTTTGACCACCATGAAGTTTGATGGTTCACGTACCATGCATGAGCATATCATTGAAATGACAAATATAGCAGCAATACTTAAGACTCTGTGAATGGAATTGTAGATGAAAATTTCCTTGTACAATTCATCATCAACTCATTACCGTCTGCGTATGGTCCTTTCCAAATGAACTACAACACCATGAAAGACAAATGGAACGTGCATGAATTGCACGGAATGCTGGTTCAAGATGAAACAAGGCTAAAGAATCAAGGACCCCACTCCATTAACTTTTAAGCCATCAAGGAGCTGGAAAGACAGTAAAGAAGCATGTTAAGGGTAAATAGAGGAACCATAATGTTAATGAGTCTTCTCATCAAGTGCATAAGAAGGAACACAAGAATGATATGTAGTGTCTCATTGGTAAACCTGGACACTTTTTAGAAAGATTGCCTGAAATGTAAGGCATGGTTCGAGAAGAAAGGTAAGACTTGTGCTTTTATGTATCTCGAATCAAATTTAACTAAAGTTCTTTATAATACTTGGTGGGTTGTCTGTGTTTGTACTGTTCATGTTTCTAATACGATGCAGGGATTCCTTGCAACCCAAACCATAAGTAAGAATGAAAGATTTGTGTACATGGGGAATAACGTGAAGGCTCTAGTTCAAGCTATCATGACTTATCATTTAATCCTAGATACTGGGCGTCACTTAGACTTATTTGAATTTATTATATACCTTCTATTTCAATAAATTTAGTTTCTCAACAATAGATATAGTTTGTTTAAACATAATTATCTCATTGGTTCTGGTATTCTTTGTGATGGTTTATACAAACTGAATCTTGATAATCTATCTGATGAAACCCTCTTAAATCTACATCACAATGTTGGAACCAAACGTAGTTTTATGAAATAACTCTCTGCTCACTTGTGGTATAGACGATTAGATCACATATCCAAAAGAAGACTAGAAAGAATAGTTGAAAATAAAATCCTTCCATATTTGAATTTTGCATACCTAAATATTTGTGTGGATTGTGTTAAAAGAAAATAAACAAAGCACGCAAAGAAAAGAGCCACAAGAAGCACACAGCTTCTTGAAATTATTCATACCGATATTTGTGGTCCATTTGATGTTCCATTTTTCAGTAAGGAAACATACTTTATCACCTTTATTCACGTTATGATTATGTTTGTTTGTTGCATGAAAAATCTCAAGCAGTAAATGCCTTAGAGGTATTTATTAATGAGGTTGAAAGGAAATTAGGCAGAAAGGTAAAAATAATCAGGTCAGATAGAAAAGGTGAGTATTATGGAAGATATGATGAAATTGGACAACACCTTTGGTCCATTTGCTAAATTTCTTAAAAAGCATGGCATATATGCACAATACACAATGCTTGGTACACAAGAACAAAATGGTGTGGTAGAAAGACGTAACCGTACTTTAATAAAAATGAGTAGTTACTAAATAGGGTTCCTAGTAAGGCAATTTTAAAGATACCAATTGAACTTTGGACTGGTACAAAACCTAGTTTAAGACACCTGCATGTTTGGGGCTGTCCGGCGGAAGTAAAAATTTATAATCCATAAGAAAAAAATTGGATTCACGAACAATCGATGGTTTCTTTATTAGTAATCCAAAAAATCAAAGTGGTATAGATTTACTGTCCTAACTATAGTACGAAAATTGTTGAAACTGGAAACGCTAGATTCAATAAGAATGGTGAAGTTAGTGAGAGTGAAGAACCACATAATGTAGAAATAAGAAAAGTTAGGGTGCAAATTCCATTATCCTATACTTCTTCTAAAGTTGTTGTTCAAGAACAATAAATAAATGATCATGCTTTTCATAACAAAGACATAATTGATGAACCTGCAGTAGATATGCCACAAAAACTAGCATTAAGAAACCCTCAAAGACAAAGAAGGTCTGCTATTTCTGATGATTATTTGGTATATCTACACGAGTCAGAAACTGATTTGACCAAACACAACTCAAATTGTAATGTCAAACATTACAAGGCCAGACTTATTGCCAAACGTTTTACTCAGAAACATGGCATTGATTATCCAGAGACATGTTCACATGTCTCTAAAAAGGATTCACTTAGAATTATAATGGCTTTAGTTGCTCATTATAACTTAGAGCTACATCAAATAGATGTGAAAATCGCTTTTCAAAATGGAAAATTAGAGGATGAAGTTTATATGGATCAGCTAGAGGGGTTTGATGTTAAAGGAATGGAACACATGGTGTATAAACTAAAGAAATCAATATACGGGCTTAAACAAGATTCCCGACAATAGTATCTTAGTTTGATGAAACTGTTATCGCCTTTGGATTCAAGGAAAATATCGTTGACTGGTGTATATATCTTAAGGTCAGTGGGAGTAGGTTTATAATTTTAGTCGTGTATATTGATGACATCTTGCTTGCTAGCAATGATCTTGGTATGACGCATGACACCAAGAAATTTCTCTATAAGAACTTTGAAATGAAAGAATTGTTTAGTTATTATAGTATAGTCAAAAGAAGATAGAAAAATATTCTCTCTCTTCTCTCTCAACATTCCCTTTTGCTAACTTTATAATTTCTCACCGGACAACAAAGCCGGCGATCACACCGGCGTACATCAGGTACTAGTACCACTTCTCCCTCTCCAATCTCTCTCTCTTCTTCTTTTGTTTTCTGTATCTCGCCCATTTTCCTCTTCTTTTCCCTCTTCTATTATTTTCTGGCCTTATCATTGCCGGAGACGTCAACCGACGGAAGCCACCAGGTACACACACAAAGTCACCCCTTCTTCTCAATTTTCACTTCATTATTTCTTTGCTCTCATTCTGAATCTGGTTGGTGTACTCTTCCCCTCAAGCCACAGGCCACGACCAAGATTGTCACAAGCCGCGAGGTAAGTCGTTATAGCTATCCATTCACAACAGATAACATAGCATGTGAGTTTCTATTCGTTATTGTTTCAAGTGTAGGATTAGACCAATTAGATTGTTGTTTTTTTTTTGCAATAGTGTTTTTCCTGTATAGACTGTTTTTATCTTAGCCTTTATCTTTATATCTATTGGAGGTAACTTTTTATTTTTATCTTTTTAATTTACTGTCATTATTTCTTTATTTCATCTTGTTTTTAAAATGTAACATGTTTTCTAAAATGTTTTTCATTAGCTGAGGCTCTATAGGAAACAGCCTCTCCACCTTGGTGGAGGTAAGGTCTGCGTACATGTCACTCTCCCTAGACTCCACTTGTGGCATAACACTGGATATATTATTGTTGTTGTAGATTGTTGTTTTTGTCTTTTATAGATTTTATTGTTCTTTGTGAGTACCTATATATTTCAATGATCCCTGCTCCCTTGATTCGGTCCAATTTCCTTGACCCCTGTTTTATTGTCCATTTTAGCTCTGTCCCTTTGCTCCATTGTCTCCCCTATCTGTTGCCTTTTAGTCCATGTATCAGTTATGTTTGTTTAGTGTATGTTGGTTTTTCTATGTTTGTGTACATTTGTGTGTGTTGTGCATTTTTAGTTTTATTGTAGCGGTTCTATTTTCTAGTTAGGTGTGGCTTTGGTTAAGGATGGTAACCTAAGACCGTGTACTTGGTTGGGGTGAAGGGCAGTGGTTGGGGATAGGAAAGGGGTCGGTAGGCTACGAGTTGGGTCTTGGAACATCATATTGCTAACGGGAAGTCTATTGAGTTACTTGAGATTCTCTAGAAGATGAAGATTAACATAGCATGTGTCCAGGAGATCAAATAGGTGGGCACCAAGGCTCGGGATGTTTACGAGTATAAATTATAGTATTCCGGAGTCTCGAGGAATAGGAATTGAGTAAATATTTTAGTAGATAGGGATCTCCATGAACAAGTGGTAGATGTTAGGAAAGTGAATGACAAGATGATGGCGATTAAGCTAGTTGAGGGAGGGATCACTATTAACATGATTAGTGCTTATGTGATGCAGGAGGGGTTGGGTGAGGTGGTCAAAAGTGCTTTTGACAGGATCTTGATGAAGTGGTTCGAAGTATCCCTGTCACCGAGAAGCTCTTCCTAGGAGGAGATTTCAATGGCCACATTGGGTAAGCCTCGAGGGGCTGTGATGGGGTGCATGGCGGTTTTAGTTTTGGGGATAGGAATGAAGGAGGAGTTTCGCTCTTGGATTTCGCAAGAGCGTTCGATTCGGTATTAGCCAATTTGAGTTTCCAAAAGAAGGAGGAGCATCTGGTCACTTTTTGTAGTACGGTGACGAAGACCCAAATCGACTTTCTTCATCTAAGAAGGAGTGATAAAGGTCTATATAGGGATTGTAAGCTTATCCCGAGTGAGAATCTTATAACCCAGCAAAAGCTCTTGATTTTTAGATCTTGACATCGTTAGGAGGAGGAAAAAAGAACGTTGTGAAGGACCTGCCAAGAATTAAGTGGAGAGCCTTAATTGGTGGGAAATTCAGGAGTTGGGGAGAAGCTGGTGGCTATGGGGGCTTCGGAGAGCAGTGGGGATGCGAACATCATATGGACTAGGACTGCAGATTGTATTAGGAGAGCAACAAGAGAGGTGTTAGGGGTCTCTAGAGGTATCCCTAATAGACACAAAGGGGACTGGTGGTGGACTGTAGAGGTTCAAAGGAAAGTGCAGGCCAAGAAAGTTGCTTACCTAAAGTTAGTGGGGAGTAAAGACAAGGAAGAAAAGAAGACGAACAAGGAAAAGTATAAGGTTGCAATGAAGGCAGCAAAGTTAGCGATTAAAGAAGTTAAGACGATAGCTGTTGAGAAAAGGTTTTGAAGAATGACAAACAAGAAGGACCCTGAGGTTCAAGAGGAGAACCTGGTCTTTGTATAAAGGGCACACTGGTCGAAAAGATCTGAGGGTTGCAAATCCCTACGGAACTAGGAGTAGTGGCGGGTGAACGTGTATGTATCCTAGTCAGACTAAAAGAGGCGGTGCCTAGGCCGTGTCTTCGAAGTACGAGTACGAGTTGGACTTGAAGAAGGAAAGAGTCACAAGGAATCTTGTCTTACCATATTTACAAGGTTTCCTTGTGAGACTCAACTAGAGTTCTGATGCCCATATAAATACAAGTAGTTGATGCAGCCGTAAACAAGTTATTCACAATCAGAGAGTTGAGAGCATACATAGGCGATCCAGTAGCTTTCTACGTGAGATAACTGAAGAAGACAACTGGTGGAGCTAAATAGGTTGAGTCTAGATATTCTGTCTAGGTTCTTGGTTTGTAAGTTGTCTTACTTTGTGCGTTCATTGTTTTTATCTATCAGCTTACATTAGAAGCAATTATGCTAGGTGAATTTTTGAAAGATTACTTTGTAAAGCTAGAGTTTAGCTTTGTTGAGTGATTAGGGTCAAGAGTGTAGCCCCTTGGTTACAGAGTCTTGTAATCAGAAACTTGGTCTTTGTGTTAGTGGATTGAGTTCAAAAATCCCAGAGTGTAGATCGTGATTTTTCTCCCTTGAGCAAGGAGTTTTCCACGTAAAGTCCTTGTGTTCTTTGTGCTTGGTATTTGTGTGTGCTGTGGTGTCTGATTACAAAACTGTCAAGATAAGAACAAGGTTCTTGACTCTGGAGAATCGAGTTCTTGAAGCGAAATATCGGTGGACACTATGCAACCCCCCCCCCCTTCTAGTGTCCTTAGGAGGTGCATAGATTATAACAAGTAGTATCAGAGCGGGTCTTCTCGTGCTGGGCTAACACCTTGAGAAGGATCAGAATCATGAGTGCACCACCTACTATCACTGAAGGACAGTCAGTCCTGAGGACCTCACAGTTCAATGGGCAGTACTATGCTTGGTGGAAGAACAGGATGGAGAATTTCATATATGCTAAAGACTACCAACTATAGTTATAGTGTCTGAAGGAAATTTGACTTCTACCAAAATAGTTGGTGAAGGAGATACTGCCAAAGAAGAACCTAAGTCTAAAGAGGAATTCCACGAGGCGGACTATAAGATAATTGAAAAGAACCACAAAGCCAAACGTCTGGTAATTTGTGGTCTTGGCCCTGAGGAGTTTAATAGAGTATCATCTTATAAGACTGCTAAGGAAATTTGGGATGCTCTGCAAGTAGCGCATGAAGGAACCACTGAAGTGAAGGACTCCAAGAGACGAATGCTGAAGAGACAATTTGAGTTGTTCACTATGGGGGAGAAGGAATCGATCCAGGATATGATGACCAGGCTAACAATTATCACCAATGAGATGAGATCCCTGGATATGGAGTTATCTGAAATAGAGATGGTGGATAAGTTCTGAATGTGTTACCTGAGGCTTGGGAACCCAAGATGACGACTATCATTGAGTCTAAGCCTCTCAGATCCATCAAACTAGAAGAACTAGTTGGAAGCCTAAAAACTCATGAGATGATGAAAGATTCGAAGGCTAAACCAGCTCTCAAGAGGGACAAGACCCTTGCATTAGAAGCAACTGATGAAACTGAGGACTATGTTGACTTGCAGTTAGTTGAAGCAGCAATGGTTAGTGCCTTGAGACAGAAGTATAACTTAGGAAAGTTCAAAGGCTTCAAAAGAAATAACAGAGAGAACTCTTGAAGGAAGAACATAGTTGACAACCCTGACTATTCAGGATACTTCAAGTGCTTCAAGAAAGATCATGCTGTCATGGACTGTCCTATGTGGGAAGCTGAATGGATGAAAAATAGAGAAATAAAGGAGAAGGAAAAGGAGCCGTCAAAAGAAAGTGATAAAGATAAAAAGAAGGTGAGACGAGCTCCAAATTTTAGAGCAGAAAGAAGGAAAAGAAAGGAAGCTTTCTATGCAACATGGGGACCTACTGACAGTGAATTTGATCATGAATCTGGTGATGAATCTCCACTAGCATTAATGGGGTTGTCTGATGTGAGTTCAGATGAGGAAGATCCTAGGGAATTCAGAGGAGGAAGAGATCCATCAAAACCTCATGTGTTTAACGGGACTAACTACAAGTACTGGAAGAAACAAATGAAAAACTTCCTTCAAGCAACGAATTATAGTCTTTGGTTAATTGTGAAAAGAGGACCTCATGTTCCTATAAAGAGAGCAGCTACAGGGGTTTTAGTTCCAAAGATGGTCGAAGAACTAGATCCTCAATACCTTAACTGGCTACAGGCAAACTCCAAAGCTGAATCATGCCTGGGAAGAGGGCTGACCTCTGATGTGTTGGCAAGGACACTTGAATGCAGGTCTACTAAATAAGTGTGGGAGAAGCTGAAAGAGATGTACACAGAAGATGACCAAAAGAAGGATTCAGCACTTATGGCAACTGATGGAGATGGAGCTGCTCATTCAGCAGAGGTATGCCTATCCGATCTTAAAGAAAATTTACATACATACTCTACTGAAAATTTGATCTTGATTACTGCTACTTTGATTGAGGGTTATAAGAAGAAGAAAATTGAGAAAGACAAATTAACAGAAGAAATAAGTGATCTCAGAACTAAGCACAAGAGTCTTCAAGAACAAAACATTGAACTGGAAGAAGTCAATGCCATTTTAAAAGGGCAGACTCTTGTGTCCAAATCTAAGATCACAGAACTAGAATTGAAACTTAATCAGTTAAAAGAGAGTATAAATGGTAAGCAAGTAATGAGTGAAGTTCAAACCTTTCTTGAAAATGAATTGAAAAGAACAAATGAAATTCTGTATCATGAAACTGAAAAGACCAGAACTCTAAATCAAAAGGTTGAAAAAACTGAACATGAACTTGCCAGATTAACAAGTGGAACAACTCTTCTGAAGCAATGGATTGGGTTCTTGAAAATCAGAACAAGGGAAAACGAGGGCTAGGATTCAAGAAACCATTGCCTCCATATAATCCTAAGAGAAAGTATGTGGGCTTGCCTTGTAATATGTTGTGTACTTTTTGTGGTGAAACTGGACACCACAAACAAAGGTGCATGAATGTAAGCAAGGCAAAGGCCAAGAATAAAAGAAGTGTTTTACCTAAATGGGCTGAACAGGATTTGATTTATCCATTTTCTCATAAGAAGGGACCCAAGCTTGTCTGGGTTCCTAAAGCTAACCATTAATTGGTTTTGCAGGCTGGAGTGAGGGAGAACAACCCAAGCTGGATTCTTGATAGTGGTTGTTCAAGGCACATGACAGGAGATAGAAGAAACTTTCTCTCACTCGCAGCATTTCAAGGTGGCAGTGTAGCCATTGGAGGAGGAAAAAGTGGACAGATCATAGGAATTGGAAAAGTTGGGAGAACTCTGAACCATGCAATTGAAAACGTATACTGTGTCGATGGTCTCAGACATAACATGCTGAGTATCTCTCAACTATGTAATAGAGGAAGCGAAGTGAGCTTCTCATCTGTAGGGTGCATTGTGAAGAACCTACAGAGTGGAGAAATTGTTATGGAAGGAAAAAGGGTGAACAACGTGTACAAAGCATCACTAAAATCACTGCCTGAAAACAACTTAACATGCTTGAACGTGCAAGAAAGTGATTCTCAGTTGTGGCACAAAAGAATGGGTCATGCAAGTCTCTCACAATTCAACAAGCTAGTATCAAAGGAACTGGTTCGTGGATTGCCTAGTAAGAGATTTGAGAACATAAAAATGTGTGATGCTTGTGTAAGGGGGAAGCATGTGAAATCATCCTTTAAATCAAAGAAGGTCGTCAGTACATCAAAACTACTGGAATTGATACACATGGATCTATGTGGATGTTGACACCCAATTTTGTCCCGAAATTTTGAAATTAATTTGCTGACACTTACTTTTTATATAAATCTCGAAATATAGCATTTTGTGTTAATATAAAGCCAAAAATGTCCCTTTTCAAAAATAAATTATAAAATTTGATGTTTTGTCGCAATTTGGCTATCGTTTGCAAAGTTTTTCAATATTAGCAACTTGATATTTTCGGCTTTATATTACCTACAACATGTAAAATATTGGGAGCTTTTATCTAATTAGAAAGTCTTTTAAATTAATTTACGAAATTAGTTAAAGCTATTAGTTTTTAGAAAAGGGTCATAACTGTTTTTCGCTTTAGGTCCCGGCCTATTTTACGCAACACACAATTTTCTTTCCTAGCCCAATTCTACAAAAAAAACCCTAAAGTCTTGCCCTATATATACATACTAAAACCCTAAAACTAAGTTAAACCCGCACGTTTGACTTTTCTCTCAAGGAACTGGCGTTTTGGAGGCGATTTTGTAAAGCTTTTCTTGGCCAACTATGGCCACGGCCATCACTGGGCAGCCCCCTCCTGGGGTTGTCCAGGTGCCACATCTCCCTTCTCCTCCTATAATCCCTCCCCCGTTAGCTAAATCCTTTGTTTCTATTCTAAACCCTACTACAAAACCTTCTTCTATACCTTCTATTCCGGATCCTATTTTGGAGTTTCACCATGGTGAACCATCTTTCGTTTTGGAAGATCACGACATTGAAAATATGGTGATTAATGAAGAGCTTGAATTTGCAGTGGTGGGAAAGTTCGCTTACGGCATGCTGGAATTTAATGAATTGAAGAAGCAACTCCCTTTACAACTAGATCTTAAATGTGAGTGTCGCATTGGCTTTCTAGAATCTCGACATGTTTTGTTTAGGCTCTCGCTACTGGAAGACTATGTACACCTTTTGTCACGGCCTGCATTCTACATTAAGATAAGACATAGGCTACACCAAATGCTAGGGCTCAAATATGAAGTTTGGTTTGATGCTAAGGAGGAAACTTCCATTGGTGTTGTTATTTCCCACGAATACACCACTTTACTGTTTTAAGGACCAGTTCCTTAAAATGTGTTCCTTTACTCTACGATGTGCGGAATAAAAACTGTAAGTAATTGAACACCAGATTTTAGCGTGGAAAAACCCCTAGACACGGGATCAAAAAACCACGACCTACTTCTCAAGTAGGATTTCAACTTCACTATGTAAAAAGACCCACTTGGTTACAAGACTCACTCTTACTAACCTAGGACTAACTCTAATCCTATAGTGATCTTTCTCACGATCAGTGAAGTTGTGTCAAGTCCACGACTTGAACTACACAGTTTACAACTTGATTTTTGCTTACTACAATTGAACTAAGACTTGAACTTTTACAAGACTCAATTTAAGGAACAGGTTCTTCCTTAGTTCTACTGTAGATAACTGAATACACAAATAAGCTAATAATTCTTCTCAGCTTTTGCTCGATGCTCTCAGTATTTGTGTACAACTTCTATGGCTGATAGTCTTCTCGTTTTATAGTTTCCAGCAGCCAAGAAGTCCCATTGAATTAGAATTCCAAAGCTCCCTTGACTTTGAATCCTAATTGGATTCTACCTTCTTGAATCCTTTATCCCTTAGGATTATGCAATCTTTTCGTATCTGATTAGGCCTGCATAATTATCAAGATACACGTCAGTATTAGGATAAATAATAATATCTCAATTAAATGATTTTGCATGAATTATCTATTCTGCTTCAGTAATTCAAAGGAACAGGTCCTTTGAATCCGTTCCTCAGTCATCAGTCAAAACTCCAAGCTTTCCAAGCTAACAATTTCCCCCTTTTTGATGATGACAAATTCATACTTATAGCTTCATCTCCTTAATGTCCTGAAGTACAATGTAAGCTCAAAAAGACAATCAATCAGTGGAGAATTAATTCATCATTAAGGAACAAATTTGTATTAGGTATAAAATCATGCAAAATCAGCCTTACTCTTCCCCCTTTTGGCATCATTGAAAAGGTTGCATATCAAAATATAACTCAAGTGTTAGAGTTAATCAGCACATAGCCATTTAGGCAACTCAAAATGCAAACATGAATTAAATAAAGCAACTGCAAAACAATGATATTAGCCATCCAAGACAATTCATTTAACCAAATATTAAAATCAGGGGATACAGCAAGTACTACAGAATTATCCAACTACTAAAGAAGAAAACAAAGGCTAAGGCACTAGGCTAGGCTAGATCCCACTAGACAAAAGATGGCTAAAGGCTAGGACTAAGGTGGTCAGGATGTGGAAGGACCAGTTCCCTGAGACTTGTTAAGCAGATCAAACATCTGCTTGAGCATTCCCTCATTGGTCTCCTTTGCTTTTGAGGCCTCTGCCTTCCAGTAATTCCTTTCTTCTTCCAACCTTGCAATCTCAGCAGCCTGCATAGCAACTTGTTGCCTAAGTGCCCTTACTTTGTTGTTCAGAGGCTGCCTCCCAACACCAGCTTGTGGAGGGTCAGCCTGAACTGGCAAGTCACAGTTTATCAGGGTAGCACACCCAAACTTCTCCTTCTTTGTAGCCTTCACAACCCCTTCCAAGGGAATCTTCAATTTGGCAAAGATATCAGTCAAAATGAAACCAAACGGCAGGGAGTGTTTTCTCTTCCCAGCAATCACCCTTTTTATTAGGTGGATCATAAAGCTGGGCCAATTGATCTGCTTTTCAGTGTCCAACAGTTCCATAAGGACCAGGTCCATGAAACTGGCAACTCCTCTTTTCTCCTGCCTTGGCATCACAACTTTGTTCACAAACTCAAATAAAACCTGATGCTGTGGGTGCATCTCACTCTTCTGCACTGCCCTGGGTTTTTCTTCACCATCATTCTCAGCAAACTTCCTAGTGATCTCCAGATCAGTAGGCAAGTTTGTCAAGTCAGGCCACACAGTTTTGACATAACTAGCATACCCAGTGGCAGGAATCCCCAGCAACTCACCAAGTTCCCTTGCATCAAATATGACAACATTGTCATTAACAGAGGTAGTAATTTGATCACCTCGGATGGAGCAATTTTTATAGAAATCCTGCACCATTCCCTTTGCACACCTACCAGAGATCTTAAGGACCATGTCCCTCCAACCCTGAGCATGCAGCTTTTGCAGCAACCAGACCATTCCTTCTTCTTGAACATCAGTCATGACCCTTCCTTTCAACACCTTCCTGGTCAGCATGTCATCATGAACACAGTGCACAGTCTCACTATCTTCAGCATCACTATCACTCTCATCTTCAGCAACTAACTCATCACTGTCACTGGCAGAGTCTTCAGACACCACCACTCTTTTAGAGGACCTGGTCCTCTTAGCAATTTTCTCAGCAGCTTTAACTGAGCTTCTTGTCACCCTTCTCTCAGGAACCTTTCTTTTCTTTGACTGAGGCACCACCTCCTCAGCCTCTACCATCTCATCATCCTCAGAAAAATCAGCCAAATCAAAATCATCACTATCATCCACCTTTTATTCCTCAACCACCTGTTTTCCTTTCCCTTTTCTACTCCTTTCCAAAGCAGCAGCCAGTTGTTCATCAGCAGCTCTAGCAGCACTTCTTGTCCTCCTACCCCCAGATGCAGGGGTTGAGGCAGAAGGAACAGGTCCTTTTGCCTTAGAGGAACTTTCAACTTTCTTCTTATTTCCGGGCTTATAACTATCACTTATCTTCTTCAATTTAGCAGCAATTTCAACAGTCTCATGATCATTAATGGATCCCTTTCTAGCCAATTTTCTTTTCAGGCTCCTAATATTTATCAAATCCACCAATGGCCTATCACTGTCACTCATAGCCTCTTCAACATCTATAACATCTTCCATGGGTGCTCTAAAAGCAACCTCTGGAGACCCTGACCCCCCATGCACAGGTGCTTCCAAACTCCTAATGAGTTCCCCCTCAAGAGCGGCCTCAGAACCCTCTCCCTCTTTTTCTTCGTCAATAACAACATTCAAAGGGTGAGTGTAGTTTACCTTAAATTGATACAACACCATAGCATGAGATAGATCCTCAACCTGCTCAGCAATGGATTCAGCCGTGGGAACTGATCCTTCCCCCTGAATTTCAGGTTCAGGTATTTCTGGAATTTGTTCAGGAACTTCAGGGTTTGGGTCGATGATTTCCATGGGTGAAGGAGGGTTGAGATTTTGTGGTTGTTCAACAGTGGGTGCAGATGGAGAATTATCAGAAGAAAGAGACATGTTTGCAATTCTAATCAAAAGATAATTGACAATTTTTTCTGAAATTTTGCTAATTGAATTGATGAACTAGGTAAAAGAATAATGTAGGAGAAGAAGGGTATTTATAGAGTGAATTAAGTAGTGCAATTAGAGTAGGAAACGATCAGCTTACCTCAGCACAACATGCAACGGCTAAGGACTCTTGGGAGTCTCCCGGAGAAAAAGAGCCGTTAGGCTGCAAGACACCTTTTTAGAACAGGAACTGTTCCTCCGATGAGACTCTTTTGCAATTTGGATATGGGTAGGAAACTTAGTGGGATTTCATCCTAAACACAAGTTACCTATTGCCTTTATACTTCTAAATTAATCGAATAATTACGAGTACATACCTGTTTTTAACACCATAATTCAGTGCCCTTCCAATTTGCAATTTTTGATCATCTGAAATTCTAAGAGCATAAGGGTAACATCATTCAATTTTAGCAACTCTAAATAATATATGTAGCATGAGAGTATACATTTAAGTATGAAGACTGGACTGAATAATTCATAATGACTTGAATAACATTCATTTTAAGAGCAATTTTCTAGCCAATTATGAAGTAAAGCTTGAAGATTTTATGTGAATTTAATCATCCCTAATTCCAATCTATTTCTTTCAAAATCATCTCTACCTAGAGCTTTTGTAAAAATGTCAGCTATTTGCTTTTCAGTTGGACAAAATGCTATGGTGATCAAACCTTTTTCATAATTGTCTCTTAGGAAATGATGTCTTATGTCAATGTGTTTAGTCCTTTTGTGATGCACTGGATTCTTTGTCATATTAATAGCACTAGTGTTATCACAATAGATAGGAACAGTTCCTACATCAACACCAAAATCCTGTAATTGTTGTTTGATCCATAACAACTGTGAACAACATGAAGCAGCTGCCACATATTCAGCCTCAGCAGTAGAAAGTGCCACTGAATTTTGTTTCTTAGTTCCCCAAGAAACCAAACACTCACCAAGAAAATGTGCCATACCTGAGGTGCTTTTTCTATCAACAAGGAAACCTGCATAGTCAGCATCAGTGTATCCAACAAGATTAAAGTTACCACTCTTTGGATACCAAAGTCCCAAAGGACCTGTTCCTTTCAGATACCTCAATATTCTTTTAACAGCTTTCAAGTGAGATTCCTTAGGATCTGATTGGAACCTAGCACACAAACCAACACTGAATACTATATCAGGTCTACTGGCAGTTAGATAAAGTAAGGAACCTATCATGCCCCTATACAATTTTTGATCAACTGATATTCCATGTTCATCAAGATCCAATTTTGTGGCAGTGGCAATAGGTGTGTCAATTCCCTTAGCATTATCCATATCAAATCTTTTAAGTAATTCCTTAACATACTTTTGTTGATGGATCATAGTTCCATTTGAGGTTTGCTTAATTTGTAAACCCAAAAAGAAATTGAGTTCACCCATCATGCTCATCTCAAATTCACTCCCCATCAAGTGTGCAAATTCCTTACTTAAATTTTCACAAGTGGCACCAAAAATTATATCATCTACATAAATTTGAACAATTAGAAGATCCTTACCTTTTTCTTTTAAGAACAAAGTACTATCAATTTTACCTCTCTTGTATCCATGCTGGAGTAGAAATTTTGATAGCCTTTCATACCATGCTCTTGGTGCCTGCTTGAGCCCATACAAGGCCTTGTCCAACTTATACACATGTTCAGGGAACTGTTCACTTTCAAAACCTGGAGGTTGCTTGACATACACTTCTTCTTTCAAGTAACCATTCAGAAATGCACTCTTGACATCCATTTGATGTAGAGTAAAATCCATGTATGTAGCAAAGGCTATAAGAAGTCTTATTGCTTCCAATCTTGCAACTGGAGCAAAAGTCTCATCATAGTCGATGCCCTCCTCTTGACTATATCCCTGAACGACTAGCCTGGCCTTGTTTCTTGTTACCATGCCATCCTCATCAAGTTTGTTTCTGAAAACCCATTTTGTTCCAATTATGGACCTGTTCCTTGGCTTGGGTTCCAGATGCCAAACTTGACTTCTTTGAAATTGATTCAATTCCTCCTGCATAGCATTTATCCAGTCTGCATCCTTCAGTGCTTCTTTCACATTTTTGGGTTCAACAAGAGATAGGAAAGCACTAAAGGCACACAGATTGTGATTTTTGACTGCTGATCTAGTTTGAATTCCTGCATTCTTGTCTGAGATTATTTGATCCACAGGATGTGACCCTTGATACTTGTAAGGCTTGGGTGTCAATCCATTGTCAGAGGTCTTCTGCAGAGGAACAGTTCCTGATAGAGTAGCACTGCCAGTTTGTGAGGTGGAACCAGCATTTGTTCCCCCTGTATCTGTGCCACTGTTCTCAATTCTGTTCTGAGGAATAGTTCCTTGCAGTTCAGTTCTCATATCCAGACCTTGCATTTGTGGATCAAGTTCATAAGCTTTCAGCAGTCCAATTTCTTCATCCTCCAGTACCTGTTCTTGAGTGAGACTGTCAGTTTCATCAAATTTCACATGCATGCTTTCTTCAATTTTCAAAGTTTTCTTGTTAAACACCCTATATGACTTACTATTTGAAGAATAACCAACAAATATTCCTTCATCACTTCTAGGCTCAAATTTTCCTAAGGCATCTTTCCCATTGTTGTGTATAAAACACTTGCAACCAAAGGCCCTAAGATGAGAGATGTTTGGTTTTCTTCCTTTAAGCAACTCATATGGGGTCTTCTCTATCAATGGCCTAGTCATACATCTATTTATTATGTAGCATGCAGTATTAATAGCCTCAGCCCAAAAGTTTTGTGGAAGATTTCCAGATATTAACATAGTTCTAGCCATTTCTTCTAGAGTCCTATTTTTCCTTTCCACTACACCATTTTGTTGTGGAGTTCTAGGTGAAGAAAAATTGTGATTGATGCCATTTTCATTGCAAAAATTGAAAAACATATGATTTTCAAATTCAGTTCCATGATCTGACCTAATGGCAACAATAGGACTGTCTAGAGTTCTTTCAGCTTTCTTAGCAAAAATTGAAAATGCATTAAATGCTTCTTCTTTAGATGCAAGAAATATAGTCCATGTAAATCTAGAGTAATCATCCACCAATACCATAACATACTTCTTACCTCCACGACTCATTGTTCTCATTGGACCACATAAATCCATATGGACCAGTTCCAAAGGCTTAGTGGTACTTACCTGTTTCTTCGGTTTGAAGGAGGATTTTACCTGCTTCCCCCTGGCACAAGCTTCACATACCTTTTCATCATTAAACCTGATGTTAGGAAGACCTATCACCAAGTCCTTTGACACAAGTTTGTTCAATTGTGAAAGACTAGCATGTCCTAGTCTTTTGTGCCATAGGAGGGAATCATTTTGCACCACACTTAAGCAGCTCAAGCTTCCATCAGATAGTGTCAGCAAGTCTACTTTGTATATGTTTCCATGTCTATTTCCCTGCAAAATAACCTCTCCAGAAGCTTGATTAGTCACAGTGCATCCAGTAGATGAGAAATTAACATTATTACCTCTGTCACACAATTGAGATATACTCAATAAGCAATGCTTCAGTCCATCTACTAGAAATACATTATCTATGCAGTGTGAGTCAGACTTACCTACCTTTCCAATTCCAATAATTTCCCCTTTCTTACCATTACCGAAGGAAACACTTCCTCCTTGGAAGGCTGAGAGTGAAAGGAACAGTTCCTTATGCCCTGTCATATGTCTTGAGCAACCACTGTCCATGTACCATTTGTGGTTTGTCTCCTTCACTCTAGCCTGCAAAAGAAAACTAGGGGTTAATTTTAAGAACCCAAACTAGTTTGGGTTCCTTTCCTTTTGAAAAAGGATGAATCAGATCTCTCCTAGCCCAAAATGGTAAAGGTTTCTTTGTGTGAACATCTTTCCTTTTTACAGAATGTTGAACAGGTTTGTAGGACCTATTCTTCTGTTTCACAGGATTTTGAACAGGTTTATAGGACCTGTTCCTCTGGTCAGCCATTTTTAAAGATTGACAATTTTCTTTTCGGTGACCAGTGTTCCCACAATGAGTGCATAGCCAGTTTTCAGGAAATGATAGATACTTACTCTTTGGATCCCATTTGGATGAACTCTGTGTTTTCATGAATCCAATACCTTTCCTATTACTACTATGATTTTCCTGTAACCATTCTAGTGCTTCAGAAGACTTGTTCCATTCTACAGTTTTCCTTAGTTCCATTTTTGTTTTAACCAAGTCTTCTTCTAAAGATCTTATCTTTTCTTCTTTCTTACACAGTTCATTAACTGTGTTTTTCAGTTTCTCTTCAGCAATGATCTGATGAGAATTAGCAATACCTTTACCTTTTACAACTGTTTTAACATTTTCTAATTCCTGAGCAGTTGTTTCAAGTGTGAGGACCTGTTCCTCAAGCATGTTAATCTTCCTTTCCAGAAAATCATTTTTAATTATTTCCTCTTTGCATTCTGTTTCTAAGCAGTCAACTTTATCATGCAGTTGGTGATTATCATCCCTCAGAGTTTTAAATTCATTTAGCACAATATGGAATACTTTAATCAACTTTTCTCTAGACATGCTTTTTACATCTTCTTTAAGTTTAGAAACAAATACCTCAGGATCCTCTTCATTTTCTGAATCTCCAAGTGCCATTAGAGCAAGATCCTCATCCAGATCATCATCAGTTATTTCATCTTCACTGTCTTGCCATCCTGCGAACAGTGCTTTGGGATTTCCACTTTTCCTATGGACCTGTTCCCTAGCCTTCTTCCTTTCATCAATGAATTTCTTCCTCCATTCTCCTTCCATGATTGGACATTTGCTGATGTAGTGCTCCGAGCTTCCACATTTGTGGCATTCTCCAGCCTGTTTCATGTTAGTAGACCTACCCTGTCCACTAATTTCCCTTTTCTTATTCAAATATTTCTGAACACTTTTAGCGATAAGGACCAGTTCCTTATCATCAATGATTTTATCACCAGCAGTCAAGGCTAGGTTAGGTTCAGTTTTAACTGGTGCTCCTATGTTTTTAACCTTTTTCCTTAGTTCATAAGTCTTTAAATTACCTATAAGCTCATCTAAGGACAAAGTGGTTAAATCTTTGCTTTCAATGATAGCACAAGCTTTGATCTCCCAAGAATCTGGAAGAACCCTAGTCAAAATCTTTTCTACCCTATCTTCCACAGTTAAAACCCTTCCCAAAGAGATAAGTTCAGAGGCAATGGCATTAAATCTAGTGTACATTTCAGAGATTGATTCTTCTTCTTTCATTTTAAAGCTTTCATATTCAGCATAAAGAAGTGTACCTCTGGACCTTTTTACCTGACTTGTTCCTTCGTGTGCAACTTGTAGAGCATCCCAAATCTCCTTAGCAGTGGCATACCCTCTGATCCTTGTGCATTCGTCAGGACTAAGTCCACCAACCAGCCACTTCCTTGCCTTAGCATTCTTTTCCCATTGCTTTATGTCTTCGGCATTGCACTCCTTCCTGGTTTTGGGAACATCCTTCCCATCAGCATCCTTCTTCATTGGGATCATGGGACCTTCAGTAACTATGTCCCACAGTTCGTAATCCTCTGCTTGAAGGTGGTCACGCATCCTCTCTTTCCACCATGAATAGTATTTCCCATTGAAGTAAGGTGCTCTCACCATTGACTGACCCTCACTGTTCTCACGTGATGTACTCATCTAATCCTAGGTGTTAGCCTTTTCAAGGATAACCTGCTCTGATACCAATTGTTATTTCCCACGAATACACCACTTTACTGTTTTAAGGACCAGTTCCTTAAAATGTGTTCCTTTACTCTACGATGTGCGGAATAAAAACTGTAAGTAATTGAACACCAGATTTTAGCATGGAAAAACCCCTAGACACGGGATCAAAAAACCACGACCTACTTCTCAAGTAGGATTTCAACTTCACTATGTAAAAAGACCCACTTGGTTACAAGACTCACTCTTACTAACCTAGGACTAACTCTAATCCTATAGTGATCTTTCTCACGATCAGTGAAGTTGTGTCAAGTCCACGACTTGAACTACACAGTTTACAACTTGATTTTTGCTTACTACAATTGAACTAAGACTTGAACTTTTACAAGACTCAATCTAAGGAACAGGTTCTTCCTTAGTTCTACTGTAGATAACTGAATACACAAATAAGCTAATAATTCTTCTCAGCTTTTGCTCGATGCTCTCAGTATTTGTGTACAACTTCTATGGCTGATAGTCTTCTCGTTTTATAGTTTCCAGCAGCCAAGAAGTCCCATTGAATTAGAATTCCAAAGCTCCCTTGACTTTGAATCCTAATTGGATTCTACCTTCTTGAATCCTTTATCCCTTAGGATTATGCAATCTTTTCGTATCTGATTAGGCCTGCATAATTATCAAGATACACGTCAGTATTAGGATAAATAATAATATCTCAATTAAATGATTTTGCATGAATTATCTATTCTGCTTCAGTAATTCAAAGGAACAGGTCCTTTGAATCCGTTCCTCAGTCATCAGTCAAAACTCCAAGCTTTCCAAGCTAACAGGTGTTGCATGGATCTCATTCCCAGGTTTGCCTCCGGTGTTTTTTTGGTCAAAATTCAGTTTTCTCATTGGCTAGGGCTGTTGGAAGACCTTTGCAGCTTGATGCTGCTACAAAATCTAAATCCAGACCAAGTTGCGCAAAGGTTAAAGTTGAAGTCGAGTTGTTAGCACCAAGGCCACAACGTTTGAGAATTGGCATCAAGAATTCTTTGAATGGAGAAACAAGGTTTAAATGGATCAAGATCATGTATGATTACGTTCCAAAATATTGTAGTGAGTGTAGGCTGCAAGGACATAATGAAGTAGATTGTTATGTGCTTCATCCGGATTTAGTTCCACGTGAAGATTCTAATGAACTTGCACCAAGGGTTGAATCTGCGCGACAAGAGCCTTTGAAGGTGCTTAAAAGTGGTAAAATTGTAGGTGCTTTGAACAAGGCTGGAGAGGGTAAGAATTTGGTTGAAAAAGATGCTCCTGTTCCAACTCAAAATCAATGTCGACAAAGGAAAAAATTTAAAAAATATGTTCATCCCAATAGAAATCCCAATGCGTGGACAAGAGTTGCGATTAAATCCAAACAAGTTACAAGTGATCCTGATCGTGTCAATCAAGGTGAAACAGTGGCTACGACTAATGCTTTTGCTATGCTAGACGTGGTTGAAGAGAGTCGTGATGAGGTTGGACTTGACCATGTTGCGACTTTTATTCATCAAGCAGATGGGGGTAAGGTGCAAGTTGTGGAGTCGTCTGCTGCTGCTGCGTCTAAGGATGTTCCAACTAAGGGTGGGAATTTTGTTTCTCCTACTCCTATGCAGGTTGGGACTAGGAATTGGGTTCATGAGGCTTTCAAAGATCACCCTAAGATTGATGCAGTGGGTGTCTCAGTTAAATCAGGTACGGGTAAGTCTTTGAGCATTGAAGCTGGGGGCCAAGCTGCGAGGAAAGATGTTGAACTACCCTCAGCTTTTAGTTGTGCAACTGGTTTGACTAACGATGGAGTTTTTGAATCTGTACGTGAGGGTGAGATTAATGTTGAGAATCCAGCTGCTACTGGTAGTGAAACTAAAGGTTTTGATCTCAGCTTTAATACAACTGGAGGAGTTGTTGCTGAAGGTTTGGGGGTTGGTGGAGTTTTAAATATACCAGCTTCTTCTGGTTTTTGTGATGCGAATAAGCCTTTAGCTTTAGATGATGAAGCTGTGCGTTTGGTGAGCTTTAATGCAACTGAAGCTGAAGGAGAATCTGTGTTGCATGCCCATGCAGTTAGGAGTGATTGCTTGGGTAATAAAGCTGCAATTACTGCTGAAGGTTTGGGGGTTGGAGGTGCGTTTAATATACCAGATTGTTCTGGTTTTATTGATACCCAGCAGCCTTCACAATCTGGGGTGCATGTGCATGAAGCTTCTACGTTTTTATTGGATAAGATTGGTTCCCCTAGCTTAATTAATAATGGTCTTAATTCTGTGGAGTCACGAGGGGAGATAGGGATTGATGAGCAGCCCTCAGCGTTAAAGATGTCGGATGGGAATTTTCCACCTCGAAAGTCGTGTGGGATTAAGAAGAGGTCGGGTGTTTTAATTATTGGGGAATCACGTGGGGATGTTGAAACTTGTACAGATTCACGTGAGGATGTTGATGCACCTTCAGCTTCTCCTCTCGATTCAAGTGAGCATGGGATTTATTCGTTGGATGCTTTAAATGTAGTGGAGGCACGAGGAGAATTTTTTGTCGAGGATTCACAGGTTATTGGAGGCTTGAATTTAAGTCAGTCAACGCCTCAAGCTCGTGAGGATTTTGTGCAGTCTACGCCATTAAATGCAGCTGTTAAGGCGTTAAATATTGTTGAGGAGCCTGGGGTTTCTTCCTTGCTGCGTGACCTCACAGCTGAATCTCCTGCTTTTGGGCGATGTGGGAGTCCAGTGGGGCCTTCTAATGTGCGAGAGTTTGAGGAACTGGGAGCAGCTGGTACTCGTGATTCTCTTATGGGTTTTAAGGATTCTGTATTGGATCTAACGGAAGATGCAGATATCACTTTGAGCCAACGAGCATGTGTGGAAAATAAACAAGCCCTCACTATTCCTTCTCTTGAAGTTAGCACAAGTTTGGAATCTGAGAGCGTGACCAAGCAAAATTTTTTTGAAAAAGATCTAATTCTAACGGTTCAATTTGAACGTTTGTGTAGAAGTGCTTCTCCTAATTTTTGTAAGTCTTTTTTGAATATAAATGCTCCCTCGTTTGTGCCTAAATCCTTGATGCAGCTTGTCCCACATTCAAAGTATTTACCCACGGATGATGAACTTGTCAAGCGAATGGATTTGAATGATACGAGGGGTATATTGGCGCGGCAAGTGGGATCATTCCAAGAGAGGGTTCCTCAAGGACATTACTTGGTGGAGGATGATGATTTGTTTGAAGAAGAGGAACTTGAGGAAGAGTCCACCGCACATAATTTTAGCATGGTGGCTAGAGAAGGAGATTTGTCGCCTAGGGAAATTCATGATAATGCTCCAAAGAGAGTAAGGAGGGTTAGACGCCCATTAGAGCCTACTAGGGTACAACCTACGAGGAGTACAAAATCAAAATCTAAAAGGTCCAACAAGTCCAAGACCTCGAAGAAATGATGGATAGCATATATGATCGTGACAGAGAGCCGCAAATATCATTTTTTTCAAATTAGTATTGTAGGGCCTTTCTACATTTTCCATTTCATCACTTGTAGAAGGAAGTGCGGATTGTATGATTCCACTTTCTTTCTAGCTTTTATGTTATTTCATTATTTTAGTATTCTCATATGTAATATCATCATAGAGTGTGTTATAAACTCTGTGATGATCATACTTTATTTGGTTCTTGCTAGTTCTTATTTTTTGCATTCTTGCTAGGAGCGAGGTCTCACCTCGATAGGATGATGTAAGGTATGGTATGGCCCTCCTTACTTTATATTGTCCTCTTTGAGGAATTTATTATTTATAAAACTAGTCACTAGGCTCCTTGCCTAGTGATATTCGCTAAAAAAATATATATATATATATACATACTATATCTAAAACCCTAGCCTCATTAACCATTATTCCCCTATAATCTTCCTCACAAAAACCCTCCCCTTTTTTACCCATTACAACACAAAAATTCATTTTTTACCAATCTTCACCACTCACAAAAACCCCACACACGACACCACCTCCTTCCTTACACCAAAGATAATAACAGACACACACAAATTAACAGAAACATCAGCACCAACAGGGATATCGGGGTCGCAGCGACGCCACTCCGGTCGGCGTCGCTCCTCCGTTTTCAGCTCGTTGATCAATGGTGGGCTTTGATTAATCTGGAGAGAGGTTCTGTTTGGAATCAATTCTTTGTCTTTGATGGGTTGACCCATCGCATTATTACTTTGACCCGCCGGAAATATCCATCACCTGAGGACTTTTCTTCTCCGTCCGTCCTCTGTTCTCTCAGATCTGTCATTGTTATCGTCGTTGTTGGTCATTGTTCTCTGTTCTTGTGGTTGAATCGAAATAGAAAGGGGAACGGGGGAGTGGTAGCGACGCCACGAATCAGCGTTGCTCCTCCTCCGTCCGTTTACTCGATTTGTGCGCTGTTGCCATTTGCTTCGCCGGAGAATCATTTTTTGTTTGCTAATGTACACGGCTTCCCATCGTGGGTTTGGCCTCACGCTTGTCCGGCGGCATTTCACTGTGTGGTTCTGTTACTGGTGTTGTTACACCTATTGTTCGCTTTTCTTATGTAGATATATGCATTCCTTTATTTCGTATTTGGGGACATATACTACTTCTCTTATGATCCTTATTTGGACATTTACGATTATCTATCACTTTAGTGGATTGATGTGAAGTTCGGATTAAGTTTGGGCTTAGCTATGTCCCTTTTCGAAAATGTGTACTTTAATGGCGTTACTGGTTCGATTTTACTGATTTTGAGTGACATTACATTGATTATGGCCCTGGAAAAGTTGTTATTTTTTAGGCTATGAACTGATTTGAACAAATACTGCGCTAATGGCCAATGAAAAAATACATATATACGTATTGAGGCCTACACAAGGAATTGACTGATTTTGAACATGATACTACACTTGAACCGTCCCATTTCCGTGTCCCTAAAGCAAAAGGTGATGATGAAAGTATGAAATTAATGCAAAGCAAGTCGAATAGAGTGGTGGGTTTGGTACCTGGCATGGCAACACAGCCCGGGCTCCGTGTCTGCAGCCGTATCAACATCCCGAGCCTCTACATGACGCGCCATACAAATCTGAGCTTAAATTTTACAAAAACAACCCCCTTTACTATTATTACTATTATTATTATTATTATTATTATTATTATTATTATTATTATTATTATTATTATTATTATTATTACTATTATTATTATTACTTTATTACTTTATTGTTATTATTTATTTTTATTAGTTATTACACTTTATCTTCGTACTAATCCAATTTTATTTGATTGTTTTACGAGGTACATTTTGGCACGAACAACTGGTGGACGAGTTTGGCTAACTCACGAATAGAGATAGTCCGTTGCATTGAAGGCATTTGGGATTGAATTCGGACCCGAGCATTCAGAAATAAGACTTAGGAATTTTAGAAAATTCAAGGCTCCCGCAAGTTGATCAATTTCCCGGTTCTATCTTTAACTTTGCCTTTCTTTCCTTAGAGATATTTATGCAAATAAATGTGTAGAATATTTTATTTAGCAATAATATTTGATTGTTTGTATATTGCTTTGCTTTATGTTCATCGCCTTTTATTGTGAAGTTGTTATTTAAGTTATTGCAAATTGGGGCCGTCTTAGCAAATGCGTGCTAGTAAAAGAATATTTTGCAAATAAGCTTTTATTCGATTAATTATTTTCATTATTATTATTATTATTATTACTATTTTTAAATAATTCTTTTGAAAGAAAGCATACTTGTAAATATTTGGAAACCTGTCGGATTAACCGTATTTTACGGAATTTTGGAAGTGCCTTAAAAACCTTCTTCCGAAATTAATAAAAACCTTTAGAATCTCTGAATGAAAGACCGTCTTTTTATAAAAACGGAGTTTTGCACGCATTTGCTAATTTGGTTCCCTGTTTTCCTTAAATTGGGTGGCGACTCCAAAAACTCCAAAAGAGTTAGTCCATCCTGTCGATATTCCAAAATTTATCCCTTTTTGGGGGGTAATTTTTTGGGGTTCAACAGCATGGCGACTCCGCTGGGGAGCAATAAAGGTTTTGACCATAAAGGTTTCCAATTATTTGCAACTAGCATGCCTAATTTATTTGCTTTATTATATCTGTTTGTTTGGTTTGCCTTAGAATGTATGAATCATATCTTTATCTATACATAGTCTGCATTCCATTCATATTTCCTCCCTCATGGAGCCTATCAATTCTCTTTCATCTCCTCGATTTCATCACGGGGCACCCGCTTGACGGGTAGTTATGCAGGAAGGGCATTGCCCTTACCTCACTCTTTGAAACTTCTTTCGTGTCACCAAAAGTTAGTTCGGGATATTGAGATTGCCTGGTTTTGTCATGGCCAGTTCTACTGCGTTGTGAGGCCAGGTCTATCCCGCATAGGTCGATTCAGCCTCAACCGTTAGCCCACTCTTAGAAGGAGATTAGGTCATGCATGCATATACACCTTAGTTTGGGGGAAAGTTCGGCAGATTTGGTTGGTTTGTGTTTTGGAGATGGCCTGGTGTAGTGAGATCTAAGAGGCGAAGCCCCTGGTGTCTTTAAAAGGATCAGTGGGGTCCCTCTCGTGAATGGCTTTGCGTGTGTGCAGGCCTATATTGATTATCCAGCTGCAACTTTGTAAAAATTGAAGTATGCTTGTCGCATACTAGGAGAGCGAAGCCCCTGTGTCTTTGAATGACCAGTGGGGTCCCTCCTTGAAGACCAGTGCGGTCTTGGCTACCTAGGAAACTGAGAGGCTTGATTAAAGTCGGGGACCAGTGAGGAGCCCTATGAACAAGGTCGGTGAGCCTTGCAAAACCTAGGAAGCTGAGAGGCTTGTCTAAAGCCGAGGACCAGTGAGGTTTTATTTTGAAAGGCCAATTGGCGCCTTTCATGTTTTGCAGTCTGGTATTGTGAAGGCAATTGGAAATTTCCCCCTGGATGTTGTAAAGCAATTGGGAGTCGTGCTTGGAGGAGTGTGGATGTTTGCAAAAGCTATGGAGGATTGTTTCGGGTTTTAGGCAATTGGGTTTAGAATTTTGTGCAGATGCTGTGGAGAGCATGAGCTGTGTTAAAATGTTAATTGCCTGCCTTGCTTTATTTGCTCAAAATGCGTTAAATACTAGGTGTTGCTTTCTTGTATGAAATCCTATGAATGACATGCAAACTATCTTAATTACCCTTTGAGAGGTTTCTTTTGTTTTGTTTATTTCTTTAGCAAATGTTGGATTTGTGAAGTGGCTGACCATCCACCACTCAAAGGTTTCGAGATTTGATTGATGGTAGACGCTCTAGCTCGTGAACGATGCAGTACCAAAAGCTAATGGCATTGTTTGAAAGAACTTGGCAATTGAACTTAGTAGTATTATTTTCAATTTTAGTTCAGATTGAGGCCCTGAAATGCATTGTACTTTAAAGCTTATGTTAATCTGAATCAACTCATTTTGAATTTGTGAAAGTTGAAATAAAATGCATCTCATTCTTATTATATTATTTACGCTTGCATTTGTTTCCATTTCAAAATTAAAATTGATAAACCTGCTAAAGCATTGCTTGTAACGATGGCAAAACAACTGAACAATTTAAAGCGATGCACTGAAAGTTATTGTTTGCGCTCTTTGGATATAGCACTATCTGTTAGAACTTCAACTGGGGCAGCTTTTATTTGTTGGTATATGGCGTTGAAACAGTGCTGCAGAACTACGCACGGTCTGATTCCCAAGGAGGGATACGTAGGCTCCCCCATCGGGGCTCGACCCTTTAGCATTTAAATTATTATTTTCCCCCAAGAACTTCAACTGGGGCAATTTTCGCAAAACAAGTTGGAGATGCTAGAGATAATAACTGGGGCAAAATTTTGCAAGAAGCGGCGTTGAGTATTAAAGATGAGTTGGCAAGAATTTTGAAATTGGTTAAGCAAACAGTGCAAAGTCTACGACAAAGGACGTTCAGTTTGTTTTAAAATATGTTACAAGTTTAAGTCAAGGCAAAATTTTCAAAATGCATCTTTGACTTCATTTGCATGCTTGTTTCACTCGCTATATTGCATTAAAATATTTTATTTTGCCTCTATTTTTCAAAAATCTATGCTATTTTGAGTTCATGAGCCAAGTTTCTGAAAGCAATTCGCAAATCCAAGTCCAATGAAGACGAGGAAGTAGCAGAAGCAGCAAGATCAGGATGAAGTCTGCACAAATCAAACGCTTCCCCCTCCCTCCCCAAAACTAACAGTTTTCCTTTGAGAGCAGGAACATGAAAGCTTGCAATGAAAGGAACATTCGCATTATGGATGAACAATTTATTGAAAGCGCATCCAAAGTTGCCTTGCAAATTGCGTCGCATTGCCCTTTTCATGACTTAAAGCATTATGCTTTGTCATGAGTTATTGCCGAACAGGCGGCATTTCTACCACTATGACTTTCATTCCGAATAGGCGACAAAGTCGAGGCTTGTTTTGCGTTTTCAAAACTAAGCCAAATAGGGCATCGCTTTGTTTCAGGTGATAATCCGCACAAGGCTATCCTTGCCGGATTGTCTCGCCAATTGATTTAACCATGGCTAGCGCACTGACTACATCTCCGCATTACTTTACTTTGCACTTGCTTTGAATTATGTCTTCGCACTTGCTTCAAAAATTAACGCCTTGCTTTACCCTTTCAGGTTGACTATTGGCTACGAGGATTTCCTTTGTTGGACTATCTCGCCTATTGATTCGTCAAATGGCTCTTGCATTGCTCTACATTCTCGCACTGCTTTTCTTTGCACTTGCTTTAAATTATGTCATTTCGCTTGCTTTAAAATTGATGCCTTGCTTTACGTTTTTCAGGTTGACCACCAGGCGGGGCTTCTCTCTTGTTGGACTTTTACGCCTGTTGATTCGCTAAATCGCTTTTGCGTTGCTTTACATTTCACGCTAAATTGCTTTGCACTCGCTTTCAATTATGACTTTGCACTTGCTTTATATTATGACTTGCTTTACTTTTAGTTTAACAGGTTAACAGGTCAGCCCTGAGACCCTCCTTGCTTTGTGCTGGATCGGATCACCAGCTGATTTGTAGACAATCAAAGGGCGATATTGTTATGGAGCCCACTATAAGCTCGACCATGAGTATTGCCGAACAGGCGGCATTTCTACCTCTATAATTTTCATTCCCAAATAAGCAATGAAGCAGAGGCCGGCGTTATCTTTTCAAATCACGCCAAAATAAGCATTGCCTTATTTTTAATTGACAATCCAATCAAGGCCATCATTGCCCGATTGTCTCGCCAATTGATTTATCAAATGGCTGTTGCGCTGATTATATATCCACACTGCTTTGCTTTGCACTTGCTTTAAATTCTGCCGTTATATTTGCTTTAAATTGATGTCTTGCTTTACTTTTTCAGCTCAACCATCAGTTCCTCGAAGAATATTTGCCTTGTCGCATATGCAGAACAACTCTATTTCTCTCGTTGTTATTTTAGCTTTTGTTCGATTATCGCATCACCAGCACAAGCCAGACGATTTCAGATTTTGCAAGATTCAGGGTTTATCCACCCACAAATAGGATATCTCGGGTCCTTCCACCCACAAATAGGATATCTCGGGTCCTTCCACCCACAAATAGGATATTCGGGTCCTTCCACCCACAAATAGGATATTCGGGTCCTTCCACCCACAAATAGGATATCTCGGGTTCTTCCACCCACAAATAGGATATGCAGGTTTCTTTCAAGTTGCATTGAGACACTGGATGCTTCAAGGCCGGGCGCTTCATTTGTTTTGTCAAGCGATTGAAACACAATACAAGATTGCGTTGTAAACTACCTCTCCATCAATTAAAGCATTATGCTTATCATGGTTTGTTGCCGAACAGGCGGCATTTCTATCTTTATGATCCGTATTTCAAAATAAACATATCCGTTTCATTTCTATTTCTCTTTAAGAGAACACTTACTAAAATTTCATTGTTGTGATTTGCAGATATCGCTAAATTTGGAGAAGCACCTGCTTTAAATTATGAATTGACAAGTCAACTATAGGGCACCATGTGCGGTGTGTCCCGCCGGTTGGTTGTCCTGCAAAGCATTATATTATACTTGTTTAGAATAGATTCGACAAGTCAACTATGGGGCACCATGTGCGGTGTGTCCCGCCGGTTGGTTGTCCTGCAAAGCATTATATTATACTTGTTTAGAATAGATTCGACAAGTCAACTATGGGGCACCATGTGCGGTGTGTCCCGCCAGTTGGTTGTCATGCAAAGCATTATAGAATAGAATCGACAAGTCAACTATGGGGCACCATGTGCGGTGTGTCCCGCCGGTTGGTTGTCCTGCAAAGCATTATATTATACTTGTTTAGAATAGATTCGACAAGTCAACTATGGGGCACCATGTGCGGTGTGTCCCGCCGGTTGGTTGTCCTGCAAAAGCATTATATTATACTTGTTTAGAATAGATTCGACAAGTCAACTATGGGGCACCATGTGCGGTGTGTCCCGCCGGTTGGTTGTCCTGCAAAAGCATTATATTATACTTGTTTAGAATAGATTCGACAAGTCAACTATGGGGCACCATGTGCGGTGTGTCCCGCCTGTTGGTTGTCCTGCAAAAGTATTACATTATACTTGTTTAAATTATGAATTGACAAGTCAACTATGAGGCACCATGTGCGGTGTGTCTCGCCGGTTAGTTGTCCTGCAAAAGCATTATGTTTTATATCTGCACAGACTAAGATTTGGCAAAGCAACTTGAGGCATTATATCTCGTTACTCAATTTATTTTGTTTACTGTTCTGCAATTCGCACCCGCTTTACTTACTGTCTTGCTTTACTGTTTCAGAATAACGATCAGCCTAGAGGTTCTCCGGGCGGAGCGCCTTGTCAGTTGATCGATGAAAAACTTATCGATGATACCGCAACCCGCATTTACAATTTTATGTTATCACTTTATCTATTTCTTATTCCAATTATTACAGTTTATTAGCAGTTGCACACTTACCGCTTGTTGAGATTATTACAGGATTTTAGCAGCACCACAGCAGAATTTGGAGCATAACATGGAGCTTTTCTTAGCGACGAACCGGGGCAATCGTTGATATGAGCTAGACTCGTCAACGAAGACCTGAAGAATCGCACCCGCATAAGTCATCCACCCCAGAGGTAAGTCTCTTGTTAACCTTAGAGTCTGAGGTTTGAGATTGAAGACAAGATGGCTCGGTTATCGAGGTGCAGTGGAAGCTATGTCCGTGTAAACCCCTCTTTATGGGTGTGTCGTCGACCACATTTTCATAACTTGGGTGATTACAAGCCTCTTTTCCCGCGCTAGAGTAGTCGTTACTATCTCGTCTTTGATTTTCAAATCGCGTCGAACTACATATGACCTAATTCTCTTAGATATGTAGGCAACACGGAAATCGGAGCTCGGCCATGTCCATAAGCCTCGCATTTTGATCCCAGGAATCAGAGTCGTGGCTTTACCGTGACAAAATTGGCTTTCACGTCAACTTTCTTTACCCTGAAAACTCTTTCATTCTTTTCGGGTAAAGAGGGGCAGCTGTTGACACCCAATTTTGTCCCGAAATTTTGAAATTAATTTGCTGACACTTACTTTTTATATAAATCTCGAAATATAGCATTTTGTGTTAATATAAAGCCAAAAATGTCCCTTTTCAAAAATAAATTATAAAATTTGATGTTTTGTCGCAATTTGGCTATCGTTTTCAAAGTTTTTCAATATTAGCAACTTGATATTTTCGGCTTTATATTACCTACAACATGTAAAATATTGGGAGCATTTATCTAATTAGAAAGTCTTTTAAATTAATTTACGAAATTAGTTAAAGCTATTAGTTTTTAGAAAAGGGTCATAATTGTTTTTCGCTTTAGGTCCCGGCCTATTTTCCCAACACACAATTTTCTTTCCTAGCCCAATTCTACAAAAAAAACCCTAAAGTCTTGCCCTATATATACATACTACATCTAAAACCCTAGCCTCATTAACCATTATTCCCATATCATCTTCCTCACAAAAACCCTCCCCTTTTTTACCCATTACAACACAAAAATTCATTTTTTACCAATCTTCACCACTCACAAAAACCCCACACACGACACCACCTCCTTCCTTACACCAAAGATAATAACAGACACACACAAATTAATAGAAACATCAGCACCAACAGGGATATCGGGGTCGCAGCGACGCCACTCCGGTCGGCGTCGCTCCTCCGTTTTCAGCTCGTTGATCAATGGTGGGCTTTGATTAATCTGGAGAGAGGTTCTGTTTGGAATCAATTCTTTGTCTTTGATGGGTTGACCCATCGCATTATTGCTTTGACCCGCCAGAAATATCCATCACCTGAGGACTTTTCTTCTCCGTCCGTCCTCTGTTCTCTCAGATCTGTCATTGTTATCGTCGTTGCTGGTCATTGCTCTCTGTTCTTGTGGTTGAATCGAAATAGAAAAGGGAACGGGGGAGTGGTAGCGACGCCACCAAATCGGCGTTGCTCCTCCTCCGTCCGTTTACTCGATTTGTGCGCTGTTGCCGTTTGCTTCGCCGGAGAATCATTTTTGTTTGCTAATGTACACTGCTTCCCATCGTGGGTTTGGCCTCACGCGTGTCCGGCGGCATTTCACTGTGTGGTTCTGTTACTGGTGTTGTTACACCTATTGTTCGCTTTTCTTATGTAGATATATGCATTCCTTTATTTCGTATTTGGGGACATATACTACTTCTCTTATGATCCTTATTTGGACATTTATGATGATCTATCGCTTTAGTGGATTGATGTGAAGTTCGGATTAAGTTTGGGCTTAGCTATGTCCCTTTTCGAAAATGTGTACTTTAATGGCGTTACTGGTTCGATTTTACTGATTCTGAGTGACATTACATTGATTATGGCCCAGGAAAAGTTGTTATTTTTTAGGCTATGAACTGATTTGAACAAATACTGCGCTAATGGCCAATGAAAAAATACATATATACGTATTGAGGCCTACACAAGGAATTGACGGATTTTGAATATGATACTACACTTGAACCGTCCCGTTTCCGTGCCCCTAAAGCAAAAGGCGATGATGAAAGTATGAAATTAATGCAAAGCAAGTCGAATAGAGTGGTGGGTTTGGTACCTGGCATGGCAACACGGCCCGGGCTCCGTGTCTGCAGCCGTATCAACATCCCGAGCCTCTACATGACGCGCCATACAAATCTGAGCCTAAATTTTGCAAAAACAACCCCCTTTATTATTATTATTATTATTATTATTATTATTATTATTATTATTATTATTATTATTATTATTATTATTATTATTATTATTATTATTATTATTATTATTATTATTACTACTATTATATATTATTATTATTATTACTACTATTATTATTACTTTATTACTTTATTGTTGTTATTTATTTTTATTAGTTATTACACTTTATCATCGTACTAATCCAATTTTATTTGTTTGTTTTACGAGGTACATTTTGGCACGAACAACTGGTGGACGAGTTTGGCTAACTCACGAATAGAGATAGTCCATTGCATTGAAGGCATTTGGGATTGAATTCGGACCCGAGCATTCAGAAATAAGACTTAGGAATTTTAGAAAATTCAAGGCTCCCGCAAGTTGATCAATTTCCCGGTTCTATCTTTAACTTTGCCTTTCTTTCCTTAGAGATATTTATGCAAATAAATGTGTAGAATATTTTATTTAGCAATAATATTTGATTGTTTGTATATTGCTTTGCTTTATGTTCATCGCCTTTTATTGTGAAGTTGTTATTTAAGTTATTGCAAATTGGGGCCGTCTTAGCAAATGCGTGCTAGTAAAAGAATATTTTGCAAATAAGCTTTTATTCGATTAATTATTTTCATTATTATTATTATTATTATTACTATTTTTAAATAATTCTTTTGAAAGAAAGCATACTTGTAAATATTTGGAAACCTGTCGGATTAACCGTATTTTACGGAATTTTGGAAGTGCCTTAAAAACCTTCTTCCGAAATTAATAAAAACCTTTAGAATCTCTGAATGAAAGACCGTCTTTTTATAAAAACGGAGTTTTGCACGCATTTGCTAATTTGGTTCCCTGTTTTCCTTAAATTGGGTGGCGACTCCAAAAACTCCAAAAGAGTTAGTCCATCCTGTCGATATTCCAAAATTTATCCCTTTTCGGGGGGTAATTTTTTGGGGTTCAACAGTGGACCCATGAGAGTCAGAAGCAGAGGAGGAAAATGATTTGTATTCGTAATTGTTGACGACTACTCTAGGTACACATAGACCTTGTTCTTGGCATCTAAAGATGAAACTTTTGATAGTTTCAAAGATTGGGCTGGTGTTGTGCAGAAAAGGTTAAGCCAGGAACTTATAAGTATTAGATCTGATCATGGAACAGAGTTTGAAAACTTAAAATTCTCTGATTATTGTGCAAAATACAGCATTGACCATAACTTCTCTGCACCAAGAACTCCACAGCAAAATGGAGTGGTTGAAAGGAAGAATAGGTCTCTGGAGGATATGGCAAAGACTATGCTGCTATCAAGTGGTCTTTCAAGAAACTTCTGGGCAGAAGAAATAAATACTGCATGTTATTTGCTGAACATATGCTCCATCAGAGCGATTCTTGACAAGACCCCTTATGAGCTTCTCAGAGGAAGGAAACCAAATATTGCTCATCTCAGACCATTTGGTTGTAAGTGCTTTGTTCACAACAACGACAAGGAACCTTTGGGGAAATTTGATGCAAGAAGTGATGAGGCTATATTCCTTGGCTATTCTACTCAAAGCAAGGCATACAAAGTGTTTAACAAAAGAACTCAAACAGTGGAAGAAAGTATGCATGTGGTATTTGATGAATCTGATAAAGCAGTTGATGAGAATGAAGTAGATGATCAAGCCTTTGGCCTTGCTCGAGAAGATGGTACAGTTAACTCTGAAGCTCCAGAAGAAAAGGAGGAATCATGTGAGGATCCAACTCTACGAGAACAAGGAGTCAACTTGACAGGGGGAACATCAGATGAAGTGGATGATACACCAAACTAGGAAGAGCCTACCCAAAGTGATGTTGAAGGTTCTTCACGGCATGTCTAACCCAGGCCATGGAAGCATCAAAGTTCTCATCCTTTGGAGAATGTATTATCGGAGTTGGATACTGGAATCATGACCAGGTCAGCCTTAAAGAATTTATGTGCATTCTTTTCCTTTCTATCATCGCTGGAACCAAAGAATGTGAAAGAAGCCTTAGAAGATCCAGATTGGATTCTAGCCATGCAAGATGAACTTCATCAGTTTGAAAGAAGCAAAGTATGGCACCTGGTTCCTAAGCCGAAGGACAGATCAATAATTGGAACAAAATGGGTGTTCAGAAACAAACTGGATGAGCATGGTATAGTGACAAGAAACAAGACAAGACTAGCAGTTCAAGGATACAGTCAGGAGGAAGGAATTGACTATGATGAAACCTTTGCACCAGTGGCAAGAATGGAGGCCATTAGAATTTTGATTTCCTTTGCTACTTACATGGAGTTTACACTGTATCAGATGGATGTGAAGAGTGCCTTCTTGAATGGGTATCTGAATGAAGAAGTCTATGTAATTCAACCACCAGGTTTTGTGAACAATGAATTTCCTGATTATGTTTACAAGCTGGATAAGGCACTCTATGGTCTGAAGCAAGCTCCAAGAGCCTGGTACGAACGACTATCTGGATTCTTATTGAAGAACGGTTTCACAAGAGGAAAGATTGATAGCGCACTGTTCTTAAAGAAAAAAGGAAAGGACCTATTGGTGGTTCAAGTATATGTTGATGATATCATTTTTGGAGCCACAGATGAGGAGCTATGAAAGGGATTTGCTGAATTGATGGGAAGTGAATTTGAAATGAGTATGATGGGAGAACTTAATTTCTTCCTAGGACTGCAGATAAAACAGACGCCTGAAGGAACTATATCCATCAACAAAAATATGTCAAGGAACTTCTGAAGAAATTTGACATGGAAGGAGCAAAAAAAATGACTACTCCTATTGCTCCTGGAACCAAGCTGGATATGGATGAACTAGGTCCTTCAACTAATGAGACAAAGTATAGAGGAATCATAGGTTCACTCCTCTATCTTACAGCTAGTCAACCTGATATTGTATACAGTGTGGGACTGTGTGCTAGATTTCAGTCCAAGCTTAAGGAGTCACATTTGACAGCTGTGAAGAGAATCTTGAGATACTTGAAAGGAACTCCAGGATCTATGCCTATGGTACCCAAGGGGAGGTACTTTTGAACTAATTGGTTTTGCTGATGCGGATTATGCAGGTCACATGGTGGATAGGAAGAGCACTTCAGGAATGGCACACTTTCTTGGTCCTTGCTTAGCTTCTTGGGCAACAAAGAAGCATAACTCAGTAGCCCTATCTACTGCAGAAGCTGAGTATGTAGCAGCTGCATCATGTTGTTCACAACTGTTATGGATCAAAAAGTAGTTGGAGGACTTTGGAATTAAATGTGGAGCGGTGCCTATTTTCTGTGATAATACAAGTTCAGTGAACATTGCCAAGAACCCAGTCCAACATAAAAAAACAAAGCATATTGATATTAGACACCATTTTCTTAGAGATAATGTAGTAAAGGGTCTGATCACCATGAATTCTTGCAGGACTGAAGATCAAATTGCTGACATATTTACCAAAGCTTTGAACAAAGTGCAGTTTGAAAGGAACAGGTTGGAGTTAGGGATGACCAAAATACACGGATGACCCAGCGTTTGTTCCCCAATGATTGGTTAGTTAAGTGCTCAGCAATTTGTTTGTAACTATTGTTATTATTGTTCAGTCTAATCTTGTACTTTATTAAGTATACTTGTTCAGCTGATTAGCATCAGGTTGGGCTAATGAGATCCCATGAAGAACCTACTAGGTATGTAGAAGGAACTAAAGCAAGCATGAGGAATCATGTCCAGGTACAGTCACACAACCTTGTATGTTAAGAGTCACAACTGAAATTGATTGTTAATTATACGTGTGTCAAGGGAAGTTTTCCATGTTCTTGTAACTGTCCTAATTTATAGGAACACATTCCTTAGTTGGGTAGACTTCTATTAGACTTGAATGGACCCCACCCATTTAAAAAGGCCTTATTTGGGCAAGTCTAAGTAACCGTCAAATCGGTACTCCTTTCCCGGTTCTCAAAATCTTCAAAAAGATGCCTTTTCACTTGTTTTGCCATAATTACTTTCGGTTCCCCAGAAAACCTCTCATCATCCTTATTCTTTCTCTCTTCCTTATTCGAAAGAAACAGAACACATACACTTGCTAACAACTTTTCTCTACTCAGCCTACTATCTCTCTCTGAAAATCGAACCAAGAAAACTTCGTCATCCTATTCTCAAAACCCTAACTATCATCGCCATGTCTCAAGCACAGTCTACATCAACATCACCTACCAAAACCTCCGAAACCCACACATCAAAGAAATCTGCACCAAAACCCCCTCCATCTACTCTTGCAGAGAGGATTGTCAGGGCTAGGTCAAAGTTTCTCCAAAAGGGAGGAAAGAAAGTGTTCAAGAAGAGGGCGGTCAGATCCTCACCAGCAAAACCAGGATCATCTGAAAGACTGGTTGAGGTAACACTTGAATCTACTTTATCTACATTTTCTACCCTAGATATTGTAAAAAGTGCTGGTGCAGTAGGTACTGAAGTATTGATAACAGGACTAGACAAAATTGTAGAAAAAGTAGAGTTCGATGGTACATCTGATAGGGGAAAGGTAGTCGAGAAGAGAAAAACGCTTGTTCAGGAGGAACCTAAGGCTAGCTTGCATGAGCCTTCAGTATCTAAAAGTGTGTTGGAAGTAGATGTAGTAGAAAAGGTGTTAGAGAAGCTCAGAGAAGAGGATTCTGCTGAATCCCAAAAGGAACATGTTGGTGAACCCAGTTCAAATGTTCCTATTGATAGAATTCTAGGGTTGTCTGTACTTGAAGTTCAGGTGTTGGAGGACCTAGTTCTGCTGAGGCTTCAAAGGATTTGAGCAAAGAACCTGGTTCTTGCCCAGATCCTACAGAGGCTGATGACACAGAACTCAAGTGGACAGACTCTGAAGTTGAGAAGGATGAGGAAGTTGCAGAGAAAGCTGAAGAAACAAAGAGAAAAGGTGTGAAAAGAAGGTTTGGAGAGGAAGATGAGAAGTTGATCAATGAAGGAGAGGAAGAAGAGGAAGTGGTGTTTGTGAGTTAGAACAGAGGGGAGCCTGACAAGAGAAGAAGGTTGGTGAGAGGGGGAATGCCTGTATCAAAAAGTAGACTAGTGGATTAATCTAGTAGGGACTCTCAGGAGGAGAGAACTGAGAGGGATGAGAATGTTGCAGCAGAGGTAGTACCAAGAAGAGTAGGAACCATGTCAGCTCTGAAACAACAGCTGGTGAAAGTGGGAAAGCTTCAAAAAACAGTAAAAATGTGAGGGATGTGGAACTGGAGAAAAGGAAGAAGTTTGAGAAAAAGGCTGATGAGGCCAAAGAAGAAAGTGATGAAGATGGTAGCTATGTGGAACATAGTGACTCTGACACTGACAGTGAGATGGAGAGCAGGAAAAGGAGAAAAAGTTCTGAGGAAGAGGTCGACAGGGTAGCCTTCTTTGCCAGGCACCAGGTACTTGCTGGCAGTTTCCTGCATGATGAGAAGGAACATCACATGAGACCCTTACTCAGGATGATTGGTGATCAAGGATGGTTGGGTTTGTTTGGAAACAAAGGCAGGATGTTGTTTTCTGATGAGATCAGAGAATTTTATACCAACTGCAGGGTTACAGCCAAGAGAGTGTTTACAATGGTGAAGAGAGTTGAAATTGAGTTTGGGAGAACTGAGCTAGGGGTGATCCTTGATGTGCCTGCTGAAGGTTATTGCAGGTACATTAAGCTGAAATGGCCCAAAAGAACAGACGGGGTGGCTCCTCTCAGTGTAGTAAACAAATTTTCAGGGAAACCAAAGCTCAGAAAAGAGAGGAAGGTGGACAAAAAGGAGATGGAACCAGCACATCAGCTGCTATTTGAGTTTGTGCATCGGTTCCTACTGCGTAGGGGAGAGAGAAACAGTGAAGCCAGTACTCTGGACTTAACCTATATGGACTTGCTGGATAGAGGGGTAAGAATCAACTTTCCTGGTCTAATAATCAGACATATCAAAAGGATTGCAGACACTGACCAAAAGCCACATGCATTAGTGCATTCCTACGTCCTTCAGCAGGTTCTAGAGCATTTCGGGGTTCCATTGGATGCAGGGAAGAAACCCACTATTCATCAGATGTTTGGGGTTAATGTGCTAAGAAGCTGTGACTTCTTCAAGGAGAGGAGAGCTTCCAAGAAACTTGTGCAGGTTAAGCAGGAGCAGTCTGAGCAAAGCGAGGATTATGGACCCGAGGAGGCCATTACAGCTGTGAAGGAACTGGAAAGCCATGTTCTTGAGGTAAACACAGAAAATGCTGAGCTTCACAGAAAGCTGGAGTTGAAGGATCAAAAAATTGATCGTTTGAAGATAGATTGCCACAAGTATGAGGCCGAGCTGGTGATGGAGAGGGCCAAAAATACGAAGCACCTTGAGGCACTTATCAAACACTTCAACCTACAGCCCGGAGTTCTCCTTTCCTACCTCCCTATCCTTTCTCATAATCTCTCTTATCTCTTCATGATCTCCCTTGATATGTGATGATGTTTAAGACAATTTGTTTTATGTTGTGTACTTCTTAATGTGGTTGTGCTGCTGTCACACCCTGGATGATGATTTTAAATTTCTCTTGCTTACTTTTGGATTTGTTCTATGATATTTGGTTCTATTTGGGCCCTTGGCCTTATATCCGTGTGTCTAAATTTTAGTTGACTTGTTGCTTGTGCTCTAGACTGGATAATACTGAATGGTTCATGCAGGTATTTGAGTATTTTCGATGATGCCAAAAGGGGGAAGAAGAAGTTGGGGTGTTTGTGACCTAACTCATCTGTTTTTACTTTTCATATTTGCATTTTTTTTTGTGGTACTTATGTCTATTCAGGTTCTTGGGTAACATCTGTTTGTCATCATCAAAAAGGGGGAATTTGTTGAGAAAAGATTTTGAAGAATGACAAACAAAAAGGACCCTGAGGTTCTAGAGGAGAACCTGGTCCTTGTATAAAGGGCACAACTGGTTGAAAAGATCTGAGGGTTGCAAATCCCTACGGAACTATGAGTAGTGGCGCGTGAACGAGTATGTATCCTAGTCAGACTAAAAGAGGCGGTGCCCAGGCTGTGTCTTCGAAGTACGAGTACGAGTTGGACTTGAAGAAGGAAAGAGTCACAAGGAATCTTGTCTTACCATATTTACAAGGTTTCCTTGTGAGATTCAACTAGGGTTCTGATGCCCATATAAATACAAGTAGTTGATACAGCCGTAAACCAGTTATTCACAATCAGAGAGTTGAGAGCATACATAGGCGATCCAGCAGCTTTCTACGTGAGATAACTGAAGAAGACAACTGGTGGAGCTAAATAGGTTGAGTCTAGATATTCTGTCTAGGTTCTTGGTTTATAAGTTGTCTTACTTTGTGCGTTCATTATTTTTACCTATCAGCTTACATTAGAAGCAATTGTGCTAGGTGAATTTTTGAGAGATTACATTGTAAAGCTAGAGTTTAGCTTTGTTGTGTGATTAGGGTCTAGAGTGTAGCCCCTTGGTTACAGAGTCTTGTAATCAGAAACTTGCTCTTTGTGTTAGTGGATTGAGTTCAAAAATCCCAGAGTGCGGGTCGTGGTTTTTCTCCCTTGAGCAAGGAGTTTTCCGCGTAAAATCCTTGTGTTCTTTGTGCCTGGTATTTGTGTGTGCTGTGGTGTCTGTAATCACATAATTTTGGCACAAAAATACAAAATTGCTCAAAATAGCCGTGTTAGATTCTTAGGATTATAGTCGGATTTTTCCTAAATTTTAGCCTTTTCTTTTAACTAAAATTGTTATTAATTGAAAAAAAAAATATATGAAAAAAAATCAAAAATACTTGTTATGTGTTTAATTGTGACTTCACGTTTTGATTGTGATGAGATTGCAATTGGTGTGGTTTTAATTCTAGCTAATTTTGTTTGGCTAAAATAGTTTGGTCTTTAAGTGGCTACTTGTAAATTCAGTCTAGCTCATTCCTAAAAAAAAAAAACTGTCCAGCCCACTCCATAAACCCAATACCCCTGACCCGATCCGGCCCATATGCCCTTTAATTTCCCAACCTTCTCCCTAATTTCCCCCACATTCACAAATCATCATATTCAAAAGGACCCCCACCCCTTTTCGACCCGCCACCGGCGGTGGACTCCGACAAACGAAATGCACCCCTAAAATCGTCTCCTCGCCCTCATTCCAATCCTTAAGTCAATTTCCCCCAGAAAATCAACAAATTGGTGTAGATCGAGGTTCAAATTCGGTTCAAACACTAACTTCGGCGGCCCTTCACTTTTTCCGGCGAATCTTGTATCAATGGTGTCTTCTTTTCATTTACGTCCCATTCTGGACTTAGTTTCCCCATGAAAGAATTGTTTCTTCGTCTCGATTTGGATGACGTAGGGTGCCGATACTTGGTGTTTCCGTGGTGGTTCTGCGATGGTGTGAGTTTGTTTGGCGATGGTTGATGATTGTTGATGTTGTTTCGAAGATGGAAAGGTGGCTTGGCTGGTTCTGATGAGTTGAAGCAGTGGTGACTCAGTGTTTGAGCTGAGACAATGATGTTTTGGGGATGAGGCAGCGGTGGTGGCGTAAGTAGCGAGCAATGGCGATACGCTTCTATGGCGTGTGAAAGCTGTTGGGGCGATGGCGAGGCAGCCTCGACAAGGCAGTGGTGGCGATGATTTAAGAAAGTGGTACCTCACCCCTTTCCCCTATGTGTTTTCTTCTTCCTGCCTAGTTTCCCATTTTTCTTTGCTACTGCTTAGTGTATAGTTGTAAAAAGAAAATAATAAGAAAAAATGTTCAAAGTTTAATCCTTAACATGTGTGATCATGTAGTGTCAATTCATATGCGTACCCTGTTGTTAGAAAGCTTGAACTCTATATACGAAATAATTACTTTTTGTTTGGTACAATGAAGCTTGTTGTCCGAAAGCGTCAAGTTATGTTATTGCCTTTAAGCTCGAGATTGATTAGTATTTAGTTAGTATGAAATTTGTTTAACTCGTCGTGATTAGAGGTATGTAAATGAGATCTGTTTTGCCGCGTTTGGAGGGTCCAAGTCTTAGCATTTATTCTGATCATTTGCTTGAAATGCTGAATCGTGTATTTGTGTTGGTTTAAAATATGCGCCTGATGTGTTCTGAGGTCTGTTTGGACGAGTGTCAGCATAGTTTTATCTTTGTTCCAATGGCAGACCATGAGTTTGAACTTGTACCCCTGCTTATTGTTAGTGTTGTTAGACTTAAGTTGTTTGTCTTACTCAATAACAATCGTCTGCTTGAATTGAGTTTTGTTTGGCTAGTCCAGGTGTGAAATCTGTCCAAACACATTAAGTTAGTGTTAAGCATGGATCTGTCCAATTGAAAGTTCATTTCCTTTTGTTGCATTCCTAGCTTAGATTGATAAAACTTCTGTAGGATTAGGTTTTGAGTTGAATTTCATGAATATGGAGAGTTAAATTGATCTTTGAAGGTTTAGGATGTTCTTGAGAGGTGTAGATTTATCTTGGGAGTCCAGGGAGTCATTATTGACTATCTTTGGACTCAAAATTGTTTTAATGGACTCATGGGATGGGTTATCAGCTAGAAAATTAGGTTGGGATGTCCAGAGGCCTTTAGTTAAGTTAAAGTTTTGTTTGGTTTACTTTAAGCTTAGTTTTCAGCCTTAGTTTGGGGTAAAAAAAAATGAAATCTGAACTTTTGAAAAAAAAAGACAGAAGGGAAAAGTCAAATAAAGAGTTAAAAGTGGCAGCATAAAGTAGAAGATTCCTTTCCACTTTGGGGTGTCTGGTACAAGCTATGCACGCCAAATTTAGCTTTTTTGAAAAGTAAAAAACATGGTCACATGGCCATTGTACTTTTGCCCAGATTTCACTCCTCCCCTTTAGCCTATTTAACATCTCTTTCTCTTCATTGTAAGGGGAGAGAACATCTGAAAAAAACAGAGGAGAGAGCTGAAAAAAACTTGACTTCTCTCTTGGGATTCATCTGAACTTTTCTCTCTACCACTTTGATACTCTAAAAAAAAAAGAATTTCTTCACTCTAAACAACACTCCATATATGGAGAAAATTTGAAAGAAAGTTGGAGAGATTTAGAAAAAATAGAGTGGAAAAGTGAGGAAAGAAATGAGAAAACTAAAAGGGGGAGAAAGTAAGTTTTAAGTATTTTTTCAAGTAAAGTTTAGAGCTTGAGAAGTCTGTTGGTGTTGCTGTGCTGTTGTGTTGCGGATGTCCTGGTTGCTCGACTTGTCACCTTGCTTGGGTTTTGGAATTTTGGGCTATTAGGTAAATTTTCTACTTTATTACATATCTAATATAAATTTTGACATGCTTGAGAACTTTAATATGTGAAATAGTTTGGGTCAAGGCCCATATGAACTCTCTGCTTGTATTTATATTAATGTTCCATTACACGTTATTTGTTGATGTATGAAACAAAAAGTTACTAAGTAATTCGTTATCCTACTTATGACAAGTTTTGGTTTTCTAGTTACTACATGAGTGCATACTGGGTAAATTTCAAGTTGTGAAGTGTGAAACCATTATATGTTTGGAAATGTAACTTGTGAATTGGTCAGCAAATAGACGATATTATTACGTCAAATGTATCATTTTTTTTAAAATAATAATAATAATAATAATAATAATAATAATAATAATTACTAATGGGAGCTTGTTCAAACAAGTTAAAGTAATATGTGCGCTGATATGCAGCAACACGATTAGGCACTAATTAGGCCGTAATGGTTTAAAATTGGAACGAAAATGAACCACATGTTCAAACCACTAGGCAACAAATAGGCTGAAACAATCATAAAATCAAGTCGCTCCAATGTTTACATGGAACTCATTTGTGTTGGTAATTTAAACGGACATCGTGTTCGGGGTTAATTATCGATAGAGTATCCATCAATGAACGGACGATGTTAAAATTAACAACGTAACAAATGCCGATATATTCACTTAAAACTCAATTAAGTTGAAAAAAAATAAAAGCGTAACAAAGGTACAATGTTTATACGAAACTCATTTATATCAAGATTCGAATGGACAACACATCCACGGTTAATCTCTGGTAGAGTTTTCGTCAATGAACGTGCGACTTTCATCCAACTCAAAGCGTAACAAATAATAATTTGGCAATTAAACAAACAAATAATAAATTCACAAACCCGGAGAGCGTCAATAAAGCAACTGTGCTTGCACAGGACTCGAGGGTGCCTAACACCTTCCCGAGAGTCAACCAAGATCCTTATCCGGAACTCTGACGCAGACCACTGAACGAGTCATAGGTGTTCTAAGGTACCTCTTTGGTGACTTGGCACACCTTTGAACTATGTCAAGTGGCGACTCCGTAATCTCAATAATTTTGTACCTTTAAAACACCTAAGTCACCTTACCTTTTTTATTTTTTAGTAATTTTAGGGTCGTGACAGCTTGGCGACTCCGCTGGGGAAAACTTAGAATCTCGGGCTTTAATCATTAAAGTTTTAAAGCACGGCTATACCAATTTCTCCACTATTATATTTTATATAATTTTATTAACACAACTAATTAAGGTAATATTTAAATGGTCCAACAATTACTCATAATTGTATTTTTTAACCCTTGTGCCAACTCATAATTTAAATAAGTAATTATTCTATAATAATAATTAAAATAAATATACCAAAACTAACAGAATAACGAGGAAAAATAATATTTGTAAAATATCGTGTCATTACATCGATAGAATCGACGAAACAAAAAAACTTTAGCATTTTTACTTTGATTTTTAAGAATTCTACATAAATCAAATATTATTTTTATTTACTATTTTGACCTATCACATCAAAGTCTCACTTACTAGGGTTTATGGGTGAGAGGGATTTTCTAGTCTGTTAAATGAGAAAAGGGGACAAAGTCTTTAAAAATTGGGTGAGGGAGACACTTTTAAAATTAATACTAATGACTAATACTTCAAAAGCCCCCAAGTCTTTTTATTTGCACAAAGCCTCCACCTTCTCATCTCCCCTTCCTAGCCCCCACCCTCATTGCCCCCACCCCCTCTGCCCATCTACCACTCCACTACCACCCTCCACCACTCTCCACCGCCACCTTCTACCATCTACTACCACCTTCTACGATCATCCACCACTCACCACCACCTCCTACCATCCTCCACCACCCACCACCACCTTCTACCATTTTCTACCACCCTCTACAACCAATCACCACCTTCTACCACCTCCAACACCACCCCACCGCCCTCCACCACTCTAATAAAAGGATGTGACACATCAGTCGAGATGTGTACACATATAATATATGTACACATCTTTTTCAGCCATGAAAACATCTCCAAAATTGTATAAACATATAAAAAATATGTTTACGCATCCGAAAAAATGTGTAAAATGACTAGAATTAAAAAATATATATAAAAAATTGAAATAGGGACAAAGAAGAAGAAAAATGAGAAGAACAAAGAAAAAATAAAATGAATACAAAGAAGAAAAGAAAATGGAGACAAAGAAGAAGAAAGAAAAATAACAAGGATGGTGATGAAATGAAATTTGAAAAGAAATCTAGAAGAAAGAAGGAGAAGGAAGAAGAAAAAAGAGGGAGAAAGAAGAAAGAGAGAGAAATAAAAGTTTAAAATGATTTGACTAGGTGAGAGAGTAAAAGTAGGCGGGAGGGAGGGAAAATAAAATATTTAATTTTTTTGAATTGTGGGGCTATATTGTAAATTTTAAAAGTTTTTCTTCTACCAACACGTTTTAAATATTATAAATCAGCCCTCACTTAAGTTAATGAAGTATTTATCCCTTTTCTTATTTAAAAACTTGGGAGGTCCATTTACCTCTTTTTTTCATCACTTAATGTGTTTGATATAAGAAATGCTAATTGATGAACATAGATATAAATAGTTAAGTCATGTCTTGCAAAATTTAAAACAAATAAAACAAGTAACTAGACTTCATGTTATTCAAATACATGAACACTGACAAACATTTCATTCTGTTTGAAATGTTTTATTATTTCTAGCAACTAAAGAAAATTCGGAAAGAACAATTGTTCATTAGGTATAATTACAAAATTTTATTTATATTGTAAAAGTTTTCTAAGCGCTCCAGCCTGAATATCCTCACGAGCCTCGTGCATATTACAAATGCACCATCCAGGATGGTGCACACAAACTGGGTCCGAGCCACGAGGACAACAATCATCACAATCTTTCTCTGTTTCGCATCGTGGACATCTTTCAACACTCTGCAAGCCTACAACAAATAAAAGTAAAATTCTCATCATGGTGTACTACCTTTTACACTTGAATATGGTAATATAAAAGTGTCAAACCCGTGTAAAACTAAACGTCGCAAGTCAATAGATAATTTTATAAGTCATCATATAGTAAAACCATGTTTGAAGAAATGTGGCGAGTCGAAACATGCCTACAGATTTATCTCAAACTAGTTTGGATTCGCTCTATAAAACTTATATACGTGTTTCGTTCTATTGATGTAAATTTTATTTCAGTATTAAGTCAAACTAGTAGGTTCTATTAAACCTAGAGATAATCGATGTGTCACCCTTATTACTATGAGAATATCAAAGCCTTTAACTAGAAATAAATGACTCTTCAATAATATTCGAACCTAATATAACTAAAAAGAAAGCAGCTAAATTTTAAACTCTTTGGTATCTTATATCGGGATGATCTCTTCTACCATTTGATAGATCTTATCTTGAAAATAATCAAAGTTGATTTTGATATGCCTTTAGTTAAAGAAGCCCTTGAAATAAAATATATTTGGAGATATACATGAATTTATATTTTAGAATCCACATGATAAGCTAATTTGCATTACGAAAAACTTTTATGTTAAGATTTCTATTGTGTACTCGGGCTATAAATATATCTACAACTAGGACTTTCATTTATACGGGAGAGTTAAAGAGTGAAAAATACCTGTTGTGGTAATCATCAGACAAATCAAACAGAGCAATGCAATGGATACATTTCTAATTGCCATGTTGAAAGAGGTGCTATAAATTTGTGAAGATTTGTAGTTTATGCAAATACTCATACTTTTTCTTGATATATATAGTTTTGAGGATCACTCCAAGCTAAGATTATTGTAATCTTGAATGAGTTGAAAAAATAGACAAGTAAATCATTAACAATGATTTGAGGAATAAATTAATTTAGTTTCTATAGTAGAATCAAACAACTTTCCTAGTAATAATACAAGAAGATTGAATTACATGACCAATCATGACCAATAATTTATCAACATACCAAAATAAAGAAAACAGAAAAAAAGAAATGTGTTGCTTAGCAGACTCCTGATTTAGAGACCAACTAAACCTTTCAATACACTAGTTACAAAGGATCACGAAATCAAAACAAAAATATTATGATGGGCTTTTTTGGAGATTGGGCCTTAATTCAAAGACCAAACTATTGGTCATGTAATTCCAATCAATCCAATTTCAGCAAACAAAATTGGGACAATTACATTGAGAGACACCCCACTCATGAAAATTACCAAAAAAGACCCCTATTTTGCTACCTTACATGACATAGCACCCCCTCCCTTTTTTTAATTTTTTCTTTCACTCCATAGCACCCCCTTTATAAAGAAAAAAACCCTAGCCCCCCACTTTCCCTCTCTTCTCCTTCTCTCCTTCACATTTTTCTCTCTTCTCTTCCCCCATAAACCCTAACGCCGCCGCCGCCACCCCCAACCCTTCCACCACTGCCCCACCGTCACCTCCTCTCCTCCAAGCCACTGAAGTCGTGGTCACCACCACCACCGCTGATGCTGCTTCTTCTTCGTCTCGTTTTCTTTTTGTTCTTTTTTTTTTTGTTTTTGTATAACAATGTCGATTTTGATTGTAAATCTCGGTTAAAACTCCGGTGAGTTTGTTTAAAAAAGTTGTTTATCATATTTCTTCTTCTTTTTACACAATTTTCATAAGTATCCATTGAGATCTACTAGTTTTTTCTAAAAACTTTTTAGATCTAGTATTTTTCTTGTATAAAACTGTATAGATCTGGGATGTTTGTTAAGCTTTTGTGTAAAAGCTGCCCGAAGCTCTGTTTAAAGTCAGTTTTGCGAATTTATACACTTTTATACATTTTTATACAAGTTTATACAATTCTGTAAACGTGTATAAAAATGTATAAATCTGTATAAGTACGTATTGACAGTGTATAAAACACATTCTATGTATTGTAAAATTTATATAAAGCTGTATATGCGTGTATGAACAATGAATAAATTGTATAAATTTCAGATCTGTGCACTTTTTATGGATGTTTTGTATAAAATTTATATATTTTGTGTATATTTTTGTATTTCCCTTCTTGCATACACATTTTTCTATGTATTTACATGTATAATTTATTATTTTGATAGATTTAGGTGTATAAAATTATCAAAAATAATTATTTAAATAAATCCACAAATAAAATAAACAAATCCGGTGAATTTTTGGTTTTCCGGCCACCGCCGGCCGGCGGCGGCAGCGGCTGCAGGCCGATTTCTGGTGGTGGGGCAGTGGTGGGGGAGGGTGAGGGAGTGGTTCCTAGGGTTTTAGTTTAAATGGGTGCTATGTTGTGTAATTTTGAAAATAAGGGGGTGATATGTTGTGTAATGTAAAAATAAAGGGGTGCTATGGATGAAATGTGGCCTCTCATTTGTAATTTTGTGTTGAGGGGTGCCTAGTTTTGAAAATTCCCCAACAAAATTTGACCAGCCTATTTTTCAAGCCATTTAAGCGCAATAACTTTTGACAAACTTTAGCAAGTATAGCCATTTAACTTGGCAAGTTGTTCAACTCATCATTCTTCGTTTGAAGTTGGGCCAAATTTAGAAAAAAAATATATAAGGTGGAGCCTAACTTTAAATCAAGAATCAGTAGAGCCAAACCAAAAAAAAAAAAAAAAAAAAACCATTCAAAATTGAATTTAGCTTCAACTCAGCTCTGGAGGGATAATGTTGGGCTTATCCTGAGGCTGATTTTGACGAAGGGAGAATTATAAATATATACAACCCTAACACTAAAATTACAAAAAATAATAATACTATATCACTTTATAAAAAATACCAATACTTTTTTTACATAATATATACAAAATCCATCTAAACCATACAAATTAGGATTTTACCCCTCTCCCTTCCCCACTGCTACAGTGATATGACGCTGCCACCACCTGCAGCCGGTCACCGTCGGCCAGCCGCCGGTTGCCGGTGACCGAATTTTTTTTAAAAAAAAAATCTGAAAAATGTTGTAGGTGCATAAACATACAAAAATACAATTTCATACTTGAAAAAACATTTGGTTTGATCTATAAAAATACATAAACATACACAAAAATACTTTCATATTTAAAAAAATAGATTTTGATCTATAAAACTACATAAACATATATTAAAACACTAGAAATGTATATGCATCACATATACAAACACATACAAAAAGGATTTAGATACATACAAAAGTTTCATGGTCACACATTTAACACACACATACACACAAATACAAGTTTATACAAAAAAAATATAAATTGATATACGAAATATGTAGATTGAAATACACATACACAAATATACAATAAAATTACGTAGAGATTCAAAAAATTTAATTGTATTTATAAACCAAAACATATACATACACATCAATACAAACTTATACATAAATATACACATCAATACACATTCAAAACAAAATAAAACATAAAAAAAAAAAAGAAGGAGAAGCAGATCGCCGGTGTAGAAGCTCCGGCCACCGCCATAAGCAACAGATTTGGCGCCGCCCAGAGCAGCAGCGGCAACGCCGCCACTCCGGCGACACCACAACAATAGAGATGCACCAACAGTAGCAGCGCGCAGCAAAACACGATGTGCCTTACCGGAAAAGACACTGGCTGGTCGCCGGAGAAGGAGGAAGGGCGGCGGACGAGCGGGTGGGTGGGTGGAGTGGAGAGAAAGAGAGAGAAAATTAGGGTTTTGTGTTAGGGAGGGAGGGAAATGAAGAAAATGGTATGTATTGTAATATATTTAAAAGTATCGTTATTTAGGATAAATATTTAAAAATATCGGTATTTTTTGTAATTTAGCTTTTAGGATTGTCATCTGGTGTAAATTTTCCTTTGACGAATTGGTCAGGCCTTAAAAGGGATTCAACACTTTATGATTATACTGTGTTGTATTTGCATGGAGGTGTACATAGTAACATATAAAAAAAATCTTAGAAGATGTAGTTACACAAACACATTGAAGAGATAGAGGTTTACCTTATCTCAATCTCGACAGATAAGTATTAGCGTGAATCTAAACTAAGGTATAAAGATTTGATTACTCAAAACTAATGAGATAAGATCACTATGAATTACATCTAACATATACCCGCAAGAGAAATTGTGGTTCTAAGATGATGAAATTTTTCTAAAGGAAGACTCTTAGGTGAGAATATTAGCAACTTGTTTCAAGGAGTTGATGTATCAATTCTTTAAGTCTTTGCACGCCACTTTCTCGCAGACAAAATAGAAATCCAATTCGATATGTTTTATTCTAGTATGGAAGATGGGATTTGTACTGAGATAGGTGGCTGAAATTTATCACATCTAGTGCTTGAAGTAAATGTCTAGGCGAGGCGACCTCGGTAGTTGCTATAGCCAAGCTGCGATATCCAGCTTTAATTCTAGATCGAGTATTTGTTGTTCGTCTTTTATATGGAAACCAGGCCCAATTGACATCAGAATTGACTTAAATTGGCAAAGTGGTTGTTGGGCACTAGTGCAGACGAAAATCAATTAGGACTATTAAGTATTGGAGTTAAAAACTTAAATGGTCATCCAAGTATCACTATTTAACAACTAAAGTAACTTATGTTTGTTTTGTATCAATATGGTCACTCAACTTATACCAATTAACTCAAAAAGTCACTAGTATTGTCACATCAACATATGAGTGTACACTTGGACAATAGTTTCCAACTTGGCAACCCATATTATTATTATTATTATTATTATTGTTGTTGTTGTTGTTGTTGTTGTTGTTGTTGTTGTTGTTGTTGTAAAACCAATCCATTTATTAAAAAATCTGACCCATGGATCATATCCAAATTCATTTGGTCCTTTTTTATAAAAAAAGCACGCTCTTTTTCCTTTCATCAAGAAATGTTATTTTTTCTAAACCCTTATTCCTCCAAAAAAAAAAAAAACCATGGATTCAAGGTTAAACAAATAGGTTGTCAATGATGAAGATTTAGTTGATAATCTGGAAGGGGATGAATGGTGTAGTGAAAGCGATGGAGATAATGATGCTGTTAACTGTAAAGTAGGGGTTGTAGATGTTGAGGTTGTTGTCGAGGATGAGGATGAAGATTTTGATGATTCTGACTATAACATGCCTGACGAAGATGATGATTTTTATGAGGCTATAGCTGAACAAAAATATATGAAGGTAAAGGGAAGGCCAAAAAAAGTAGCAGGACATACCAATGTGCCATCAAGTTCTAGGATTATAGTAACAAATCAATCAACCATAACTCAGGTAATGGATCCTTAATTTGTTTTCATTATTTTTAGTTAGTTCCCTTAGTTGACTTACTTTTTTATTTGGATTAGGCAAGTGTTGAAAGTGATGAACTTGGTAGTAGAACACCTGATGGAGCTGCTGGATTTGTTGAATCTGTAGAAGATGTTGGAGTAGCAACACCTTCTACTATATCAAAAGGAGGCAGAAAATTCAAGAGAAAAGTCATGACTGATTTTGTAACTAATATACTGGAGAAGAAGAGTAGACTCTCTAAGAAAATGTAGTATTGTGTTTAGTATCTTTTGTTGGTTTTGTTAGACTAAAATACTTGGTAGTATCCTACGATGCTCGGATTGTTATCTTTTTTTGTAAATTTTAATGGCTACCTGGTGTTGCAAACTTGATGTTACCGCATGAATGGAATTTAGACATTTTTGCTATCATTGTTTTTAATTTCATTCATCAAGTATTAATTATGTCTTAGAAGAAAATTAATTTTGTAAGTACGCACTAATATTTTCCTATAGTATAATCATAGTGTAAAAAAAGTCTAGTTTGTTATAAGAATTTGTAGTTTTAACATTAACCTAAATATTTGCTAAAAAAATTATAACATTGTTACATTATTTGAAACTTAATTAGTATTTAAATAAAAGTTACAATTTTACTAATATGTTTGATTTTCTTTTTGTTTGGAGCGGGTTAAGTGAAAATAGGTCGGGTTTTACTATTTAAATAATAATAATAATAATAATAATAATAACAACAACAACAATAATAATAATAATATGGGTTGCCAAGTTGGCAACTATTGTCCAAGTGTACACTCATATGTTGATGTGGCATTACTAGAGACTTTTTGAGTTAATTGGTATAAGTTGAGTGACCATATTGATACAAAACAAACATAAGTTACTTTAATTGTTAAATTGTGATACTTGGATGACCATTTAAGTTTTTAACTCTAAGTATTGCAACAATCTTTTCAGAGCAGTAAAATAGGATTCCATTGTCCATAAATTGGCACAACCTATTTACTGAATATGCTACATCTGGATGTTTGATACTAATATATTGAAGAGCACCTGAGAGAGGAATCATTGAAAGGTTGAGCTGCCATGCTGAGATAATTGAAGACTCGATACCATTAGAGTAGCAATAGTTTTAGCTCCATCTATGTTTGCTTGAATTAGGAGATCCTTGAAATATTTGAACTGGGTAAGTGTCATACCAGCTGGAGAATGATGTACCTCAATACCGAAAAAATATTGAAGGTTGTCGAGGTCCTTCAGAGCAAAGTCACCGGACAGATTATGAATATGGCTTGAAATGGAAGTATTTGAACTTCCTCTAACAATGAGATCATCCACATAGAATAATAGATTAGTAATCTTATCTTTACTAGTGAGAATGAACATAAAGTGTCAAATTTAGATGAAACAAATCCAAGTTCAAGAAATGCAGAGCTAATTAGCTTGTTTAAGACCATATAACACCTTGTAAAGTCTACAGACATGATGTGAGATCTTTTATCAATAAAACAAAGAGGTTGAGACATATACACCTCCTCATGTAGCTATTCTTAAAATCAAGCTGTCAAAGAGACCAGTCTTTTGAAAGTGATAAAGAAAGTATAACTCGTTTGGAAAGCGATAAATTAATAAAGCGTGTAGACGTAAGGCCCCTTTTTCGGACCAATTTCAATAATATGACAATTTTTTCATCCAGCGATCTCATTCTGTTCATGAGTATGTGAAAATGATAATTGATGAATGATACCCGTTTGGTCAAAAAATTTGGACCACTTCCCATACCCTCAACACAAATCTAATTGCACACTTTTATTTACATTAAAAAAATCAACTTCAGTTTCAAAAAATATAAAAATATTGAATAAGCCTCACTCTTTGAACATATAGGAAACAACCAAATGAATTTGCTATTGTCATCAATAAGAAAACATAATATAAAAATTTATTGCTAGCCAACTGAGGGGTAGAATGTCATACATCATTATGAATTAACTCAACATGACTACTAGCTCAAGAAGAACTAACAGGATATGGCAACTTGTGACTTTTGCAAAATTGATAAGATGAACAAATATTTAACCTAGAAATAACTTTGGCAGACGAGGTGTCTAATGACACGACTAACTGCTTTACTTGAAGAATGACCTAAACAATCATGCCATAAGTCAAAAGAAGGCTTTGTCACAAGGTAAACTTGTGAGTTATTTAAAAAAGCAGATGAAAGATGGAAGTTGCATCTTGGAGCTTGTGAAGGCCATGATCAAGAATCCCTTGCAATAGTATTTTCATCGTTTTCCGATCCTTCACAAAGAAAAAAGTAGGGTGAAATTTAAAAATAAAATCATTGACAAACATAAATTGAGCCACATTAAGAAAGTTCTTTTTTTATCTCAAGCACTAGCAATACATAATTAAAGTGTAATGAACATTAGGAAGTAGGTAAAGTAGTGGTACCAATAGGAGATATGCTTAAACCAGTGTCATTACCAACATGAATCCGATCATTCCATAAGCACTCCTCTCGGTTTTTCATGTTGCGAGAATCATTGATAAAGTGATGAGTGGCTCTAGAATCAGGGTACCACGCCATGTCACTCACTATGAAAGGATGAGCAATAAGAGCTGCCATTTTGACTTAAGAGGAAACTTGATAGGCAGGATCTAAAGTGATTCGGATTCTTTTTTTCATTATTGGTATTATTGGGGTTCCTGGTGGACACGTTCACCTGTGTAATACCTATGTGGCCATCTGTCCCAATATATACTCCTGGTTTAAAAGCAAACCATGGAGATCTGCTAAGGAGATTGATGTTGACACCTAATTTTGTCTCTCCTATCTCAATAGCCGTTATTTAGGCAAAATTACGTCGATAACCACATAAATATCCTACACTCACTCCCATCCCGAGTCATTATCTCGTGCGCGTATGCCGATTAAACTATTTTTAGAAGCATTTGCACAAACGGTCACATTTTTACAAAACCTGCGTGTCTTGCCCATATTTTTACAATTATTTCTGTTTTAAGGACGACACCTAAATTATTTTAAAACCTTAATAGAACATATTCCTTTAATCATTTAGCCTTGCAATTATTTTTCCTTAATTCTATAATTTTTATACAGCTTATACGCATTTATACTTAATTTATACACTATTTATACACTAGTTATACATTATTTATAACATATATAAACATATACACGTCTGCACACACATCACCACATTTTTAACACTTCAGCACCTACGTGGATCGATATCAGCCGTCCACGTGTACCATCCGACGGTTGAGATCAAAGCTTTCCTTTATTCCCCAAACGACCCCTAAACCCCTTGACCTATTCCCATTCCCCCTCGCCTCACCTTGATAATGACTCTCTCTCTCTCTCTCTCTCTCTCATCGGCGAAATTTCACGCCACCAGTGTCGTTGCATTTTTCGGTCAATTTGGCCGGCAAAATTTGGGGAAGGTAACATATTCGTAACCCCCATCTCCTCCGCTACAAAACACATACCCATTCAACGATATTTGGATGAGGTCGTTTCCTAACCCTCGTCGACGGATTCACGACTGTCGGGAAACGCCTCCGACGTGGTCCAGAGTATTCTAAACAACGCTATCACCCTAAAAGGGACAAGAAATTCCCCATGTGACTTCAATTGAGACGGGTCGATTTGACCCGACGCCGATTCGAAAATGGGTAACCCTAACTCTTTTCATTTTTACCTCTGAATCTATGTGGTTGATTAAACCTGAATCTATGTGGTCGATTAAACCTGAAACTTTCTTAGTTTTATATGTTAATATGTTTGTATGCAGTTTGATTAGTCAAAATCCATGAGATTGTTAATCTCTATCCAATCTAATGATTTAATTAATTGCTACTACGAGATTTGCATATTCGAACACCCTAATATGTTCCTATTAATCTTAGGTGAAAGTCATGACAATTCATGAACTGGTTCTGGTCATTCATGCTTTACAATGTGTTTGCCTTGCCTATTCTGCTGAAATATATGATTTTCGTGATCGTGTAGTTTTACCTAGGGTTAAAACTAAAATGGAAACCTGATTTGAACATGATTAGGCTGAATTTGAATTGGTAATTGGCTTCAAAAAGGAAAGCAGTGTTGGTGATTGATATGGCTATTTCTCAGGATATGCTAAGTTATTTCCGAGCCTAAACTTGTTTGAGGGTTGATTTGTGAACCTAGTCTATGCCTATGTCTGAGTGCTTGATTTTCATTGGAGCTGATAGGATTAGGATGAGAGTCTGATTAGGGGTGATGGTCTATTTGATCAATCCGAGATTCAATGGGGATTGGTAGTGGATTCTGGGCTCAGAGATGGTTTAATTAGTTTGATTTTGAATTTAGGCTATGATAAAGTTAAAGGGAGGGAATCCAGACCTGTATGGGATTGGTTTTACTCCAACTTTAGTACTGATTGACTTAATTTTTGGAAGATACACATAAGTTTGTTCCCTTGATTCTTGAAAAATATTTCCTTGCCTTTTTGGTTGACTACCCTCTTTAATTCTAAAACACAACACACATGGCTAAAAGTATTTTCTCTTCTAAAAACACTGCATATCTGAAAGCATTAAGCCTAACACTTTCATCTCTCACTCTTAAGTTTCTAGGAAGTTTTTGCTCTTTCTCTCTTCTTGATCCTGATTCTGAAAGCATTCATCACTGCCTGAACCTTACTTGTTTGCTCATTACTATCACTGAGAAGGTAAAACTATGCCTAGACTATTGCTACTTCTTATTTGAACTTGTTTATGCCCGGGCCTTTGTTTGACCTCTTTTCATTCTCATTACTTGAACTACTATGCTTGTGTAAACTCTGTCATTTTGCATCTTTGTTCTGGGTTGTTTCTAGCCCCTGCCAACCTCTTTGTACAGTGCATCTAAGGATAGTCCTAAAGACTATACCAGGGTAGTATGTACAGGTTCTTTTGGTGTTACTAAAGGTCTAAGAAGAGGTCTCTTTTCCTTAATGAAGGTTGAGCCTAAGCAGGCTGTTTCTCTAGTGCACATAGGGCACCCCCTGATCCTTGCTCTTTTCTGCTCTTGGCTCCCCTAGAAACTGTCCCCAACTTGTATATATTTTTAGGATTCCCTGTCTGTATTCTTTAAAATAGGGATACACAGTCACGACACTGTGTATATGGCCACCCAGGGGCTCTCCCTAACCTATCTTCTCTTATGTGTTGCATCATTTAAAGTCATCACATTTTTTTAAAAATCATCTCAGCATATTTTGGGTAAAATTGAGTTGTTGGGTCTTCTTTCAAAACCTGCATGTTGAGTAGAACTATGGAACGTTAACACTGCTTTACCCTATACATGCTTTAGAATCGAAACACTTGAAAGCATGTTTATTTTAAAACGCTAACTCTGGAATTTTAAGCAGGGGCTATTTGTGCTATAAATGCGTAAACTGGACTGTTTCTGAAAATCCTAGGACGCCCCTATTTGCATAAGTGATCCAGGCCCAAAACGTGTTTTAAAATGTGGTCTCTATGTGTTAAAACTATTTTCATTACTTTAAAGCTCCTATACACTAATCTAATAGTGTATAGGGGCATAGTGTATAGGGGCGTATAAGTGATAGGGGTCAACTATACAATATATAAACGTTTTTATAAAGCCTAAACTATTAATTATCCATGTATTTGCATGCCTATATATATGTATATGTGCGGCAGCCTCCTTATTTGCATTTCTGTGTTCTATGTAGCCCACTTTTGAAAAACATTCCTTGTACCTAAATATTTTTGAAACTGACCCCTAAACAAAAATAGCCATTAAAGTTAGGGCTCGACAATTAATGACGAGTCACACCGACCCTAAATGGCTAACATTTCATTTTATAAATAACACACATTTGGTTTTGGTCTAAATCTGAAAATTATTTATAAAATTGTCCACTTGTGCAAAACTGTTTTAAATGTTGAAGCTGCACAAATGAACCGAAATTCGGTATTCTTTTGTCTGATTAGCCATACTTACGATTAGGCATTTGTATTAGAAGCCATAAAATGCGATTAGTCTTAAATGTAGGTCGTATATGAAACTTATTTGTATATGTGTGGATTAAAATTGCATAGATGTATTTACTATCATAAATTAGATACGAAATAAACCTCCCAAGTTAGTATTGCATGATAGTATTCACAACTTTAACCCAAAATATAGACTCGGGCGGGAACCACCTTTCGTGGGACTCGGAGGAGTGTCTAACACCTTGTCCCCCGAGTCATTTGGACTTCTTACCCTTCGAATCTCTGAAACCGGACTAGTATGATAGCTAAACTCGACCTTAGATGCTTAGGTGGCCTAATACACCTTAGAAAACTATATTAGGTGGCGACTCCAATTTCTGAACTCAAACGAGTTACCCAGTCAAATCCGAAATCCGACTCGCTCTGAGTTGAGTCTAAAATCGGGTGCGACAGAATGGCAACTTCATTGGGGATATCCAAAGTCCTAACTACAACGGGTCTTTTAATTTTTGGGATTTATTTGATTATTATCTTGCTTTTCGTATTATTATGATTTTACTAACTTGGTTTCTTTTTCTTTTTTTTTTATTTTTCCTTTTATTTACTTGCTTATATGAATTTGAAATTTTGATGTAACATTGGCATATTTCCCTCATACTCCCCCACTCTTGGGAAACGACGCTTTTCACACACATGGGCGATTACGTGGATCCCACGGTCGCTTCACCTCAAAAAAACCTTTTAGGAGGGACGTTTTGGAATATAGTTGGTCCGTGGTACAACCAACAATTTCAAATGATCCCACTCTTTAGCCGTCCGCCTTGGGGAACCGTGTCTAGAATTACACCACTCTTTGAATGTAATGAGCATGCATCATACCGTAGGAAGGGCTCCCTGTGAGCCGGCTAGTTTTCAACTTGTCCAAACTACCTAACGGGTTTTTGACCCTGAAGGGACTCTTGGACATGCTTATGTGCATTTGAGCGAAAAGAATAAAAAAAAGAGTGAAAAGAAAAGTGAGACAAGAATAAAAATGCATTTTGATTTGCCTAATTATTCTTTAAAAAAAAGGAGGGGTTTTAATCATTTATTTTTCTTTTTCTTTATAGGTCACAATGAGTCAAAAATTTCACCGTTTTGGAATGACTAAGGGCGCACCTCATTTGTTAACTAGTTGGTGGAACAATTTGTCACTAGGTGAGCAAACCGAAGTACGTCAATATTTGGGTCATTTGGTTTCACTTTTAGAAATGGAACCATGTAGAGAGATGATTGAAGCATCGGTGTCATTTTGGGATGAAGAACTAAATGTATTTAGATTTGGGGACGTTGAATTAACACCTTTGTTGGAAGAAATAGGAGGGTTCGTGTCACACTCGGGATTAGAAAAACATCGCTGGCAAGGGGGTCGCATGCTGGCACCAAGTGTCCCCACAGCTGAAGAGTTTCGTAAAAAATTTGGGATGGTGGCAAGCGTGAATGTGGAATTTTTACCACAAAAGAAAATACATTTTTCCTATTTCTACAACCGGTTTTTGGGTATTTGAGTGCATTCGACGACCGTAATAAAAAGTTCAAATCCTACAATGATTGGAGGGGAGCTAGGCCACTTGCATTTGCTATTTGTTTCTTAGGAGTGATGGAATTCCCTGAAAGCTCGAGTCACGACATATGTTCGAGGCTTGTCATGGTTGTCGATGCAGTATTCAATGGAATTGATGGTTACCGCTATACCATAGTTCCTATGATAGTGGCGGACATTTATCGGGCTTTAAGCTGTTGCAAAAGAGGAGAAAAATATTTCCAAGGTTGCAACCTTCTACTACAGGCATGGTTCAAAGAGCATTTGAGGAAAGTGAAGGGTATACAAGAATTGTCTAAGCCGACTGGTTCTAATTACTTGGTTGGAGAGCGGTATGGGGTTCCAAAATTCAAGCAGCCAAGCAGCACAGAGAAATGGGTAAAGTTGTTTGAAAACATAACGGAGGACTCAATTCAATGGATATTCACTTGGTTTCCTTCATCAGACTTCATCATTAGCTCTGAGAAGGCACCCTTTGTGATACTTATGGGAATAAGAGGTCTCCAACCCTATCAACCATTGAGGGTGTTGAGGCAAGTGGGAAGGAAGCAAATCATAGCATTGATATCAGACACGAAGGACTATCAGTTTGATTATGTTGGGGATGTTGTTCCCAGAGTTAAGAGCATTAGAAAATCCTAGGTAGGAAGACAAGTTATGGGAGAAGAATCGTTAGCATCAGACAGATACAACGCTGGATGCGAACCAAACTACAAAAGCTGGTTACGCTCTAGCATAAAAGGAAATGTGGTAGTAGGGCCAAGTCGAGGGAATGACATAAGAGATCGTGAGGTGGAAGCTCAAATTCGATACCGAGAATTCATGTTGAAAGCTGTCAAGATTGATAAAGAAAAAAAAGAGATTGAAGTGTGGAGGAAACGTACATTAGAGTTGGAGGGAAAGGTAGAGGCGTTGGAGGTGAAACTTGAACAATGGAATTCGGAGTGTGCAGAGATAGATATCTTACACTTGGTAGCGGCCAAGGGATACTTAACCAAAGCTATGGAAGAAGTCAAGGAGATTACACGAGAAGCAAAGAGAGCCAGGCTGGAGTAGGAGCGTGCTGCCTAGTCAAAGCGTCATTTTCATTTTTTCTTTTGTATTTTATTTTTCCGGAAAAAGTCGCCATGCACCGATTTTCAGAATTGATTTGGAGAATTTATGAGCACCAGACAGATACAACGCTGGATGCGAACCAAACTACAAAAGCTGGTTACGCTCTAGCATAAAAGGAAATGTGGTAGTAGGGCCAAGTCGAGGGAATGACATAAGAGATCGTGAGGTGGAAGCTCAAATTCGATACCGAGAATTCATGTTGAAAGCTGTCAAGATTGATAAAGAAAAAAAAAGAGATTGAAGTGTGGAGGAAACGTACATTAGAGTTGGAGGGAAAGGTAGAGGCGTTGGAGGTGAAACTTGAACAATGGAATTCGGAGTGTGCAGAGATAGATATCTTACACTTGGTAGCGGCCAAGGGATACTTAACCAAAGCTATGGAAGAAGTCAAGGAGATTACACGAGAAGCAAAGAGAGCCAGGCTGGAGTAGGAGCGTGCTGCCTAGTCAAAGCGTCATTTTCATTTTTTCTTTTGTATTTTATTTTTCCGGAAAAAGTCGCCATGCACCGATTTTCAGAATTGATTTGGAGAATTTATGAGAATAATTGGCAACAAAATGCGTATTTATTTTCTTTGCATCATGACAAACTTAGGAAGGCTATACGTCCTTGGTACGTAATAGTCCATTAGTCAGCCCAAACCCAAATGTCGAAAGGGTTCTTAACCCGAAAATGACAAAATTGCATCTCTGCATGGATTCGAAGAAACGTTTGCACAAAATATTGATCGTCTACTTAAACATGATCAAAACTATAAGAATGTTTTGGTCGTTACTTTTTTCTTGTTTTGTTTTCAGACTATGGCTGCAAAAGGTACACTTCAATTTGAGATTGTTTCCCGACCTCCTCACTTGATCAGACTCTGGTGGGAGGATTTGGCTGTTGTCAGCAAGGCTCACGTTCAAAAGGTGTTGGGAGAACTTGTAGCTCTCAAGCCTACACCGCCATGCCGGGTTCGGTTGAAGCTGCCACACATTTCTGGGACTACAAGAGGGCTGTGTTTCATTTCAATGGTTTGGAGTTGGCACCAATGTTAGAGGAATTTAGAGGACTAGCAGGGTTAGAGCCTGGACCCGAGACTATGATTTATCCCCAAGACGTGGACCCTAAGGAGTTCATCGAACTGCTGGGTGCTCTTTTTGACCCATATGTCGAGGGAGTACACGATGGAAAAGTCACGTTGGAGTACTTGCACTCTAGATTTGGAGATCCAACGCTTAGGCATGATTGGACTGGGTCATGGGAAATTCAAGACTGGGAGTGGACTGAATCGAATGCTTTCATCGTTGCTTTTTTGGGAAGCATGGTTTTCCCCGAGAAGGAAGGAAAAATCGACATAAGGTTGGGAAGAGTAGTAGAAGGGTTACGTAAAGGTGCTCACAAGCATCAAGTAAGCTTGGTTCCAATGATTCTGGGGGAGGTTTATAGGGCTCTAACCAAATGTAGAAGAGGAGGAGACTTCTTCGAGGGGTGCAACCTGTTGCTGGAAATATGGTTGATAGAGCATTTGCACAGTGTCCCCGTCAGTCCAGTAGCACCAAAACCATCATGGAAAGGAGGGATCTGCTCACATAGCACCCGCATGGCTGGAACAGCGGCATGGGAAGACCCTACAAACATGGAAGGATGGTACACCAAGTTTGAAGAGTTGCAAGAAGTACAATGGGTAATTGAAAGCTGTGATGGCTTCATTGTTTCCATACAAGGTCAAGACATCACTTTCTTGACATTGATTGGATTCCGAGGAACTCATCACTATGTTCCTCTATGAATCCTCCGACAAGTGGGAATGACACAACAAACTCCGCAGTTGACTGAGGGGAAAAGCTTCAACGTTGACATAAAGGACATCGAGCATCCGATGGTTGGCACTATATTGACAATGTGGGAAAAGAGGCTTACTATGCAGTTTTGTCGTGGTTGAGACAGTAGGGTGAACCCTGCAGCTACTCTGGCTTATCCTCAGTGGCTCAGCGAAGATAAGGCGAGATTCCGATCAAAGACTACACTAAAAAGGAAAACCAAAGCTCCGAGTGCCTGAAAAATACAAGAAGCTACGACGCGAGCTCGACTAAGGTAAAAAGGAGTTATGGGTAACACAAGAGAGGGAGATGAGAAGGAAATACAAGGATAAGATTAAAGGGGATGAACTCAAGTATTGGACAAGCAAAGTCATGGCGGCAAGGTAGGCTTCTGGGAACTTACAAGATTTGCTCAAGGGATGGGAGAGTATTTTAAGGCAGTACCACTGGAAGAGAATGAAGCAAAGGGAATAGAAATCTACAAGTTCTTCACGAAAGCTCTGAGTGACATGGAAGCTGGGAAGGATCTGATGGATACATTCGCCGATCCTCCACCCATGGGCTTGGTTCACAAGCCTAAGGAAGAAGCCAAAGAGAAGAAGGAAAAAGAAGACGTTGGAACTGATGCTTGATCTGAAGCCTCTTTGCTTGGCACGTAGTTTGGTCGTATTGAGTCGAGTCGTCCCGTCCTTTTGTCGTTGTCTTTCGTTTTAATCGAGTCATTGTCTCAAATTAGTGATTGTAATAAAGCCAAGCAAATCAAATAAAATTTTGTTATTTTTGGGTTTTTAGGCTTGTGTTGATTACATTTATGCAAACGAAATGACGTGTTCGGTGCAAACGTTACTTCGAATCTTTGATAGGCCTACCTCTGGCACAAAAGAGAACCATTTGCTAGCCTCCTCAATGTCTTCTTTTGGAGACTTGTTGCATCCTTTGGGTAACTCTTTGATGTCGTAGAACCAAGGTTGTCCATCTGATTCTTCTTCTACATGATAACAATATGCTGGTTGCTTCCTTACTGTCACGGGTATTGAGTCAATGTAGTTCTTGTCTGGATGTTTGATCATGGAAGATATGGTGGCCAAAGCATCCGCGAACTCATTTTGTAGCCTAGGAACATACCGGAACTCTATCTTGGTGAACCTTTGTTTCAGCTCTTTTATACACTCCAGGTACGCCAGTATCTTGGAGTTCTTTGATGTCCATTCTCCTCGGACTTGGTGAATCAGCAAGTCAGAATCTCTGATTGCTAACAGCTCTTGTATGTTCATGTCTACCGCCAATCTAAGACCCAAGATGCAGGCTTCATACTCCGCCATGTTGTTGGTGCAGGGGAACCTTAATTTGGCTGTGACAGGGTAATGTTGTCAAGTCTCCGAGACTAATACCGCTCCAATGCCGACTCCTTTGAAGTTCATTGCTGCATCGAAGAATAGCCTCCAACCATCATACTCTTCGGTGATATCTTCTTATACGAACATGACTTCTTCGCCGGGGAAATAGGTGTGCAACGGTTCATAGTCATCTCCCACTGGATTCTCGGCCATATGATCAGCTAAGGCTTGAGCTTTCACCGCCTTTTGAGTGACCAAAGTGATGTCGAATTCACTGAGCAGCATTTGCCATTTAGCCAACTTCCCGGTAGGCATTGGTTTTTGGAAGATATACTTGAGAGGATCCATCCTCGATATCAGCAATGTTGAGTAAGATGTCAAGTAGTGCCTCAACTTTTGTGCTATCCAGGTCAGTGCAATGCACGTGCATTCCAACAATGTGTACTTGGCCTCGCAAGGAGTAAACTTCTTGCTTAGATAGTATATTGCTTGCTCCTTTCTTCCAGTTTAAACATGTTGCCCCAATACACAACCAAATGTCGAATCTACCACGGACAGGTACAAGATCAAAGGTCGCCCAGGCTCGGGTGGAACCAGCACAGGTGGGCAAGACAAGTACTCCTTTATCCAATCAAATGCTCTTTGACAGTCTTCCGTTCACTCAATCGCTGCGTCTTTCTTTAGTAACTTGATGATCGGCTCATAGATGACAGTGGATTGTGCTATGAACCGGCTGATGTAGTTGAGCCTTCCAAGGAAGCTCATGACCTCTTTCTTGCTTTTTGGCGGCGGCAATTCATTGATGACTTTGATCTTGTATGGATCCAGCTCGATGCCCCGCCTACTGACGATGAAACCCAGAAGCTTCCCTGCTGGAACACCAAAAGCACACTTCGCTGAATTTAGCTTCAAATTATACTTTCGCAAGTGATTGAAAAACTTGCGCAAGTTGTCAAGATGCTCTGAACTCTTCTTTGATTTGATGATCACATCATCCACGTAGACTTCAATCTCTTTATGCATCAGGTCATGGAACATAGTTGTCATTGCTCTCATGTAAGTTGTCCCAGCGTTCTTCAACCCAAACGGCATAACTTTGTAGCAATAAGTTCCCCAAGATGTGGTGAAAGCTGTCTTCTCGGCATCCTCCTCATCCATGAGCACTTGATGATAACCGGCGAAACAGTCTACGAAGGATTGTAGCTCATGTTTCGCGCAATTATCAATCAGGATGTGTATATTTGGCAAAGCAAAATCATCTTTGGGCTTGCTCTATTCAGATCCCTGTAATCTACACAAACTCGGAGTTTCCCATCTTTCTTCGGCACTGGGACGATGTTAGCCAGCCAAGTTGGGTATTTGACTGTTTTCAAGATTCCTGCATTGAGCTGCTTAGTTACGTCTTCCCCAATCTTTAACAAAACTGACGACTTGAAAGTTCGGGCCTTTTGTTTGACCGGTGGAAAGCCTGGATTGATAGGTAATTTGTGAGCTACCACATCCGTGCTTATGCCAGTCATGTGATCGTATGACCATGCGAATACGTCCTCATATTCTTTAAGAAACTCAGTATACCGCTTTTTATATTCGACGGTGAGATGCACACTGATCCTTGTCTCTTTCACAGTTTCCTCATCTCCTAGATTTATCACCACAGTTTCCTCTAGGTTTGGCTTAGGCCTATTTTCAAATCTTTCAATTTCCTCTTGTGTGGTCCCATCAAAATCATCATATTCAACTCCAGTTTCCTCAAGCTCCATTGTTTCATTACACATAGCGATTGCAAACACAATGCGATTATTAATTTGAATGCTAAAAAATAAAATATTGCAAAATTAAAAGATTAAAACAAAAGTTAAACGGGAAATAGTGCGATATTTTATTTATGAATCCTTGCAAAATAAAGTTTGTAGGGAGACATGTGCAACAAGAAAGAAAAATGTAAATTCCACAACTCAAAGTCGGGTTTTATTTTAGAAAACATAAAATAAATTCTATCCCCTGTTGAACCCCAAAAATTACCCCCCGAAAAGGATAAATTCCGGAATATCGACAGGATGGACTAACTCTTTTGGAGTTTTTGGAGTCACCACCCAATTTAAAGAAAACAGGGAACCAAATTAACAAATGCGTGCAAAAACTCCGTTTTAGGAAAAAGACGGTCTTTCAGAGATTCTAAGTAAGAGGTTTTATTAATCTCGGAAGAAGGTTTTTAAGGCACTTCCGAAATTCCGTAAAATACGGTTAATCCGACAGGTTTCCAAATCATTTGCAAGTGTGCTTTTCTTTCAAAAGAATTATTTAAAAAAAATAGTAGTAATAATAATAAGAATAATTAATCTAATAAAAAGCTTATTTTGCAAAAATATTCTTTTACTTGCACGCATTTGCTAAGACGGCCCCAATTTGCAATAAATTAAATAACGACTTCACAATAAAAGGCAATGAACATAAAGTAAAGCAATCAATCAAATAATCATATATAAGCAAAGGTTCATTTTACAGATAATTTGTACAAATTCTATCAAGTCTAACTACATAAATAATGAGAATAAGTTCAAAAGGTAGAACCCGAGAGCGGCATATTCATTCAATCAAATGTACCTCGCAAAACAAATAAAATGAAATTGGATCAGTACAATAATAAGGTATAATAATTAATGAAATAAAGTAAATAATAAAGTAATAATAATAATAATAATAATAATAATAATAAAATATATAATAATAATAATAGTAATAATAATAATAATAGAATATATAATAATAATAATAATAATAATAATAATAATAATAATAATAATAATAATAATAATAATAATAATAGTAACGGGGGTTGTTTTGCAAAATTTAGGCTCAGGTTTGTATGGCGCGTCGAATAGGGGCTCGGGAATTTGGTACGGTTGCAAACACGGAGCCCGGGCCGTGTTGCCGTGCCAAAGCACCAAACCCACTACTCTATTCAACTTGCTTAGCATTAAAATGCATTCATCATCGCCTTTTGCTTTAGGGACACGGGAACGGGACGGTTCAAGTGTAGTATCATGTTCAAAATCCGTCAATTCAAAATCCGTCAATTCTTTGTGTCGGCCTCAATACATGTATATGTATTTTTCATTGGCCCGGGGTGTAGTATCGAGTTCAAATCAGTCCATACGCCTCAAATTAAATTATTTTCATAGGCTATTTTATCACAATGACTGTCTAGATTAGGGTCCACAGTGTCAAGGATCTGCATTTGTTCCAAATCAGAAAACCAGTGTCTAAAACGTTAGTGACAAATTAGGCCGATAGACAAAATCCTTATCACATGGGAATGTCTGCAAAAGAGAACCAGCAAGTAGACAACGCAATTAGGTAAAGTAAACACAAGATGGAACCCAGCTTCAAGCATTCCATTTGACCAAAGTGTGTGGGTTAGCCCACCATATGAATGAACATAAATGTCACATAAAACGCGACAGGGAACAAGATGGAACCAACATCAAATATTTCAACGCATAGAACCAGTCAACGACGACTTCAAGAGTCAAAACAAACCAGTGGAAACAAACAATAAGCAGTAGTTAAGCGTGGTGAAGGAACAACGACGCTGAACGGAAAGAGGAGCGACCTCCGGTGAGATTTTCCGGTGTAACTCCGGCGAAGCTCACGGCATCACTACCACCCTTTCCTCTCATCCTTTATTTCTTTGATTCAATAACAAGGGACAAGAACAAAACAAAACTGAGAATGATAACCCTCTCCTCGATCTCTTCTTTCCCGTTCCAGATATGGTTTTCCGGTGAGATTGTCACCGGATCTGCACCCCCTTTTCAAACTCACCCTTCCCCGATCTATTTCTGTACTGTATCCCGTCCCCTCTGTTTCTGTTCGATTTGTGTGTGTGTATGAAATGTGTTCGAAGAAGACAAGAGGAAAACGGGTGTTCTGCGTGTGTGTGTGAAGCTTTTTGTGAGAAGAAGATTGAAAAAATGATGAGGGGGCTGATGGCTTAATAAAAATGGGTGTTTTTTTTGGTGTGGAGAGGGGTTTTTTCAAGAAGAAGAGGGAGTTGTGAGGGGGGCACGGCTGATTTCTAAGCAAGGGTGTAGGGTTTTGACATGTGAGTATAAGATGATGATAATAGTGTGTTGGGCTTTGCATAAATAAGCTGGAATTTAAATGAAGGAGTGATTTTGACCCCAATTTAGGATTTAAATGAGAAAATCGGGTGATTGCACGGGTAGGGTAGAAATTAGGCTATGCATTGCAAAATTTGACCCTTTTACTCAGAAATTAACCAATTATATTTAATTTTCTAAAAAAAATATCCTCAATTATAAATATTGCCATAATTTATTAATTTTGAAAAAAAAATCGGGACAAAATTGGGTGTCAACAGCTGCCCCTCTTTACCCGGAAAGGATGAAAGAGTTTCCAGGGTAAAGAAGTTGACGTGAAACCCAATTTTGTCACGGTAAAGCCAAGACTCCGATTCCTGGGATCAAAATGCGAGGCTTATGGCCATGGCCGAACTTTGGTTTCCGAGTTGCCTACATATCTCGGGCTGAAAGAGAATCAGGCCATATGTAGTTCGACGCGATTTGAAAATCAAAGACGAGATAGTAATGACTACTCGAGCGCGGGAAAAGAGGCTTGTAATCACCCAAGTTATGAAAATGTGGTCGGCGACACACCCATAAAGAGGGGTTTACATGACATAGCTTCCACTGCATCTCGATAAGTGAGCCATGTTGTCTTCAATCTCAAACCTTCAGACTCAGGGTTAACAAGAGACTTACCTCTAGGGTGGATGACTTATGCGGGTGCGATTCTTCAGGTTTTCGTTGATGGGTCTAGCTCATATCAACGATTGCCCGGGTTCGTCGCTAAGAAAAGCTCCATGTTATGTTCCAATGCTGCTGCGGTGCTGCTAAAAATCCTGTAATAATCTCAACAAACGGTAAGCGTGCAACTGCTAATAAACTGTAATAATTGGAATAAGAAATAGATAAATTGATAAAACTGTATATGCGGGTTTCGGTATCATTAATAAGTTCTTCCTTCGATCAACTGACAAAGTACTCCGCCCGGAGAACCTCTAAGCTGATCCTTATTCTGAAACAGTAAAGCAAGACAATAAGTAAAGTGAGAATAAATTGTAAAATGCCAATGTTGCAAGCCAACCGACATCGCGAAGCACTCCGAAAGTGGTGCTCCAGCCGACTTGTCTTAAACTATCACTAAATGCCAATATTGCAAGACAACCGACATCGCGAAACACTCCGAAAGCGGTGTTCCAGCCGACTTGTCTTAAACTATCACTAAATTCCAATATTGCAAGACAACCGACATCGCGAAACACTCCGAAAGCGGTGTTCCAGCCGACTTGTCTTAAACTATCACTAAATGCCAATATTGCAAGACAACCGACATCGCGAAACACTCCGAAAGCGGTGTTCCAGCCGACTTGTCATAAATTATCACTAAATGCCAATATTGCAAGACAACCGACATCGCGAAACACTCCGAAAGCGGTGTTCCAGCCGACTTGTCTTAGACTATCATCTATGCAAGTTTTCAGAATAATGTTTATTTTGGAATAAGGATCATAAAGATAGAAATGCCGCCTGTTCGGCAACAAACCATGATAAGCATAATGCTTTAATTGATGAAGAGGCAGTTTACAACGCAATCTTGTATTGTGTTTCAATCACTTGACAAAACAAATGAAGCACCCGACCTTGAAGCATCCACTGTCTCAATGCAACTTTGAAAGAAACCTGCATATCCTATTTTTGGGTGGAAGAACCCAAGATATCCTATTTGTGGGTGGAAGGACCCGAGATATCCTATTTGTGGGTGGAAGAACCCCGATATCCTATTTGTGGGTGGAAGGACCCGGATATCCTATTTGTGGATGGAAGGACCCGAATATCCTATTTGCGGGTGGATAAACCCTGAATCTTGCAAAATCTGAAATCGTCTGGCTTGTGCTGGTGATGCGATAATCGAACAAAAGCTAAAATAACAACGAGAGAAATAGAGTTGTTCTGCATATACGACAAGGCAAATATTCTTCGAGGAACTGATGGTTGACCTGAAAAAGTAAAGCAAGACATTAATTTAAAGCAGATATAACGGCAGAATTTAAAGCAAGTGCAAAGCAAAGCAGTGCAAAAATGTAATCAGTGCGAGAGCCATTTGGCGAATCAATAGGCGAGATAGTCCAAAAAGGGAATCCTCACAGCCGATGGTCAACCTGAAAGAGTAAAGCAAGACGTTCATTTCAAAGCAAGTGTGAAGACATAATTCAAAGCAAGTGCAAAGCAAAGTAATGCGGAGATGTAGTTAGTGCGATAGCCATTGATAAATCAATTGGCGAGACAATCCGGCAAGGATAGCATTGTGCGGATTATCGCCTGAAACAAAGCGATGCCCTATTTGGCTTAGTTTCGAAAACACAAAACAAGCCTCGGCTTTGTCGCCTATTAGGAATAAAAGTCATAGAGGTAGAAATGCCGCCTGTTCGGCAATAACTCATGACAAAGCGTAATGCTTTAAGTTATGAGGAGTCAATTTGAAGGCAATCATGGATTGTAATGCGTCTGGAATATTCACATTATCCTGCATGTCTTAACAAACTTATCAGCGACGTAAGGCCATTAAAATATGTATAGCAAATGTATAAACGCCTCAGGAGGCTGCAAAATGTGATTAAGAAAGTGTAAAATATTTAAACACCTATCGAATCCATAAAATTACGCCTTAGAGGCATTCACATAATAAACACCTTCGAGGTGACATAAATACGCCTCCGGGGCAACAAAATAACGCCTTAGAGGCATTCAAATAATTAACACCTTCGAGGTGACACAAATACGCCTCCGGGGCATTCAAATAATTAACACCTTCGAGGTGAGATAAAGACGCTTACCGGAAGCGTGAACACATAAAGATGCTTACCGGAAGCGTGAACACATAAAGACGCTTATCGAAAGCGTGAACACATAAAGACGCTTACCGGAAGCGTGAAATATAAAAGACGCTTATCGAAAGCGTAAACACATAAAGACGCTTACCGGAAGCGTGAAATATAAAGACGCTTATCGAAAGCATAAACACATAAAGACGCTTACTGGAAGCGTGAAATATAAAGACGCTTATCGAAAGCGTAAACACATAAAGACGCTTACCGGAAGCGTGAAATATAAAAGACGCTTATCGAAAGCGTAAACACATGAATACGTTATACTCTTTGAACTCTTCCGCGGAGGAATGGTCTTGACTACAAAATAAAGTGAGCCCCCAGGATCGGCAATATCTGTAAATCATAAAAATGGAACGTTAGTAAGCGTTCTCATAAAGCGAATGAGAAACGAAACAGATATGTTTAACAATTTTCAATAATGATGGGAAATAGAAATGCCGCCTTTCGGCAATGACTCATGATCGAGTCTCCCGTTTTCAACGGTAGGCTTCTTAACAATAGCGCCTTCGATTGTTTACGATAGACTTGGAGTTGATACTTGTAAAATAAATGGTAGAATAGCCTGCAAAATAAAGTTTTAATTAAATTTGCATGGACAAGAAAATGTCAAAGATAAAGGAGATATAAAGTGAGAGTTTAAGCCGTCCGGCTTATATTGGTGAAGCCCTAAAGAGTTGAGTGTTATCCTTGAGAAAAACTGAGTTAATGCTTAATTCCTGCAAAGTGTAAAGTAAAGTTGTCAATAAAGCAATGAATTTTGATTAGGCAAGGGCAGAAATAGAGAGAAAATAAAGTCGTTTCGCGTATGCGATGAATCAGATAACGCTTCCAATCTCGGTCGGTTATCTTGGCAACATTGTTCAATGTGTATGACAAATACTCTATGAGGAATTGATAGTTGCTAGTTTCCTCATCTTGTTGCTTTGAAAATTCCTGCACTCAAAGAAAAATCATTAGTTTTGGGAGGGAGGGGGAAGCGTTTGATTTGCAGACTTCATCCTGATCTTGCTGCTTCTTCTGCTTCCTCGTCTTCATTGGACTTGGATTTGCAAGTTGCTTTCAGAAACTTGGCTTATGAACTCAAATAGCATAGACTTTGATAAATAGAGGCAAATTAAAATATTTTTAATGCAATATAGCGAGTGAAACAAGCATGCAAATGAAGTCAAAGATGCACTTTGAAAATTTTGCCTCGACTTAAACTTGTAACATATTTTAAAACAAACTGAACGTTCTTTGTCTTAGGCTTTGCATTGTTTGCTTAACCAATCTCAAAATTCTTACCGATTCTGTCTCTTATAACCAATGCTGCTTCTTGCAAAATTTGCCCCAGTTATTGTCTTTCGCATCTCCGACTTGTTTTTGCAAAAATTGCCCCAGTTGAAGTTCTAACAGATAGCGTGATATCCAAAGAGTGCAGACAATAACTTTTCAGTGCGTCGTTTCAAACTGTTCAGTTGTTTTGCCATCCATTACAAGCAAAGCTTTGGCAAGTTTATCAATTTTAATTTTAAAATGGAAACAAATGCAAGCGTAAATAATATAATAAGAATGAGATGCATTTTACTTCAATTTTTATAAATTCAAAATGAGTTGATTCAGATTAACATAAGCTTTAAAGTATAATGCGATTCAGGGCCTCAACCCGAATTAAAAATTGAAAACAATGCTATTAAGTTCAATCGCCAAGTACTTTCAAACAATGCCATTAACTTCTGGTGCTGCATCGTTCACGAACTAGAGCATCTACCATCAATCATATCTCGAATCCACTTGCATGGTAAATGCTCAGGCACTTCACAAATCCAACATTTGCTAGAGAAATAAACAAAACAAAGAAACCTCACAAAAGGTAACTAAGATAGTTTGCATGTCATTCATAGGATTGCATACAAGCAAGCAACACCTAGTATTTGACGCATTTTGAGCAAATAAAGCAAGGCAAACAATTAACATGTGACAATCACAAGTATTTAACACAGCTCATGCTCTCCACAGAATCTGCACAAAATTCTAACCCCAAATGCCTAAAACCCGAAACAATCCTCCATAGCTTTTGCAAACATCCACACTACTCCAAGCACAATTCCCAATTGGTTTACAACATCTAGGGAGAGATTTCCAATTGCCTCCACAATACCTGGTGCAATGCAATTCCCGAAGGGAAAGCTAAGCACAACGCGGAAGAAGAACAAGTAAAGAAGACGATAAAAGCAAGACAAAACTTGCTTCTTTCGAAAGAACAGTGGGGAACCTGTCCCAAAGCTCGATCAAAAGGGAGACAAGGATCACCCTAACTATGCAAAAATCCTCAAGAGAACATTGCCTCTTGCAAACTGAATGATCAAGAGGAATGTTCAATCGGACTAACCGAAAGCCACAAGTCCTTAAAAGCCCTCACCGGGGTTTTGCTCACGACGGAGACAAGAAATGCGCTCAGCACTTTCATTCAATATCAATATCCAAAAACTAGCTACTTACAATGTAAGAAGTAAGGTTTATATAGGAAATACTAAGGGTAAACTAGTAAATAGGTCACAGTCGACCAATAAAAATAAGCCACGCAGGGCTGAGTTAAAAATGTGTTCGGCAACCTTGACTTCGGTGAGCCTTGCTTCGGTTCTTGACTTCGGTGAGCCTGGCTTCGGTTCTCTATGGCCTGCTCGAACACATTTGTCATCGGGCGCTGCCTTAGCTTCGAACACATGATGTTGTGTTCGGCTCTGCGCTGCCCGGGGTCAAGAGCTGCTGTTCGGGAACTTTGTCATCGGGCTCAAACTTGAAGATGTAGCCCTTGGTTTCATCACTTGGCAATTCCTCTTCCGAACACATGCTTCTTCCCATCGTAGTCAACTGGACGTGCATGTCATGGAGCAGCTTAGCTTGACTTCGGGTAATTGGCCTCCTCGGTTCATCAGTCACTGCCTTCGGTTGATCAGCACTTCGGGCTGCATCATCCTCCCCTTCTTGAGAGGATTTCGTCCTCGAAATCGAGTCATCCTCTGCTGCTGATGTTTGGCCTACAACACAAGGAGTCAAATCAGTAACATTGAAGGTGTTGGACACATTATACTCACCTGGGAGGTCGATGACATAAGCATTGTTGTTTATTTTGCTCAGCACTTGAAATGGACCATCCCCTCGAGGAGCCAATTTTCCTTTCCTTAGGTTCGGGAAACGTTCCTTTCGGAAGTGAACCCAAACCCAATCACCCTTCTTTAATTCCAACTTTTTACGCCCCTTGTTTTTCTTTAAGGCAACCTTTGCATAGGCGTCCTCGAGGTTCTTCTTCACCTTCGCATGCAACTCGAGCAGAGCTTTGGCTCGGTGAGTACCTGCAAAGTCGATTACAACATCTCGAGGCAATGGGGTTAGATCAAGTGGAATTAAAGGGTTAAATCCGTACACACACTCGAACGGGGTCATGTTAATCATTCGATGTACCGTTCGATTGTATGCAAACTCCATCATGGGCAAACGATCAGCCCAGTTTCCAACCTTGCCTTTGGTCATTGCCCGAAGCAAAGATCCCAAGGTTCGGTTAACTACTTCGGTCTGTCCATCAGTCTGAGGATGGTGAGACGTCGAGAAAAGTAGTTTGGTGCCGAGGGCACCCCATAGACACTTCCAAAAATGACTCAAGAATTTTGTGTCCCGATCGCTCACAATAGTACGAGGGACACCATGCAATTTCAACACATTGGAGACAAATAATGTAGCTACATGCTGGGCATCGTCACACTTCTTGCAAGGAATAAAGTGAGCCATTTTCGAAAATCGATCAACCACAACGAAGATGCTATCATGTCCTCCCCCCGACCTCGGTAACCCTAAGACAAAATCCATGGATATATCAACCCAAGGTCGATCAGGCACAGGTAACGGGGTGTACAAACCATGAGGGTTGGACTTCGATTTAGCTTTCTTGCAAACGAGACAAGCGTTGCAAAGCTTTTCCACATCTCGTCGCATTTTGGGCCAATGGAACTGCTCGGTCAAGATACCAAGAGTTTTGTCGACACCGAAGTGTCCCATCAGTCCACCGGAGTGAGCTTCTCGAACCAAGAGCTCTCTCCACGATGACACTGGTACACAAACCCTCCCATTCTTGAAGAGGTAGCCATCGTGCCAATGATATTTCTCAACTCTTCGGCCACTCAAAATTGCGTCTCGAACACATTTTAGCTTGGGATCGTCTTCGTACATCGACTTGATGCTTTTAAATCCCATGAGCCTAGAGGCGAGAGTGGTCGCTAAAGACAATTTCCTTGATAGCGCATCGGCCACAACATTGTCTTTTCCCTTTTTGTAATGAATTACATAGGGAAAGCTCTCAATGAATTCAACCCATTTGGCATGTCTTCGGTTCAACTTCTCCTGTACTCGGAGATGCTTCAAGGACTCATGATCGCTTTTGATCACAAATTCTCGAGCCCACAAATAATGCTGCCAATGGGCGAGTGCTCGAACGAGGGCATACAACTCTTTGTCATATGTTGAATAATTCAAAGTTGCACCCTTAAGCTTTTCGCTAAAGTAAGCGATCGGCTTCGATTCTTGCATCAGCACTCCTCCGATCCCAACTCCAGACGCATCACACTCGACTTCGAATGCTTTGCCGAAGTCAGGGAGTTGCAACAACGGGGCAGAACAAAGCCTCCGTTTCAACTCTTGGAAAGCCCTTTCTTGGGACTCCCCCCACACAAATGGATTGTCTTTCTTAACCAGCTCGGTTAGAGGAGCTGCCACGGTGCTAAAGTCACGAACAAACCTTCGGTAAAAGCTAGCTAACCCATGGAAGCTACGAACTTGTGATACCGAGGTCGGAGTTGGCCAATCTTTGATGGCTTCGACTTTTGATTCGTCGACTTCGACACCATTAGCACTGACTACAAATCCAAGAAAGACTACACGATCGACACCGAAGGCGCACTTCTTGAAGTTGGCATACAACTTTTCTTCTCGAAGCTTTTCAAGCACAAGCCTTAGGTGTTCGACATGTTCATCCATGGTTCGACTGTAAACAAGTATGTCATCGAAATAAACGACAACGAACTTGTTTATGAACGGTTTGAGCACGTGGTTCATCAATCGCATGAATGTGCTCGGGGCGTTGGATAAGCCAAATGGCATTACCAACCATTCATAAAGACCGAATTTGGTCTTGAATGCGGTTTTCCACTCGTCACCGGGTTTCATTCGGATCTGGTGGTAACCGGACCTAAGGTCAATCTTTGAAAAGCATGAAGAACCACTCAATTCATCTAGCATGTCATCTAATCGAGGGATAGGATGACGATACTTTACCGTTATTTTGTTGACTGATCGACAGTCAACGCACATTCGCCATGTTCCATCCTTCTTCAGGACAAGGATAACTGGAACGGCGCAAGGACTTAAGCTCTCACGAACGAGGCCCTTGTTTAACAATTCATCAACCTGCCTTTGGAGCTCTTTGGTGTCTTCGGGATTACACCGGTATGCAGGTTTGTTGGGGATTTGAGATCCCGGCACGAAGTCAATTTGGTGCTCGATTCCTCTCAACGGAGGTAATCCACCTGGCATTTCCTCGGGAAACATGTCCTCGAAGTCCTGCAAAACTTTACGAACAGACAAAGGCAAAGGGTTATCATTAGAAAAATCATCATTAGAGTTTAGAAAGATACCCTTGTGCACGAGGCAAATCATCATCTGACCGGGGTCGTTGCCTCGTAAGATCTCACCGGGTTGCATGATTGCACAAATTCCTTTCTCTTCGATCGGTGAGTTTGTCTCCTCGGCTGTCAATTTTGCTCCCATCGGAAGCTTAGCCTTGGCCGCTTCTTTCAATTCTTTCATCCGTTTATAGTCCTCAGAGACTTGCTTTGGAGACAGTGGTTTGAGGATGAAACTCTTCCCATCAAGTTTCACGGTGTAAGTGTTGGATCTGCCATTGTGAACAGCTGTTCGGTCATATTGCCATGGTCGACCCAAGAGCAAATGACAAGCTTGCATCGGCACCACGTCGAATACCATTTCATCTTGATACTCGCCGATTCTAAACTTGATCCACACTTGTTTGACAACTCTCAATTCTCCACACTCATTCAGCCATTGTAATTTGTAGGGGTGGGGATGCTTCATCGTTGGTAGTCCCATTTGTGAGACCAATGTTTGGCTCACTACGTCGGCACAACTACCAGAATCAATAATCATCGAACACACCTTTCCCCTCACTCGACATCGGGCATGAAAGAGGTTTTCTCTTTGGTTGTCCTCTTCTTCAAGAGTCATGCAGCTCAAATTCCTTCGAACCACAAGAAACATTTCCGGATGATCAGCTTCGGCAGCCTCATGATCATCATCACCTTCAGCTCGGTCAATCTCCTCGGTTAATTCCTCCTCGGTGTCACTCGCTTGCTCATGGACGGTTCCATCTTCGAGCAGAAGCATAGCTTTGCGAGTTGGGCATTCTTTTGCCATGTGAACATAACCTCGGCATTTATGACATTGAATACTTGAAGCACTAGGAGAGTTTAGTTGAACTTTACCTCCCACTTCTCTTGGTTGGTTAACGGTCACACCTTTCTCGAAGGGTCTCTTCGAATCTCGAACAGTGTTAGTACTTGCTTGGTTAGGACCTTTCCATTCTTTTCCTCGGTTCAAGGGAGTAGAAGTAGTGACTCCTCGATACCGATTTGCCTTTTCTTCCTTCACCAACCTTTCAGCTTCGGTAGCAGCTTCAAACAAATCTTCCAACGTGTGATACACGTGGAGTCTCAACTGAGTTGACACATCCTTGGCCAAGCCACTCTTAAACCGGATAATGGCCTGCTCCTCGTCTTCGGTCAGATCAAGATTCAATCGAACCCTTTCAAATTCATCGTGGTACTCTTGAACTGACTTCGATCCTTGTTTCAGCTCATATAACTTTTGCATTTGAGTTTGCCTGTACTTGGCACTCAAATATTTACCATCCATAGCTCTCATCAACTGTGGCCAGGTAGTGACTTCGGGATAGTCATTCCTTCGTCTATGCCTCTTGTCAGCTTCCCACCAAGTAGATGCATAAGCTTCGAACGAAGCAATGGCATGGGCAGCCTTTCTCTCCTCGGTCATCTCATTGGTTTCAAAGATGCGCCCCATTTTCAGCTTCCATTCAAGATACTCATCGGGATCACTAGTTCCTTTGAAGGGTGGAATAGTGATCTTGACACTGTTCAAGTTGGAGTCTCGAACACCACGATTCTGTTCGGGATATTCATCATCACGATCATCAGCCTCACGCTCAATATTTCTTCCAAAATTTGCGCCTCGGCCTCGACCTCGGAAATTTCCACGACCTCGGTGAGCTTGCCTTCGTTGAGCGAATGGCAGCTCACGTTCATACTCGTCCTCGGGAAATTCCTCTTCATCAGCCTCTTCGGTTACAGCACCAAGGTCTCTTCGGTTCCTTGGGAGTGGTAACCTCTCTCCTCGGGGAATGCCCAAGTTTTGATTTCCAACTTGGGGACTGCCCAAGTTTTGTTGTGCTTGGGGATTGCCCAAGTTAAGCTCTCTTCGAATTGCTTCACTCGTCAATTGATGTTGTCGAAGAAGCTCAGCATACAGATCTGGCTTCATCGGTGTGGATTCGCTGGTTCCAGCACCGGACCCATTTCTGCCCACGGATGCACTTCCTTGTTCGAGTTGAGCTACTCGAACACTCACTCCTCTCACTTCGGCACTGACACTTTGTATCGCAGCCATGAGATCGGCTAACGATACTTCGGGCCTTTCAATGCCTTTGCCTTCGTTTCCAGCCATGGTACCTGCACAAGTCACAGATCAAACAAATGTTAAAGGTTAGAAATCACCTCACACTCTCCCTCACCTTTGATGGGTGGCGCTCGGGTCCACTCAATTTATGGGTTCGGTTTTTGATCACTCAAGGACTTGTTAACAGTGGCTCGTCCAATTGATCGGTCCTCTAAGATCCTTCAAGTTCGACAATAGTCACTGTCTCTTCGGGAAGAGTGAAGTGATGTTCGACTCGATGGAACGGACGCTTTTAAACTGAGCTCGGGGAGTCAAAAGAAATTTCTACGAAAGTTTGGACTTCGGTCACCCCTTCGCACGAGTTCCTATCAGCTCAAATGAGTTGGTACGACCTCGAGTAGGACAATTACTCAAAAGATCCACCAACCAGAATTTGACACGAAAGAAAGTGAGAACCTAGGAGAATCTACCCTTTTGATTCCCTTTTGGAATCTTTTTCGATCACACCCACTCCTGTCCGTACAAGAGTGGTCCCTCCTTGGTACGGATAGGGTTTTACCTTATCCACTTTCCTTTTTCAGCCGACAAATTTCACCTGGGGTTTTAACATTCAAACTTTTACCCCTTTCTTCTTCAATGGAACAGTGACCCTTGCTCCGGCGTACGGATGTTTTCACTTCGGTTCACTGACCAAGAATTTCAACATCTGGGTCGCCTTTCAGCTCCGGTCTCAGCAACAACGGAGAAAATCAAACGAAGTTCTTCGAGCTAAGAGCTTGCTCGTCGTGTCGTACACTGTTACGAAATTTTGTAACAAGTTTCCGGCGTACGGACAACGATTCTAACTTAAGAGCTTCGATTTTTAAGCAACAAACAAACCCAAATCACTCAAGAACCACCAACCTTCATCGGTTTCTTCCAAACACAGTGGTGTTCGAGTTCAGCCACCATTGAAGCTCAAACAGTCCAAAAATTTCACCAAAAAAACCCTAGTCACGAAATTAGTACGTCGGGTATTCTTTGGAATCAGAATTCGATGGTGAACAAGAATCCAAGATTGTTTTTCCCAAACATCCAACAATCAAACACAATTTTTGAATTTTCTTTTTAACACTCTTTTTTTTTTTTTTTGTAAGAACACTAACAGTAACAAAACAAAACAGGAACACGAAACGGAAAACAAAGACAACGCACGAAAATAAAGATAACTTGAACAGGATTGGGGTTGTAGAAACAAGCCCAAACCGTGCTCTGATACCAAGATGGTGCAATGCAATTCCTGAAGGGAAAGTTAAGCACAACGCGGAAGAAGAACAAGTAAAGAAGACGATAAAAGCAAGACAAAACTTACTTCTTTCGAAAGAACAGTGGGGAACCTGTCCCAAAGCTCGATCAAAAGGGAGACAAGGATCACCCTAACTATGCAACAATCCTCAAGAGAACATTGCCTCTTGCAAACTGAATGATCAAGAGGAATGTTCAATCGGACTAACCGAAAGCCACAAGTCCTTAAAAGCCCTCACCGGGGTTTTGCTCACGACGGAGACAAGAAATGCGCTCGGCACTTTCATTCAATATCAATATCCAAAAACTAGCTACTTACAATGTAAGAAGTAAGGTTTATATAGGAAATACTAAGGGTAAACTAGTAAATAGGTCACAGTCGACCAATAAAAATAAGCCACGCAGGGCTGAGTTAAAAATGTGTTCGGCAACCTTGACTTCGGTGAGCCTTGCTTCGGTTCTTGACTTCGGTGAGCCTGGCTTCGGTTCTCTATGGCCTGCTCGAACACATTTGTCATCGGGCGCTGCCTTAGCTTCGAACACATGATGTTGTGTTCGGCTCTGCGCTGCCCGGGGTCAAGAGCTGCTGTTCGGGAACTTTGTCATCGGGCTCAAACTTGAAGATGTAGCCCTTGGTTTCATCACTTGGCAATTCCTCTTCCGAACACATGCTTCTTCCCATCGTAGTCAACTGGACGTGCATGTCATGGAGCAGCTTAGCTTGACTTCGGGTAATTGGCCTCCTCGGTTCATCAGTCACTGCCTTCGGTTGATCAGCACTTCGGGCTACATCAATACCAGACTGCAAATCACGAAAGGCGCCAATTGGCCTTTCAAAATAAAACCTCACTGGTCCTCGGCTTTAGACAAGCCTCTCAGCTTCCTAGGTTTTGCAAGGCTCACCGACCTTGTTCATAGGGCTCCTCACTGGTCCTTGGCTTTAATCAAGCCTCTCAGTTTCCTAGGCAGCCAAGACCGCACTGGTCTTCAAGGAGGGACCCCACTGGTCATTCAAAGACACAGGGGCTTCGCTCTCCTAGTATGCGACAAGCATACTTCAATTTTTACAAAGTTGCAGCTGGATAATCAACATAGGCCTGCACACACGCAAAGCCATTCACGAGAGGGACCCCACTGATCCTTTTAAAGACACGAGGGGCTTCGCCTCTTAGATCTCACTACACCCAAGCCATCTCCAAAACACAAACCAACCAAATCTGCCGAACCTTCCCCCAAACTAAGGTGTAAATGCATGCATAACCTAATCCCTTCTAAGAGTGGGCTAACGGTTGAGGCTGAATCGACCTATGCGGGATAGACCTGGCCTCACAACGCAGTAGAACTGGCCATGACAAAACCAGGCAATCTCAATATCCCGAACTAACTTTTGGTGACACGAAAGAAGTTTGAAAGAGTGAGGTAAGGGCAATGCCCTTCCTGCATAACTACCCGTCAAGCGGGTACCCCGTGATGAAATCAAGGAGGTGAAAGAGAATTGACAGGCTCCATGAGGGAGGAAATATGAGCGGAATGCGGACTTTATGCACAAATAAATACAATACATGCTTTACAAGGCAAACCAAACAAACAAATATAATAAAGCAAAATAAATTAGGCATGCTAGTTGCAAACAATTGAAAACCTTTATGGTCAAAACCTTTATTGCTCCCCAGCGGAGTCGCCATGCTGTTGAACCCCAAAAATTACCCCCCGAAAAGGATAAATTCCGGAATATCGACAGGATGGACTAACTCTTTTGGAGTTTTTGGAGTCGCCACCCAATTTAAGGAAAACAGGGAACCAAATTAACAAATGCGTGCAAAAACTCCGTTTTAGGAAAAAGACGGTCTTTCAGAGATTCTAAGTAAGAGGTTTTATTAATCTCGGAAGAAGGTTTTTAAGGCACTTCCGAAATTCCGTAAAATACGGTTAATCCGATAGGTTTCCAAATCATTTGCAAGTGTGCTTTTCTTTCAAAAGAATTATTTAAAAAAATAGTAATAATAATAATAATAAGAATAATTAATCTAATAAAAAGCTTATTTTGCAAAAATATTCTTTTACTTGCACGCATTTGCTAAGACGGCCCCAATTTGCAATAAATTAAATAACGACTTCACAATAAAAGGCAATGAACATAAAGTAAAGCAATCAATCAAATAATCATATATAAGCAAAGGTTCATTTTACAGCTAATTTGTACAAATTCTATCAAGTCTAACTACATAAATAATGAGAATAAGTTCAAAAGGTAGAACCCGGGAGCGGCATATTCATTCAATCAAATGTACCTCGCAAAACAAATAAAATGAAATTGGATCAGTACAATAATAAGGTATAATAATAAAATAAAGTAAATAATAAAGTAGTAATAATAATAATAATAATAATAATAATAATAATAATAATAATAATAATAATAATAATAATAATAATAATAATAATAATAATAATAATAATAAAATATATAATAATAATAATAGTAATAATAATAATAGAATATATAATAATAATAATAATAATAATAATAATAATAATAATAATAATAATAATAATAATAATAATAATAGTAACGGGGGTTGTTTTGCAAAATTTAGGCTCAGGTTTGTATGGCGCGTCGAATAGAGGCTCGGGATTTGGTACGGTTGCAAACACGGAGCCCGGGCCGTGTTGCCGTGCCAAAGCACCAAACCCACTACTCTATTCAACTTGCTTAGCATTAAAATGCATTCATCATCGCCTTTTGCTTTAGGGACACGGGAACGGGACTGTTCAAGTGTAGTATCATGTTCAAAATCCGTCAATTCATTATCCGTCAATTCCTTGTGTCGGCCTCAATACATGCATATGTATTTTTCATTGGCCCGTGGTGTAGTATCGAGTTCAAATCAGTCCATACGCCTCAAATTAAATTATTTTCATAGGCTATTTTATCACAATGACTGTCTAGATTAGGGTCCACAGTGTCAAGGATCTGCATTTGTTCCAAATCAGAAAACCAGTGTCTAAAACGTTAGTGACAAAATTAGGCCGACAGACAAAATCCTTATCACATGGGAATGTCTGCAAAAGAGAACCAACAAGTAGACAACGCAATTAGGTAAAGCAAACACAAGATGGAATCCAGCTTCAAGCATTCCATTTGACCAAAGTGTGTGGGTTAGCCCAGCATATGAATGAACATCAATGTCACATAAAACGCGACAAGGAACAAGATGGAACCAACATCAAATATTTCAACGCATAGAACCAGTCAACGACGACTTCAAGAGTCAAAACAAACCGGTGGAAACAAACAATAAGCAGCAGTTAAGCGTGGTGAAGGAACAACGACGCTGAACGGAAAGAGGAGCGACCGCCGGTGAGATTTTCCGGTGTAACTCCGGCGAAGCTCACGGCATCACTACCACCCTTTCCTCTCATCCTTTATTTCTTTGATTCAATAACAAGGGACAAGAACAAAACAAAACTGAGAATGATAACCCTCTCCTCGATCTCTTCTTTCCCGTTCCAGATATGGTTTTCCGGTGAGATTGTCACCGGATCTGCACCCCCTTTTTAAACTCACCCTTCCCCGATCTATTTCTGTACTGTATCTCGTCCCCTCTGTTTCTGTTCGATCTGTGTGTGTGTATGAAATGTGTTCGAAGAAGACAAGAGGAAAACGGGTGTTCTGCGTGTGTGTGTGAAACTTTTTGTGAGAAGAAGATTGAAAAAATGATGAGGGGGCTGATGGCTTAATAAAAATGGGTGTTTTTTTTGGTGTGGAGAGGGGTTTTTTCAAGAAGAAGAGGGAGTTGTGAGGGGGGGCACGGCTGATTTCTAAGCAAGGGTGTAGGGTTTTGACATGTGAGTATAAGATGATGATAATAGTGTGTTGGGCTTTGCATAAATAAGCTGGAATTTAAATGAAGGAGTGATTTTGACCCCAATTTAGGATTTAAATGAGAAAATCGGGTGATTGCACGGGTAGGGTAGAAATTAGGCTATGCATTGCAAAATTTGACCCTTTTACTCAGAAATTAACCAATTATATTTAATTTTCTAAAAAAATATCCTCAATTATAAATATTGCCATAATTTATTAATTTTGAAAAAAAAAATCGGGACAAAATTGGGTGTCAACATCCCCCCCAGCTCTACCAAGGTCCACGGTATGCTTGGGCCCGGGTACTGATCCAGTTGTTCAATGCGGCTCTAGATCCAGCCTTTGTCAGCCTAGGAGTTTCAACATGTTCTTCCAGGATCTCACAGCAGTCTTCGTCGGATATGAATAGTTCTTGCACTCCCGCCAGCAGATCCTCTTCAGCATCAGCTGTCTTTGGCTCCACCTCTTGCGCTGCGGACACCTCCCCTTTTCGGCAATCCAAGTATCCATACGAGACGAAAATATGTAAGAAAGTCTTGGTGCTTTTCTTATAGAACTTGAAGTCCAGTGATGCTTCTTCCATGCTATTCTCGTAGGTCACAATGTACCCTATACCAACCTTCTCATTGTCGGGCCTCATCACAATTTTAATCGGCTCAATCATGCCATCCAGGTTCTTGCCTAAACCTTTACCAGGTTCATAGCCTTGCCTTATCATGATGCTGATGACCCAGTCTCCAGGCCATTTTGCAGGTTGTGGGAGCACATATGGCTCTTCAATCACTACCTCCATAGGTACGAGTGCCTTGGGTATCCACACTTGCTTTCCCTTTGTTTCATCAGAGATGCGCTTTCAATTGGGACGAGCATTAGGTGAGTACATTGGTCGCTTCTCTGTCTTAGCCGGTAAGGTCTCATGAAATTCACGTGAGGGCACTCCCCAATCAGATATGATTGGCTCCCAAACTAAATTCCTCCCTTCGTAGCCTGTGCCTTGGCCATCCAAGTAGGCACTATAAAAATTCCTCTTCGTTTCTTCAACCCCAGGTGGCGTGTTAACTAACTTGGGAGCGAAATGTGAAGCATAACCTCCTTGGATTGTGTCTGTGGGATTCCAACTCGGATTGTAGTTTTTGCGACGTCCTCCTCAAGTACCTTGCGCTGCCCCTACGAGCTCTACAGTATAGAAAGTTTGCCCATTAGGAGCATTCCCTTCGATTGCTGGTATGGTTTGCTCATTGTAAATGGAGTTGTTCCCTTCACCGAATACTACCACCTCTTTGTGGTCCCACTCGAACTTTACTGTTTGGTGCAATGTAGAAGGCACCACACCAGCCATGTGGATCCAAGGTCTTCCCAGCAGCAGGTTATAAGAGGCGGAGATGTCCATAACATGAAATTCGACACTTAACTCTACGGGACCGACGATGATAGTCAAGTCAATTTTCCCAATGGTGCTTCTTTGCGATCCATTGAATGCCTTCACCTTCATGTCACTTTCTCTTATCTTGCTTTGGTCAATTCCCATTCTTTTCAAAGTGATAAATGGGCATATGTTCAGACCAGAGCCTCCGTCGATCAGGACTCTTCCTACGAACCAATCTTTGCATTTAATAGTAACGTGCAAAGCTTTGTTGTGGCTCAACCCTTCAGGTGACAGCTCATCTTCGTGAAAAGCAATTCGGTTGGCCTCCATGACTTGTCCGACTGTGCTAGCCAGGTTTTCAACCGAGGTGTCCACCGGAACATGTGCTTCGTCCAACGCTTTCATCAAAGCATTTCGGTGGCTCTCCGATTTGAGGAGTAAAGCCAAAACAGAGATTTGCGCTGGAGTCTTGCCCAAGTGTTCGACCACGGAGTATTCCTTTGCTTGTACTTTCTTCCACAATTCTTCGGAGTCCTCCTCGCTGATGCCTCGTCTACCTTGAGCAAGATGCTCGGGAGTATAAATCCTCCCACTCCTAGTCACTCCTTGTGCAGCAACGGTCCCAACCGTTGATTTGTTCTCCTTCTCCATTTCATAGTCCCATAGGACTGCCTTATCACTATACGGGGGAACCACGTCAACATAGAACTTTGGAGCCACTTCTACCTCGATGGACTCTGGTGCTGTAGCGGCTTGAGCAACTGAGGCAAGTGTCGGTGTGTCTCCTTATGCTTTAACAATGGTCCCTTCCAGGTTGCATTCTTCATCTAACTCGATCAAATTCACCCTATTGTCTCTGTGGTTAGGCAAGGGATTGTTGTGAACATTAAGAGTTTTCAAGTGTATCACCTTTTGATCGATCAAGTCTTGTATCTTGTCCCTCAAGGCGTAGCACTTTTCAGTATCATGACCAGGTCCTCCAGAATGATAGGCACAGGTTTTGGTTTAGTCAAAATAGGGTGTCATCCTATCAGGCATTTTGAATGGTACGGGTTGTATATGGCCGGCTGCTGCATGATAGGACGCGATTTTGTTTAAACTAACGTATACTCACATTTGTTTCTTTTGTTTTTGATGTATCAGTCCCCAAGTCCTTGATAGTTTTGTTTGTGCATTCCGGCCGCGCCGCAATACCAGTTGAGATCCAGAGGATCAATTCCAACACCTCCCCCTTTACATACAAGGACAAGGACGAGACGAAATATCATGGCTGAGTTTGACAAAGTCGGAAATGGAACTCCTGAAAAGCAAGGTGTGGTTGCCTATGAAGACTATGCTAAGTTAGTATAGAGACTGTTCGAGTTGCAGAATAGGATCCCTCTTGCCCGTGCTGATGAGATCGTCGAACCAAACAAAACCACCCGCCCTCACGGCAAAGATCCACTATACCCTGAAAAAGACATTCCTTACCCTGCCTACACCGTACCACCAAAAGCACCACAAAACAACTTACCCTCCTTCACTGTTGAAACAAAACCATCGCATCACCTACCAAAGATCATGAAATGTATGCATGGACCAAGGAAGACCCAGACAACACCAAGGAGCAAGTCCAATGGTTGGTAGAGAAGTTCAAGCAATTCCAAGGCACCAAAGGAACCCGATGGCTAGCTTATGAGGACCTCTGCTTGTATCTTGACTTGAAGCTGCCCGAAGGCTATAAGCTGCCCAAGTTCAATATGTTCGGTGGCAGTGGAGACCTAATGGCTCATTTGAGATGTTATTGCGATAAGTTGATTGGGGTTGGACATGACGAAAAGATCCGCATGCAACTGTTCAACCGCAGTCTGACCGGAGATGCGCTGGTGTGGTACTCTAAGCAACAAACAAATAAGTGGACGAACTGGGAGGTAATGGCTGGAGACTTCGTTGATAGTTTTGGGCACAACACTGATGCTATGCCCAATCGGTTCTATTTGGAGAAGTTGAAGAAGAAGCCCACCGAAACGTTCAGAGAATTTGCAACTAGGTGGATAGCTGATGCCGCCAAAGTCCAACCTCCCATGGAAGAATCCGAGATAGTGGCTACCTTCATCCGCATACAAGAAGACGTCTACTTTGACAAGATGTTGAATCTGCAAGACAAGAAGTTTGGAGATTTGATCGAAATTAGGGATATGGTTGAAGACGGACTGAAGACCGGTAGGATCGTTAGTTTGGCCGCACTACAAGCCACTAACAAAGCACTACAAGCTGGGAGCACTACCACGTCGAGAAAGAAGAAGGACGATGTCTCCTTCGTGGCTGCATCACTCGATCACTCTCCCACCCAAAATCACTACTACCAAACACCTCATCTGTCATACCCATACATTCCGCCCACATCCACCTACCCAGTATACAACATTCAGCCCATGTACCAAAACCCACCACCACAAAGACCACCATACCCACAAAGCCCCAACTACCAAAACACCAATGCCTATTCACCAAGGCCTCACGCCAACAAAAACCCAAGACCAAAAAGAAACTATACCCCATTGGCCGAGTCCCGCACTCAGTTGTTCGAGAGACTAACGAAGTAGTTTTGTACAAAAGGACACCCGATTTGGGATTGCTGAGATGTGTGGACGCCAAAGAAGCTGCTAAATTGTTGGAAGAAATACATTCTGGGATGTGCGGCCCACATATGAACGGTTTCGTGCTTGCAAAGAAGATTTTGAGGGCTGGTTATTTCTGGATGACAATAGAGCATGATTGCATAAAGCACACAAAGAAATGTCATCAATGCCAAGTCCACAGATATATGATTCGAGTGCCTCCTAATGAATTGAATATCATGGGATCAACTTGGCTTTTTGCTGCCTGGGGAATGGATGTCATAGGGCCTATCGAGCCAGCCGCTTCCAATGGACATCGCTTTATATTGGTGGCCATCGATTATTTTACCAAATGGGTAGAAGCTGCATCATACAAGTCATTGACGAAGAAAGTGGGGTCAAACTTTGTCCGTGATAAGATGATCTGCCGATTTGGCATCCCTGAATCGATCATCACTGACAATGGGTCCAATCTCAATAGTGACTTAATGAAAGCGACCTGTGAGGTTTTCAAGATCAAGCACCACAATTCCACCGCATATAGACCCCAAATGAATGGTGCGGTCGAAGCAGCCAACAAGAACATCAAGAGGATATTATGCAAAATGACAGACAATTCAAAGCAATGGCACGAGAACCTACCCTATGCTCTGTTAGGGTACCGCACCACAATGAGGACATCAACGGGGGTTACTCCTTACTTGCTAGTGTATGGCACCGAGGCGGTGATACCAGCGGAAGTCGAGATACCCTCTTTAAGAATCATCCAAGAGACACAGTTAAAAGACACTGAATGGATCAGATGAAGAATGGAGCAATTGGCCCTCATCGACAGCAAAAGACTAAACACAGTGTGTCATGGGCAACTATATCAGAGGAGAATGGCTAAGGCGTTTAACAAGAAAGTTCAAGAGAGATCCTTCGAACCTGGACAACTGGTACTAAAGAAGATATTTCCCAATCAAGAAGAGGCAAAAGGCAAATTTGTACCAAATTGGCAAGGGTCATACATGGTTCATCAAGTTCTTAATGGAGGACCATTGATACTGGCAGAAATGGACGGAGAAGTGTGGCCAAAACCAATCAACTCAGACGCTGTCAAAATATACTATGTATGAAAGTTTGTACTAGTTAGTGATTTCGCCATTCTGCAATACATTATGTAATTTGAACAACGTCACGACCTGATTCTCCAAGTGGGATACGTAGGCAACCTACTCAAGGTTCGGTCGCATAAATACAAAAATTTTATTTTCCCATAAAGCAAACACTGGGGCAGAATTTTTGAGGAACTCTAAAAAATTCTTAGAGGACAAACATAGTTGACACTGGGGCAGAAATTTTTGAGAGTGTAGATACTCTCAAAAATTTCAAACACAAACTGGGGCAGAATTTTGAGGTCGCCCTCAAAATTCATTTGATGGAGTTTGGAACGGCATGAGGAGCGACGACTATGGTTTTACACAATGCGACCCGTGACTCAATGGGATAAAACGTCTCACTTTACTTCTTTCTTATAAAATTTTTCAAAAAATATTTGCATTATCTGTAATTTTATGCATATCCCTATCAGCCTGGCCAAGGTCCCGACACTCATAGGCAGCAAGTGCGAAGCAAGCCAAGAATGCACAAACAAAACCACCCCGCACAACTCACCAATCTTTCTTTGGATGCAGGCACAAAAGACACGCAACTTGGCAACACATGACAGACATGTTTCGACAAAGGTTATCAAATACCTCCTATCCTATTTAAATTTGCTGAGGGTGCACAGCCCGAAGCGTCGGTTGAGGGTACACAGCCCGATATCGATTTGCATTTTAATTTGATGAGGGTACACAGCCCGAAGCGTCGATTGAGGGTACACAGCCTGATATTGATTTGCATTTAAATTTGCTGAGGGTACACAGCCCGAAGCATCGGTTGAGGGTACACAGCCCGATATCGATTTGTATTTAAATTTGCTGAGGGTACACAGCTCGAAGCGTCGGTTCAGGGTACACAGCCCGATATCGATTTGCATTTAAATTTGCTGAGGATACACAGCCCGAAGCGTCGATCGAGGGTACACAGCCCGATATCGATTTGCATTTGATTTTTGCTGAGGGTACACAGCCCGAAGCGTCGGTTGAGGGTACACAGCCCGATATCGATTTGCATTTAAATTTGCTGAGGGTACGCAACCCGAAGCGTCGGTTGAGGGTACACAGCCCGATATCGATTTGTATTTAAATTTGCTGAGGGTACACAGCCCAAAGCGCCGGTTGAGGGTACACAGCCTGATATTGATTTACATTTAAATTTGCTGAGGGTGCACAACCCAAAGCGCCGGTTGAGGGTACACAGTCCTATATCGATTTGCATTTAAATTTGCTGAGGGTACACAGTCCGAAGCGTCGGTTGAGGGTACACAGCCCGATATCGATTTGCATTTAAATTTACTGAGGGTACACAGTCCGAAGCGTTGGTTGAGGGTACACAGCCCGATATCGATTTGCATTTAAATTTTCTGAGGGTACACAGCCCGAAGCATCGGTTGAGGGTACACCGCCCGATATCGATTTGCATTTAAATTTGCTGAGGGTACATTGCCCGAAGCGTCGGTTGAGGGTACATAGCCCGATATTAATTTGTCATTTAAATTCCTTGCGGAGGGTACACAGCCTGATGTCGAATCTAACACTTGGCACAGCAAAGAACACACGGTGCGGCATAGCAAACACAACTACATACGGCAAAGAATCCTGGATAGACGATCCAGCCCGATGGGGTAGTACGATATACATTCGCCTATACATACATTATTGTATAGACTCATCTTTATTGAAGGATATACACTCAGACAATGCAATTCTCTTAAGTCGTAAGCACTCCCCTAGAGCCGTGATAAAATTAGTCGTTCTGTCAACGTCTTTGCCGAAAGACTCTTTCATCATCCCCGGGCAAAGAGGGGCAGCTGTTGACACCTAATTTTGTCCCTCCATTCTCAATAGCCGTTATTCAGGCAAAATTGCGTCGATAACCACATAATTATCCGACACTCACTCCCATCCCGAGTCATTATCTCATGAGCGTACGCCGATTAAACTATTTTTAGAAGCATTTGCACAAACGGTCACATTTTTACAAAACCTGCTTGTCTTGCCCATATTTTTTTTATTATTTCTGTTTTAAGAATGATACCTAAATTATTTTAAAACCTTAATGTAACTTATACCTTTAATCATTTAGCCTTGCAATTATTTTTTCTTAATTCTATAATTTTGATACAACTTATACGCATTTATACTTAATTTATACACTATTTATACACTAGTTATATACATATATATACATATACATGTCTGTAAACACATCACCACATTTTTAACACTTTAGCTCGTACGTGGATCGATCTCAACCGTCGGATGGATCAGTCGTCCACGTGTACCATCAGACGGCTGAGATCAAAGCTTTCCTTTTATTCTCCAAACGACCCCTAAACCCCTTGGCCTATTCCCATTCCCCCTTGCCTCACCCCGATAATGACTCTCTCTCTCTCTCTCTCTCTCTCTCTCTCATCGGCGAAATATCACGCCACCACTGTATTTGCATTTTCCGGTCAATTTGGTCGGCAAAATTCGGGAAAGATAGTATATTCGTAACCCCCATCTCCTCCGCTACAAAAACCATACCCTTTCAACAACATTTGGATGAGGTCATTTCCTAACCCTCGTCGACGGATTAACCACCGCCGGGAAATGCCTCTGACGTGGTCCAGGGTATTCTAAACAATGTTATCACCCTAAAAGGGACAAGAAATTCCCCATGCGACTTCAATTGAGACGGGTCGATTTGACCCGACGCCGATTCGAAAATGGGTAACCCTAACTCATTTCATTTTTACCTCTGAATCTATGTGGTCGATTAAACCTGAAACTTTCTTAGTTTTATATGTTAATATGTTTGTATGCAGTTTGATTAGTCAAAATCCATGAGATTGTTAATCTCTATCCAGTCTAATGATTTAATTAATTGCTACTACGAGATTTGCATATTCGAACACCCTAGTTTGTTCCTATCAATCTTAGGTGAAAGTCATGACAAGTCATGAACTGGTTCTGGTCATTCATGCTTTACAATGTGTTTGCCTTGCCTATTCTGCTGAAATATATGATTTCCATGATCGTGTAGTTTTACCTAGGGTTAAAACTAAAATGGCAACCTGATTTGAACATGATTAGGCTGAATTTGAATTAGTAATTGGCTTAAAAAAGGAAAGCAGTTTTGGTGATTGATATGGCTATTTCTCATGATATGCCTTCAGAGCCTAAACTTGTTTGAGGGTTGATTTGTGAACCTAGTCTATGCCTATGTCTGAGTGCTTGATTTTCATTGAATGTATAGTTTATCCTGCATGATTAGTGGGAGCTGATAGGATTAGGATGAGATTCTGAATAGGGGTGATGGTCTATTTGATCAATCCGAGATTCAATGGGGGATTGGTAATGGATTCAGGGCTCAGAGTTGGTTTAATTAGTTTGATTTTGAATTTAGGCTATGATAAAGTTAAAGGGAGGGAATCCATACCTGTATGGGATTGGTTTTACTCCAACTTTGGTACTGATTGACTTAATTTTGGGAAGATACACATAAGTTTGTTCCCTTGATTCTTGAAAATATTTCCTTGCCTTTTTGGTTGACTACCCTCTTTAATTCTAATCCCACCCATAATTCCTATATAAGGTCGACTGATTTCTTTTTTCTAACACAGAGTGAGTAACAAAAACACAACACACATGGCTAAAAGTATTTTCTCTTCTAAAAACATTGCATATCTGAAAGCATTAAGCATAACACTTTCATCTCTCACTCTCAAGTTTCTAGGAAGTTTTTGCTTTCTCTCTTCTTGATCCTGATTCTGAAAGCATTCATCACTGCCTGAACCTTACTTGTTTGCTCATTAGTATCACTGACAAGGTAAAACTATGCCTAGACTATTGCTACTTCTTATTTGAACTTGTTTATGCCCGGGCCTTTGTTTGACCTCTTTTCATTCTCATTACTTGAACTACTATGCTTGTGTAAACTCTGTCATTTTGCATCTTTGTTCTGGGTTGTTTCTATCCCCTGCCAACCTCTTTGTACAGTGCATCTAAGGATAGTCCTAAAGACTATACCAGGGTAGTATGTACAGGTTCTTTTGGTGTTACTAAAGGTCTAAGAAGAGGTCTCTTTTCCTTAATGAAGGTTGAGCCTAAGCAGGCTGTTTCTCTAGTGCACATAGGGCACCCCCTGATCCTTGCTCTTTTCTGCTCTTGGCTCCCCTAGAAACTGTCCCCAACTTGTATATATTTTTAGGATTCCCTGTCTGTATTCTTTAAAATAGGGATACACAGTCACGACACTGTGTATATGGCCACCCAGGGGCTCTCCCTAACCTATCTTCTCTTATGTGTTGCATCATTTAAAGTCATCACATTTTTTTAAAAATCATCTCAGCATATTTTGGGTAAAATTGAGTTGTTGGGTCTTCTTTCAAAACCTGCATGTTGAGTAGAACTATGGAACGTTAACACTGCTTTACCCTATACATGCTTTAGAATCGAAACACTTTAAAGCATGTTTAATTTAAAACGCTAACTCTGGAATTTTAAGCAGGGGCTATTTGTGCTATAAATGCGTAAACTGGACTGTTTCTGAAAATCCTAGGACGCCCCTATTTGCATAAGTGATCCAGGCCCAAAAATTGTTTTAAAATGTGGCTTCTATGTGTTAAAACTATTTTCATTACTTTAAAGCTCCTATACACTAATCTATAAATAGTGTTTAGGGGCGTATAAGTGATAGGGGTAAACTATACAATATATAAACATTTTAATAAAGCCTAAACTATTAATTATCCATGTATTTGCATGCCTATATATATGTATATGTGCGGCAGCCTCTTTATTTGCATTTCTGTGTTCTGTGTAACCCACTTTTGAAAAACAACCCTTGTACCTAAATATTTTTTAAACTGACCCCTAAATAAAAATAGCCATTAAGGTTAGGGCTCGACAATTAATGACGAGTCACACTGACCCTAAATGGCTAACATTTCATTTTAAAAACAACACCCATTTGGTTTTGGTCTAAATCTGAAAATTACTTATAAAACTGTCCACTTGTGCAAAACTGTTTTAAATGTTGAAGTTGCACAAATGAACTAAAATTCGGTACTCTTTTGTATGATTAGCCTTACTTACGATTAGGCATTTGTATTAGAGGCCATAAAATGTGATTAGGCTTAAATGTAGGTCGTATATGAAACTTATTTGCATATGTGTGGATTAAAATTGCATAGATGTATTTACTTTCATAAATTAGATACGAAATTAACCTCCCAAGTTAGTATTGCATGATAGTATTCACAACTTTATCCCAAAATATAGACTCGGGCGGGAACCACCTTTTGTGGGACTCGGTAGAGTGCCTAACAGCTTCTCCCCCAAGTCATTTGGACTTCTTACCCTTCGAATCTCTGAAACCGGACTAGTATGATGGCTAAACTCGACCTTAGAAGATTAGGCGGCCTAATACACCTTAAAAAACTATATTATGTGGTGACTCCAATTCCTGAACTCAAACGAGTTACCCAGTCAAATCTGAAACTCGACTCGCTCTGAGTTGAGTCTAAATCGGGTGCGACAATTGGATCCAGTCTTGAAGTGACAAACACCACCAATGCATTGTAAAATGACCAAAGACCCCCTATGATGTATAAAACAAGATTTTCTTCTGCAGATGTAACTGCATATTTTTGGCCTTCGATTTGAGGCAAAAATTGTCTCAAGGGCTCGCCTGACTACTTGAGACGTAGCATAGCCTAACACCTTCCATGCCCTCTTTTTTATAAAGCTCATTGAGAGATTTCCCATATTAAAGGCAATGATTTTGTTCTAAATGTACAAGTTATTCAAAATTCAGAGTCGCCACTTGAAAAGTTCAAAGATGTGTCAAGTCACCCAATTGGTGTACCTTTAAAATTCATTTAACTCGTTAAATAGTCAGCATTGAAAATTCGGACAAGGATCTCAGTTGACTATCGAGAAGGTATTAGGTATCCTAGAATCATGTGTCAAGCACAGTTATTTTATTGTTGAGAACTAATTTAAAAAAAATGTGGTAGTTATATTATTTGTCATTTTATTAAAGTGACACTTTGATTTTCATGTAAAGTTGTCTTCTCAATTCTTGTCCAGCATCAAAAAGATAGGATTTAGTTACATTGGTTAGTCAAAACAATTCGCACTTGGCCAATTGAAAAACATGGGCTTCTCATCCAATAAAAAGAAAATATTATATTTATTGGAACTCAAAAGAAATGGGATCAAGTTTGCAAAATTAAAAGGGGCTATTTATCAAAGAGGTGTGCTATTTAAAGAAATTGGGGCTGTTGACACCCAATTTTGTCCCGGATTTTAATTAAATGTATAATTATTTTAAAATTAAGTTCAATTTTGAAAATTGCAAGTAAATAGCTAATTTTAAATGAAAATGGCCAAAATTGCAAGTTATCCCTTCATTTGCAGCATACTATATAATTATCTGTTTAATTTAATTAAAGGGCTAAATCCGCTTTTAAATTTTATATTAGGATCATTTTTTTTAAAAAAAAAGCCCATATCACATTAACCCCATACCCATTTATTCATTCTACCTTTTTATCCAAAACCCCTCACTATAAAAACCAAAAAACCCTAGCCCACACTATTCACTATCTCATAACCAATTATTCATCATTTTATACACCATACAAAAAACCCTACAAAAAAAATAATAATCAGCCGCGGCTCCTTCACCAACGGCTCTGGCTCCCTCACTAATCACTCTCCCTCACTAGCTCATCACCACTCTCCCACACGCACAACAAGTGCAGATAAGAAATGAGGAGGCTGAAACAGTGGTGACGCCGTGTTCTCCTAAATTTGCTATCCGTTTTTAGTTCGCCGGAGATCTGTTTGAGTGTAGGAGTTCCTTAATGTGGGTTTCGATTGATTACATCGCCGGCGATAACATCATTTGTCAAAAAGGCACCACCATTGGCGTGTGCTGTGTTTTTCCCCGACTCCTATGTGGTTGTTTGTGGTTTGTCGAAGCTGAACGGAAAAGGGTTTGGGGTTGTAGTGATGCCGCTATCGGCGTTGCTCCTCCTTCCCTGACTTCTGACCCCTCTCGTCTGCTCTCCTTCCAACACCACCATCAATGGTGGTAAAAAAGGCCCACCGGTGAAATACCAGATCGGAAACAGTAGGGGACCATCGGAAACGGGAGTGGCAGCAACGCCAGAGGTTTCCACTAGGAGAATCTCTCGGCAGTCGTTCCTCTTCGTTATGTTTCTGTTCTTGTTTTCACGGTGCAACGGTGCCGGATTTTGGCCGGAGTTTTGGCTACCGGCGTTTTGGCGTTAAATCGTCATCTTCCTTATCCCGCTGCTTCAATCCCTTTGGTGACGATGGTTCTAAAATTGTTTTGTGTTACTTGGCGCTGTTTCTGACTCTCTTTGTTTCTCACCGGAAAGTCATCCCCATCGCCGGGGATCTTCTGATCTCATTTCTCCTTGTTGATTCTTGGTGGTTTGCGACTGAAATTAAAAGGGTGGCGGAGTCGCAGCGACACCGCTAAGGCAGTTGCTCCTCCGCCTCCACCTGGTTATGGCTCAACCCGCTGCTGTCAATTTAGCCATTTGTTTCGACCACTGTCACTCCTTTAATCCACATGTTTTATTGATTGTTCTGTTTTTCTAATTCGTTGGTGCATACTTTGATTAGGGGCTCTCTCTCTCATGTGGGGTTTGGCTTTGTGACTTTGATTGTGAGTTTGTTGATGATGATGTTGGATGGTGTTACTGTGTATGGGTTTGTTCTGCAGTTGTTTGGCTGGTGATGACCTTTTGGATATTATGCTGGACATTTCATTAGCTGGTGTTGACTGTTAGTGATCTATTTGCTATGTAATACACGGCTCTGGTTGATGTTATCTTACTGATTTTGGACTCGATACTACACCCCGGGCCTATGAAAATATTTTAATTTGAGGCCTACACAAGGAATTGACGGATAATGAATTGACGGATTTTGAACACGATACTACACTTGATCCGTCCCGTTCCCGTGTCCCTAATGCAAAAGGCGATGATGAATGTATGCACTTTAACGCAAAGCAAGTTGAATAGAGTAACGGAATTGGTACCTGGCATGGCAACACGTCCGGCCGGCGTGTTTGCAACCGTATCAATATCCCGAGCCTCTACATGATACGTCATACAAATCTGAGCCTAAAATTTTGCAAAACAACCCCCGTTACTATTATTATTATATTATTATTATTATTATTATTATTATTATTATTATTATTATTATTATTATTATTACTATTATTATTATTATTATTTTATTACTTTATTATTATTATTTATTTCATTAATTATTATACCTTATTATCGTACTAATTTAGTTTAAATTCCCATTTTTATTGCGAGGTACATCTTGGCACGAGCAATTCGGGAACGCTTTTTGGGCTAACTTCCGTTGCATTGGAGTTGTTTGGATTGAATTCGGACCCGAGCATTCAGAAATAAGGCTTAGGAATTTTAGAAAATTCAAGACTCCCGCGAGTTGATCAATTTTCCGGTTCTATCTTTAACTTCGCATTATTTTCCTTGGATATTTATGCAAATAAATGTGTAAAATACTTTATTTATTAATAATATTTGATTGCTTGGTATATTGCTTTACTTTATGTGCATTATCTTTTATTTTTGAAGTCGTTATTTAATTTATTGCAAACTGGGGCAAATTAGCAAAATGCGTGCAGATTAAAATATTTTTCATAAACGAATTTTATTTCAATTAATTATTTTAGATAAATTTTCTAGAAAAGCATATTTTGCAAATATTTTGGAAACCTGTCGGATTAACCGTATTTTACGGAATTTCGGAAGTGCCTTAAAAACCTTCTTCCGAAATTAATAAAACCTCTTACTTTTAGAATCTCTAGAAGAAAGACCGTCTTTTTTTATAAAAACGGAGTTTTTGCACGCATTTGCTAATTTGGTTCCCTGTTTTCCTTAAATTGGGTGGCGACTCCAAAAACTCCAAAAGAGTTAGTCCATCCTGTCGATATTCCGGAATTTATCCCTTCTCGGGGGTAATTTTTGGGGTTCAACAGCATGGCGACTCCGCTGGGGAGCAATAAAGGTTTTGACCATAAAGGTTTCCAATTATTTGCAACTAGCATGCCTAATTTATTTTGCTTTATTATATCTGTTTGTTTGTGTGTCACGAAAAGCATGTCACTACACTCTTATTTGCGCACATATAAACTGGCATTCCGTTCATACTTCCCCCACTCCTGGGAACCTCTTGCATTTTCACCCCAAATATTCGTGAGGTACGCTCATGCGTACCCGCACTTTCTTCCACTAAAGAACCCTGTGACGAGTTGGTATACCGGCGGATTGTCGTGGGAGTTATTCGACCACGAAGCCGCCTGCCACTCACCTGTTAGCCTCAACCGTTAGCCCACTCTTAGAAGGAGATTAGGACATGCATGCATATACACCTTAGTTTGGGGGAAGGTTCGGCAGATTTGGTTGGTTTGTGTTTTGGAGATGGCATGGTGTAGTGAGATCTAAGAGGCGAAGCCCCTGGTGTCTTTAAAAGGATCAGTGGGGTCCCTCTCGTGAATGGCTTTGCGTGTGTGCAGGTCTATTTTGATTATCCAGCTGCAACTTTATGAAAATTGAAGTATGCTTGTCGCATACTAGGAGAGCGAAGCCCCTGTGTCTTTGAATGACCAATGGGGTCCCTCCTTGAAGACCAGTGCGGTCTTGGCTACCTAGGAAACTGAGAGGCTTGATTAAAGCCGAGGACCAGTGAGGAGCCCTATGAACAAGGTCGGTGAGCCTTGTAAAACCTATGAAGCTGAGAGGCTTGTCTAAAGCCGAGGACCAGTGAGGTTTTATTTTGAAAGGCCAATTGGCGCCTTTCATGATTTGCAGTCTGGTATTGTGAAGGCAATTGGAAATTTCTCCCTGGATGTTGTAAATCAATTGGGAATTGTGCTTGGAGGAGTGTGGATGTTTGCAAAGCTATGGAGGATTGTTTCGGGTTTTAGGCATTTGGGTTTAGGATTTTGTGCAGATGCTGTGGAGAGCATGAGCTGTGTTAAAATGTTAATTGCCTGCCTTGCTTTATTTGTTCAAAATGCGTTAAATACTAGGTGTTGCTTGATTGTATGCAATCCTATGAATGACTTGAAAACTATCTTAGTTACCCTTTGTGAGGTTTCTTTTGTTTTGTTTACTTCTCCCGCAAATGTTGGATTTGTGAAGTGGCTGACCATTTACCACGCAAAGGATTCGAGATTTGATTGATGGTAGATGCTCTAGCTCGTGAATGATGCAGCACCAGAAGCTAATGGCATTGTTTGAAAGAACTTGGCAATTGAACTTAGTAGCATTATTTTCAATTTTAATTCAGATTGAGGCCCTGAATTGCATTATACTTTAAAGCTTATGTTAATCTGAATCAACTCATTTTGAATTTATGAAAATTGAAGTAAAATGCATCTCATTCTTATTATATTATTTACTCTTGCATTTGTTTCTGTTTCAAAATTAAAATTGATAAACCTGCCAAAACTTTGCTTGTGACGTATGGCAAAACAACTGAACAATTTAAATGACGCACTGAAAGTTATTGTCCGCGCTCTTTGGATATCGCACTATCTGTTAGAACTTCAACTGGGGCATCTTTTATTTGTTGGTATATGGCGCTGAAGCAGTGATGCAGAACTACGCACGGTCTGATTCCCAAGGAGGGATACGTAGGCTCCCACATCGGGCTCGACCCTTTAGCATTTAAGTTTCCATTTTCCCCTAAGAAGGACAACTGGGGCAATTTTTGCAAAACGAGTCGGAGATGCGAAACATCGCAACAGGGGCAATTTTGCAAAATGAGTTAGGGATGCGCAAGATAATAACTGGGGCAGAATTTTGCAAGATGCGGCGTTGAGTGTTAAAGATGAGTTGGCAAGAATTTTGAAATTGGTTAAGCAAACAGTGTAAAGTCTAAGACAAAGGACGTTCAGTTTGTTTTAAAATATGTTACAAGTTTAAGTCAAGGCGAAATTTTCAAAATGCATCTTTGACTTCATTCGCATGCTTATATTGCATTAAAATATTTTAACTTGCCTCTATTTTTCAAAGCCTATGCTATTTGAGTTCATGAGCCAAGCTTCTGAAAGCAATTTGCAAATCCAAGTCCAATGAAGACGAGGAAGCAGCAGAAGCACCAAAATCAGGATGAAGTCCACACAAATCAAATGCTTCCCCTTTCCTCCCCAAAGCTAACAATTTTTCTTTGAGAGCAGGAACATGAAAGTTTGCAATGAAAGGATCTTTCGCATTATGGATGAACAATTTATTGAACGCGCATCCAAAGTTGCCTTGCAGATTGCGTCGCATTGCCATTTTCACGACTTAAAGCATTATGCTTTGTCATGAATTATTGCCGAACAGGCGGCATTTCTACCCCTGTGACTTTTATTCCTAATAGACGACAAAGCCGAGGCTTGTTTTGTGTTTTCGAAACTAAGCCAAATAAGGCATCGCTTTGTTTCAGGCGATAATCCGCACAAGGCTATCCTTTCCGGATTGTCCCGCCAATTGATTTATCAATGGCTATCGCTCTGACTGCATTTCTGCATTACTTTGCTTTGCACTTATTTTGAATTATGTCTTCGCACTTGCTTTAAAATTAACTCCTTGCTTTACTCTTCCAGGTTGACCAACGGCTACGAGGATCCCCTTTGTTGGACTATCTCGCCTATTGATTCGCCAAATGGCTCTTGCATTGCTTTACATTCCCGCACTGCTTTTCTTTGCACTTGCTTTCAATTATGCCTTTGCACTTGCTTTCAATTATGCCTTTGCACTTGCTTTATATTATGACTTGCTTTACTTTTAGTATAACAGGTCAGCCCCGAGACCCTCCTTGCTTTGTGCCGGACCGGTTCGCCAGCTGATTTGTAGACAATCAACCCCAAGACCCTCCTTGCTGCGTGCCCGACCGGCTTGCCAGTTGATTTGTCAAGATGTTCAAATATGCCTTTGCACTTGCTTTCAATTATGCCTTTGCACTTGCTTTCAATTATGCCTTTGCACTTGCTTTATATTATGACTTGCTTTACTTTTAGTTTAACAGGTCAGCCCTGAGACCCTCCTTGCTTTGTGCCGGACCGGATCACCAGCTGATTTGTAGACAATCAACCCCAAGACCCTCCTTGCTGCGTGCCCGACCGGCTTGCCAGTTGATTTGTCAAGATTGTTCAAATTGCTTTGCACTTGCTTTAAATTATGCCTTCGCATTTTCTCTGTATTACGTCTTGTTTTACTTTTCAGGTTAACAGATCAGCTTAGAGGTCCTCCGGGCGGAGTATCTTGTCAGTTGATCGGAGGAAGAACTTTGGATGATATCACCACCCGCATTTACAATTTTTGTTATCACTTTATTTATTTCTTATTTCAATTATTACAGTTTATTAGCAGTTGCACGCTTACCGTTTGTTGAGATTATTACAGGATTTTTAGCAGCACCGCGGCAGCGTTTGGAGAATAAAATGGAGCTTTGCTTAGCAATGAACCGGGGCAATCGTTGATATGAGCTGGACTCGTCAACGAAGACCTGAAGAATCGCACCCGCATAAGTCATCCACCCTAGAGGTAAGTCTCTTGTTAACCCTGAGTCCGAGGTTTGAGATTGAAGACAAGATGGCTCGGTTATCGAGGTGCAGTGGAAGCTATGTCCGTGTAAACCCCTCTTTATGGGTGTGTCGTCGACCACATTTTCATAACTTGGGTGATTACAAGCCTCTTTTCCCGCGCTCGAGTAGTCGTTACTATCTCGTCTTTGATTTTCAAATCGCGTCGAACTACATATGGCCTGATTCTCTTTCGGCCCGAGATATGTAGGCAACTCGGAAACCGCAGCTCGGCCATGTCCATAAGCCTCGCATTTTGATCCCAGGAATCGGAGTCTTGGCTTTACCGCGACAAAATTGGGTTTCACGTCAACTTTCTTTACCCTGAAAACTCTTTCATCCTTTTCGGGTAAAGAGGGGCAGCTGTTGACACCCAATTTTGTCCCGGATTTTAATTAAATGTATAATTATTTTAAAATTAAGTTCAATTTTGAAAATTGCAAGTAAATAGCTAATTTTAAATGAAAATGGCCAAAATTGCAAGTTATCCCTTCATTTGCAGCATACTATATAATTATCTGTTTAATTTAATTAAAGGGCTAAATCCGCTTTTAAATTTTATATTAGGATCATTTTTTTTAAAAAAAAAGCCCATATCACATTAACCCCATACCCATTTATTCATTCTACCTTTTATCCAAAACCCCTCACTATAAAAACCAAAAAACCCTAGCCCACACTATTCACTATCTCATAACCAATTATTCATCATTTTATACACCATACAAAAAACCCTACAAAAAAAATAATAATCAGCCGCGGCTCCTTCACCAACGGCTCTGGCTCCCTCACTAATCACTCTCCCTCACTAGCTCATCACCACTCTCCCACACGCACAACAAGTGCAGATAAGAAATGAGGAGGCTGAAACAGTGGTGACGCCGTGTTCTCCTAAATTTGCTATCCGTTTTTAGTTCGCCGGAGATCTGTTTGAGTGTAGGAGTTCCTTAATGTGGGTTTCGATTGATTACATCGCCGGCGATAACATCATTTGTCAAAAAGGCACCACCATTGGCGTGTGCTGTGTTTTTCCCCGACTCCTATGTGGTTGTTTGTGGTTTGTCGAAGCTGAACGGAAAAGGGTTTGGGGTTGTAGTGATGCCGCTATCGGCGTTGCTCCTCCTTCCCTGACTTCTGACCCCTCTCGTCTGCTCTCCTTCCAACACCACCATCAATGGTGGTAAAAAAGGCCCACCGGTGAAATACCAGATCGGAAACAGTAGGGGACCATCGGAAACGGGAGTGGCAGCAACGCCAGAGGTTTCCACTAGGAGAATCTCTCGGCAGTCGTTCCTCTTCGTTATGTTTCTGTTCTTGTTTTCACAGTGCAACGGTGCCGGATTTTGGCCGGAGTTTTGGCTACCGGCGTTTTGGCGTTAAATCGTCATCTTCCTTATCCCGCTGCTTCAATCCCTTTGGTGACGATGGTTCTAAAATTGTTTTGTGTTACTTGGCGCTGTTTCTGACTCTCTTTGTTTCTCACCGGAAAGTCATCCCCATCGCCGGGGATCTTCTGATCTCATTTCTCCTTGTTGATTCTTGGTGGTTTGCGACTGAAATTAAAAGGGTGGCGGAGTCGCAGCGACACCGCTAAGGCAGTTGCTCCTCCGCCTCCACCTGGTTATGGCTCAACCCGCTGCTGTCAATTTAGCCATTTGTTTCGACCACTGTCACTCCTTTAATCCACATGTTTTATTGATTGTTCTGTTTTTCTAATTCGTTGGTGCATACTTTGATTAGGGGCTCTCTCTCTCATGTGGGGTTTGGCTTTGTGACTTTGATTGTGAGTTTGTTGATGATGATGTTGGATGGTGTTACTGTGTATGGGGTTGTTCTGCAGTTGTTTGGCTGGTGATGACCTTTTGGATATTATGCTGGACATTTCATTAGCTGGTGTTGACTGTTAGTGATCTATTTGCTATGTAATACACGGCTCTGGTTGATGTTATCTTACTGATTTTGGACTCGATACTACACCCCGGGCCTATGAAAATATTTTAATTTGAGGCCTACACAAGGAATTGACGGATAATGAATTGACGGATTTTGAACACGATACTACACTTGATCCGTCCCGTTCCCGTGTCCCTAATGCAAAAGGCGATGATGAATGTATGCACTTTAACGCAAAGCAAGTTGAATAGAGTAACGGAATTGGTACCTGGCATGGCAACACGTCCGGCCGGCGTGTTTGCAACCGTATCAATATCCCGAGCCTCTACATGATACGTCATACAAATCTGAGCCTAAAATTTTGCAAAACAACCCCCGTTACTATTATTATTATATTATTATTATTATTATTATTATTATTATTATTATTATTATTATTATTACTATTATTATTATTATTATTTTATTACTTTATTATTATTATTTATTTCATTAATTATTATACCTTATTATCGTACTAATTTAGTTTAAATTCCCATTTTTATTGCGAGGTACATCTTCGCACGAGCAATTCGGGAACGCTTTTTGGGCTAACTTCCGTTGCATTGGAGTTGTTTGGATTGAATTCGGACCCGAGCATTCAGAAATAAGGCTTAGGAATTTTAGAAAATTCAAGACTCCCGCGAGTTGATCAATTTCCCGGTTCTATCTTTAACTTCGCATTATTTTCCTTGGATATTTATGCAAATAAATGTGTAAAATACTTTATTTATTAATAATATTTGATTGCTTGGTATATTGCTTTACTTTATGTGCATTATCTTTTATTTTTGAAGTCGTTATTTAATTTATTGCAAACTGGGGCAAATTAGCAAAATGCATGCAGATTAAAATATTTTTCATAAACGAATTTTATTTCAATTAATTATTTTAGATAAATTTTCTAGAAAAGCATATTTTGCAAATATTTTGTAAACCTGTCGGATTAACCGTATTTTACGGAATTTCGGAAGTGCCTTAAAAACCTTCTTCCGAAATTAATAAAACCTCTTACTTTTAGAATCTCTGGAAGAAAGACCGTCTTTTTTTATAAAAACGGAGTTTTTGCACGCATTTGCTAATTTGGTTCCCTGTTTTCCTTAAATTGGGTGGCGACTCCAAAAACTCCAAAAGAGTTAGTCCATCCTGTCGATATTCCGGAATTTATCCCTTCTCGGGGGTAATTTTTGGGGTTCAACAGGGTGTTAGTTAATTTGTTAAAAAAATTGTGAAGCCTACTGGGCCTCAAAGATGGGCTACTTATTTTTTTGCAAAAATTTAAAGGCCTACTCAAAAAATGCCTACCCATCCCATGCTTCAGTATATATTTCCAAGTGTTGATTTATTTGTATTCATGTCCTATTTTGCCAAATCATTTCAAATTTGTGCAATCTTTACAAGTTTTTCACTTTCAGGTATGATTTTGCAAAAGAAACCCTATGTTTTTCTATTATAGAAGTCTGTTCAGATTTTACAATTGTACAATTACATCACTAAAAATCTATGTTAAGAAACTTTATGTCAATGTGCTTATTACCTGGAGTGAATTTACTATCATTCGCAAAATCCACAGCTGACTTGTTATCACAAAACATCTTTATGGGTTTTGATATAGAATCAACAATCGCAAGTTGTGAAATGAAGTTCTTAAGCCAACTAGCATGCGAAGCTCCACCGTAACAGGCCATATACTCTGCTTCCATAGTAGAACCTGCAGTAAGAGTCTGCTTCACACTCCTCCAACATATAGCACCACCTGCTAACATGAAGATAAAACCCGAAGTGGACTTCAAATCATCTGGGCACCCAGCATAATCTGAGTCTGTATATCCAATCACCTCAAGATTGTTAACTTTTCTATAGAGCAACATATAATCTCTTGTCTTCTTCAAATACCTCATCACCTTTTTAGCAGCAACCCAGTGAGCTCTTCCAGGATTAGACTGATAACGTCCAAGAGCATTAACAATGAAAGCAATATCAGGACGAGTGCAAACCTGTAAATACATAAGACTCCCAACGACACTTGAATATGGCACATCTTTCATGGACTCTCTCTCAAGATCATTTTGGGGACACAATTGTAGACTCAACTTATCGCCTTTCACAACGGGCACATCTCCTCCCTTACAATCTTCCATATGAAATCTACTCAAAACACGATTAATGTATGCTCTTTGCGAAAGTCCTAACAATCGACGAGACCTATCTCGTTGAATCTCAATGCCCAAGACAAATGATGCTTCTCCAAGGTCTTTCATATCAAATACTTTACTCAATGATTGCTTAGTTTCATAAAGCAGTCCTGAATTATTACTGGCAAGTAAAATATCATCAACATAAAGAATAAGAATGATGAACTTACTCCCACTGATCTTCATGTAGATGCACTGGTCAACTTTGTTCTCCACAAAACCCATAGAAGTGATAGTTTTCTCGAACTTCAAGTACCACTGTCGAGAGGCTTGCTTCAGGCCATAGATGGACTTCTTCAACTTGCACACTAGGTGCTTATTACCTGTGTCGATAAAACCTAAAGGTTGTTGCATGTACACCTCTTCATTAAGGTCACCATTTAGAAAAGATGTCTTTACATCCATCTGATGCAACTCTAGATCGAAATGAGCAACGAAAGCCATAACAATCCTTAAGGAATCTTTTGATGACACTGGTGAAAAGGTTTCATTATAATCAACCCCTTCCTGCTGTGTGAACCCTTTAGCTACCAGCCTTGCCTTGAAGCGTTCAATCCTCCCTTTCGAATCCTTCTTGGTCTTAAAGACCCATTTACAACCAACAGCCTTATAGCCTTGAGGGAGTTCTGCAAGCTCCCACACATTATTTTTATGCATAGAGTTCATCTCTTCAGACATAGCATCAAGCCACATCTTTGATTGAGCACAAGAAACTGCTTCATGGTAAGCTATAGGATCTACAATGTCACCTTCAGCAAGATAAGCTAAGTAATCATCAGACAGTGCTGATCTTCTTTCTCTACTTGATCTTCTCAAATTTTGCCCTACATGTATGGCAGCACCAGGTGCCTGAGCTTGTGCAGGCATAGGCTCCTCAACATGTACATGTATAGGCTTAGTTTGTGTTGGTGCACTCACAACTGTCTCTGTGGTAACATTGAGAGGAATTCTCACAGTCTCATCATTCTCTGCAGGCTCAACAACAACATTTTGTGAACAATCTTTATCAGCAACATCAAATTCCAAAAATTTTGCATTTTGTGAATCAACAATTCTTGTTCCCCTTGTAGGACAGTAAAACCTGTATCCTTTAGAATGAGCTAGATATCCAATAAAGAAACAACGCGAGGTTCTTGGTTCAATTTTCTTCTCAGAAGGATTATAAATCCGTACTTCAGCTGGACATCCCCAAACACGAAAGTGGTTCAAACTGGGTTTCCTATTGGTCCACAACTCAAAAGGTGTTTTAGGAACTGACTTCGAAGGGACACGGTTAAGAACGTACATGGCTGTTTTAATAGCTTCACCCCACAGGAACTCAGGTAAGTTAGATCTACTCATCATACTTCTCATCATGTCTTTTAAGGTACGGTTTCGCCTTTCAGCAACACCGTTTTGGTCAGGACTACCAGGCATGGTATACTGAGCAACTATGCCACAATCTTGCAGATATTTGGCAAAAGGTCCCATATGTTGCCCAGTTTCAGTGTGTCTACCATAGTATTCACCCCCACGATCAGACCTTACTATCTTAATGACCTTTCCCAGTTGTTTCTCTACTTCAGTTTTAAACACTTTAAATTTTTCTAGAGAGTCAGACTTGTCTTTAATAAGAAAAACATAACCATACCGGGAAAAGTCATCAATGAAAGTGATAAAGTAGCTTGAACCACATATTGTGGTGGAATAAGGACCACTAATATCTGTATGAATGATCTCTAACAAGGCAGAACTACGAGTAGCACCCTTTTTCCTAGTTTTGGTCAACTTTCCTCTAATACAATCAATGCATGTACCTATGTCCCCAAAATCAAGAGAAGGTAGAATACTGGACTTGACTAATCTATTAACTCTTTCTTTAGAGATATGACCCAAACGCCTATGCCACAACATACCAGACTTTTCATTCAAAAGTGATCGTTTGGTTCCAACAGTTTCAGAATTAAAAGAGTTATACTCAAAATCAGAAGCCAAGGAGATTTTAAATAAACCACCAGAAAGGATTCCATGACCAATAACTTTAGAGTTCAAAAGCAAATCAACTTTTCCATTATTAAAAAGAAAACCATAACCGACTTTGTTCAAAACAGGAATAGAAATCAAATTCCGCCTAAAAGACGGTACATAAAAAGTGTTCTCTAGAACAAGCTTATGACCAGAATCTAATGCTAAAACTACTGTTCCTATGAACTCTACTTCAACTTGGACATCTGTGGCGACTCTAATCTTTGATTCCGTTTCCTTTGGCTTCCTTTTGTTTATGAACCCCTGCAAAGAAATGGCAACATAGGTAGAGGCCCCACTGTCAAGCCACCAGGAACTAATGGGGACATCAACTAAGTTTGACTCAAAACAAACAAGAGCTAGATACCTTCTTTTGAATCCTTCCTTTTTAACCAGAGGTGGAACTTGGTGCAATCTCTCTGCTTGTGACCAGATTTCTTACAAAAGAAACAATTATTATTTTTCTTAATGACAGTGTTATTTGCCCCAAGGTTTTTGGTCTGATCTTTATCATGTCTTTTGGTGTCTTGACCCTTCTTAGAAGTATGATGATTAGACCTATTGAACTTCCTAGGTCCCTTACTAGAGCTTGCTCTAGAATTATGGGAAACAAGCAATGCAGTCTCACCCTTCTCTTTTCTTATTTTCTCTTCTTCGACAACACATTTTGATATGAGATCATTAATTGACCAAGACTCATTTTGGGTGTTAAAGGCAGTTTTCATCTGGCTAAACTCAGCAGGCAGGGTATTAAGAGCTGAGTGAACAATATAAGCATCAGGGAGAACTATGTCTAGAGATTTCAGTTTAGACTGGATGTGGACCATCTTAAGGATATAATCTCTAACCCCTCCTATGTTATCATACCTCATCCCCGCGAGTTTACTCATTAGATCTCCAGTCTCAGCTTTATTGGATACATGGTATCTCTGTTCCACTTGGGCAAGGAACTCCTTAGCATTGGTAGTTTCAGGCAAGCCACTCTTGAGATGCTCAGCAATTGTTCTCTTAAAAGCAAGGATGCATAGCCTATTAGATCTCTCCCACTTAGCATAATTTTCCTTTTGAGCAGCAGTGCTAGTAGCAGTGAGAGCAGGTGGCTCATTCTCGCGCAAAGCTTGATCTATGTCAGCCATGCCTAAAGCAAAATCAAGATCCTCCTTCCATCTCTTAAAATTAGACCCCGACAGGACCACAACTTCAGCATTATTGTTGTTCAAAGTAATAGTAACTGTGCATATCACAATATGGATGGGATTTATTAGCAAGGCATAAGATAATATTTTCACAACGATGAGTTCAACAGCAACAACAGTAGCCCCCCCTTTGGGCAGGGCAAGAAAATATTCAATATTAGAAACCTATCCCCCTTTGGGCAGACAGATTCACTAAATTAAAATATTCTCATATAATTGGCCTCATCAATACACCAAATTACAACACACAATGAACCCCCTTTGGGCAGGCTATTATATGTTATAACCTAGTGGTATCCCCAACATGGAATGAGTAAGTCTCATAAGTCAAGATAAAAGGTCACTTTGGTGCACGCTATTTACCCCAATTCACAAAACAAATTTAATCCCTGGGATCACATATGTCATTCCCTAGCACATACTTCACAACATATACGTGCAAAAATTATGTCCGCAACAAGTACCTATTCTTAGTGGTATTGAGGATCAATTAACAACTATTATGAATTTCGTTAATTCTTCGTCACGGTGCCTCTTTTCCCAAAGTAATACTTTAATATTGGAACAACTCATTTAATTGCTAAAGAATGATAAATAATTAATGGAAAGTATGGAAGCAGTATCAACATAAAAACGAAAACAATGAACCTGACAAATCAAGTTCACATCGGTGACACTTTATTCACCAGAAAGTCATTTGTTGACTTCAAATCAAAACAGTAGAAAATCTGACTCAATGAATAAAATGTTTTACACTTTTCAAATTGACTTGAATCCCAACAATAATTTATTATTAGAATATAGTTTGCACCAAAAACAACTTTGCGGTGCACCAGTTTTAAGAAACAATGACTTGGCAAAATTTTGTTGTCTTGTGCCCATAAACTTTACCCACTAATCAGGACCCAAAATTTTATATAAGAAAGTACAACTATATATGCTTAATTTTGGACATCTACTGCAAACACGCGGAAGCAATTTGTATTCTGATTCTTAGAAAATTACCCTGAAGGAAGCATATTATGTGTACTGTGATCTAAATAAAAAAGAACAGTAAGCCAACTCAATCTTCGTTCTTGAAATAGGACTACAGATACGACGGCTATACAGTTCGCGATCGAATTAGGAAAAGTAATTTGATCTCACATCAAGATAGCAGGATTCTAGATCTATGTGATTCGCTCTGATACCAATTATTAAATTAATTATAAACACACAATCACATAAATCAAGAACACCTAGTAACCATAATAAGGGTGTGAGTTAAAAGGCGTACCTTTATCCGCCATGGCAACACGGTATTGAAGACGAGCGAAGGCCAAGTCTTTCCTCTCCTTGAGCTTATGAGAACTGACAGCTTAATGGGAAGTTGTCTACAATAGGTTAAGCCAGGAGAGGAGACCTAGCCTCATATATATAGGCTTAAAAGCCTTAACCTAATGGGCCCACCCATAATAGGCCCATAGGTTTAACAACATGCCTACACTACTGTCAGCCCACACCTAACACAAGAAACAATACAGGCCCATCATGGAATCCACAAAATATGTGGCCCGTGTATTGTCCACCAGCTATTTACAATTAGCCCATTTTGGTAAAACCGAATAAGTTAATGTTAAGTCTAATATTTAATAAATAATTCTAACATAACAGTCTGCAATTTTTCATTTCACTTTTCATAAAACGTGTTAACAACCACGAGAAAAGGGAAAAAACATATAAACGACAAAGTATAATGATTGATCATGAAAAAGGTAAACATAAGTAGGAAGAACACAATTCTTTTAACCATCTTATACATACATAACAATATCCTTTGGAAGAAAATACAAGATGAAGTGAATGTTTACCTAGTAGAAAAATATCCAACGCACACCAAGTAATGAAAGCCAAAATTAAACCAAGGAGCAGCCAAACTTGATTTAAATAGTTAACCAAGAGAATAAAGAGCAAAACTTTCTATCTAACCCGTCAAAGTAAATTGCTACTTCAACAGTAACGCAGCCACGACCTTGTTCACCTCCTCTAATAGTAGCACGGCAGTGCGTAGCAGCGCCACCATCTCCGTTGTATCGCAGAGCCTCGCTGTCAACATCACGGGATGCTTTGCCAAAACAAAACCATCACTCCTCCTCTGTCTCATTATCATCTCCTTGTTGATACCCAATTTTGTCCCTCCGGTTGATGTAGGGAAAACTACGCAGAAGCAAATAATGATAAAACGAGCGGAAGCAATTAAGGGATAACAAGAAATTGAGACTAGGAAGGCAAGAAATGAGAAGAAAGAATGAATCAAACTTACTAACGTAGATTGATTTCAAGGGAGAACGAGAAACTTGAACCAAATCCCGGATTCATACTAGGATGAAATCCTCGGGTTTCCAAGTCGTAAGGAATACATTAGCGTCACGCTCCAAACTCGAAGGCCAAGCCTCTCGATGTTCTTCTCTCAATTTTTATGTTCAAAAACTAAAACTAATGAAATGAAATGTCTAAAGGGGAGCTTATATAGTGCTCCCTTACACATTTGGAAAATGACTAAAAGCCCCTAGGTAGAGTTCATACAATAAAAACACTTAGGGCTAAATTAGGAATTACACCACAAAAATAAGTCTTGAAACTTTCCGGAACTAGGCGCCCCGCCTGATGCTGAATAGAGGGAAGTAGGCGCCCTACCTGCTGGGAGTAGGCGCCCTACCTAAAAAAGTGGGCGGGGTAAATACGCGAAAGTAATAAAATAGACACGGAAGCAAGTCAAACACGATACCAAAGAAATAAGGGATGGGGAAGAACAGAAATAGAAGAAAGAAAGGATAATCGAATCAAACCATGATTTGAATATCCGAGAGAGAAAGGAACTTGAACCACTCACGGGGTCACACTTGGTTGATCTACTATGGATTCCAAGTAAGAGATATATGAAGCTCAAGCTTCAACAAGAATGGCCAAGCCTATTCTATGTTCTATTCTCTATTCTCCAAGTCTAGCTAATGAAATAAAATGACTAAGTGTGGTATTTATTGGCTTACCACACTTCTAAATGAAATGTTTAAAAGGCCCTTAACTGGGGTTATTACATAAAAGGCCACATAGGGCTAATATAGGAAATGCACCTAAAAACTAGTAGAATCCCGTCTTGAAGTAGGCCCTCCGCCTAGAAAAGTGGGCGCCCCGCCAGCCTAGTAGGCGCCCCTCCTGCTGAGTAAAGTGAGCCTCCTTCAGAAAAAGGCGATCCACCTCTGTTAATGGGCGGTCCGCCCAGTGCAATGTCCAGAGAGGTGCTCATCAAGTAGGCGGTCCGCCTAGTGTAGTGGGCGGTCCGCCCAAAGCTGTGGCATCCAAGGCGCTCATGTGCAAGCTCTTCAAGTCATCTCCGAGGCCTCCATCTTCAAGACTCTTCCTTGTGCACTCTCTTGTGCCCTTTAAGCTTAGCCCTTGATGGTTGGCGCTTAGGCTCGATTTTCCTCGCATCATCCTCCCCTTTTTGAAAGGATTTCGTCCTCGAAATCAAACCATCAAGACCTACATCCAAAAACAAGCGCAAGTCAAATATCCTACTACAAGAGTAGTTTAGTACAAGTAGTGTGGAAAACACACTCTTACGGTATAACCAAGTATCAATAACAATGATAAAGTGCATGTTTCCAATGAAAACAACAATTACTTGGCTTCCCCAATGGGTGTACCGCCCAAAAAGCAGGCGCCCCAAACTCTTGAGAGCTGATCTTCAAGTAGGCGGTCCGCCTAGTGGAGTGGGCAGTCCGCCTCTTCCTGGGAGGTGTGGAGACGGCTCAAAATGGACTCTAGGTGTTCCTCCTTGGTCCGTAGTCGGTCCTCCTTCCATGGCGCTCCAATGCATGATCTTCAAGTCGCTTCCGGAAGCCTTGACGTGTACTCTTTATGCTCTCAAGCTTGACTCTTGATGATTGGCGCTTTGGCTCCAATTTGCCCCGCATCACCTGTTCCAATAGCCATTTTCAAACAAAATTGCACTGATAACCATACAATTATCTTTACTTTGACCCCTATTCAAAATTCTTATTTCACACAAGCACGCCAATTAGGCTATTTTTGAAGACACCATCACAAATTATGGCTATTTATACAATTTGCACATTCAATTACGAATTTTGCAATTACCTCTATTTTCAACAAAAAATGTTCAAAACTATTTTAAATCTCATAATAATATTTTCTATATTTCTTTAACCATTTTAGCTTTTTTAAAATTAATTTTGCAATTTTCTACAATTTTACATGCATTTTATACACATTTATATAGATTTTATACACTTTTATGCACAATATATACATATTTGCACACTTATACACCTCACATGCCACACACACCCACTTTATTTCCACGTCACGCCTACTTGGCCACATCCTGGCCGTCCAAGAGTTTGATCCAACGGCAAAATTTCTTATTTCCTTTTTAATTATATTTGCACCGCCCAAACCCTAATCCCTCCTATCATTTCCACAAACACACGCCGCGGCCCTATCCCTTACCCTCTCTCTCATCAAAATCTAACGCCACCACTGTCCATGGCCGATTCTGGCCACCAAAAACCATGAGACCCATATTTTCTCGCTCTTCTTGCTGTCCGCGACAAAATCCCCATGGCAATTTTTCCAAATGATGAAGTCAAGAATTCAACCCTTTTGTTGACCGTCACTGTCGCCGGAAAAAGGAACTGCGGCGAAGACTCTGTAAAACCTAAGCTTCACTATCCTATGGAATGAGAACTCTCATGCATGCACGATCGAAAGACGGGTCAAGACTGACCCGACTTTAATTCCAAACGGGTATTTTCTTTCTTTTTATTCTTTCTTTTTATCGTGTGATATCCCTGTTTAACATGATTTCCTTTTAGTAGATTAACAATTTTTTGCATGATTCAATTAGTTTTATTATTACAGCTAAGTTAATTAGAGTGAAAACTATACAGTAGTATTGGCCCTTAAAATCTGTTAACAATTTTGAAATTAGTTATATGTGTATCTGGACACTTGTTTTGTTAAAGTACATGATTTTCATGATTACATGATTTGTTTAGCTTGAAACTGGGATGGTGATTTGATTTACATGGTTAGAAGGATCATGATTAGTTCAAATTGAACTCTTTGATTAATACTTGAATGGAAATTTGTTTTAGTAATGGATATAGCATCAATTAGAAGTTTGATTGGAATTTGTTAATACAATCAAGGGATTTCGAGCCTAAAATAGTGTAGAACATTCTTGTGCACTGATTTCTTGAAGTTGGACTCCATTATTAGCAAAGAGTGGAAACTTTGTTTCCCAGAATCTTGCCTATGTGACTTATCTTGATTTTAGGACTTTAATTGAACTATACATGGCAATATACAATGAGAACTTTTGCTAATTCTGGAAGGTAAACATTTTCACCCTTCCCTGATTTTCAAACTAGCTTTATTTATGGAAAATATATTGGAAATTAATTCCCTCTGATTGACAGTATAATCTTTCCTTTCCTTCTTTGAGTTTTGCCAATTTTATCACCCTTTCACATTGGATTTTGAATTTAAAAGAGCCCTATGCTATGCCTATATAAACTAGACTCTTGCACACTAACAAGACACAACATGCACACAGAGAACACACACACGGCTGAAAACTCTTCTCCTCCTAGTTACTCTGAAAATTCTCATTGTTCCTTTTTAGCTTTGCTACTGAAAAAAGAGGCTTTTGACAAGTTTGTGAGGGCTTCTAATTTGCTGCATTGTTACTTCTTCTCTTTGGCTTGTTTATTCACAAAGTTTGGCCTATTTTTGGGCCACCTAACCTTGTTTTGCAGGTTTTTTTGGATAGTCTTAAGGACTATACCCTGATTTTCTTGTTAACAGGGATGCATGGCTATGTGAAAAGGGTAAAAAATGCCCTATGCTTCTAATTACTAATATACAGGGATGGGGTTGCCTAAGTGTTGGCTTAGACAGAGCACAAACCAATTGACCCTTTGTAGTCAAAGGCCTTATGTTACTCTTATCCTAGTATAGACCTGCCCCTATGTGTTTTCTGTATTTGTTAGGACTTCCCTGCCTGTATCTATATTTGTGTTCATCACTTCTTGGCTATTCAGGGGTCTTTTCTAACCTTTTCCTCTTTATTTGAATGCATCATGCTTAATTAAAACTGGTAGTATTGTATAAAAATAAAGTTTAAATGATAATTGGACATTTGAATCAGCATGTCTACGATATATTATGACTTAAATTCAACCTGGCAATGTTTGATTGAAGTGCTCATATGTAAAATATGAAAAATTTGATAACAAGGGCCTTTGTGTGTTAACTGTCTAAAACTGGGCCATTTCTCTAAAAAGCTAAGCTGCCCCTTTTGCATTTATGACACAGGCCCAATCACCACTTCTAAAATCTGGCCTATTTTATGTGTTTAAAATAACTTTTACCAAAAACTTACATCTCGTATACACTAATTTAATAGTGTAAAGGGGAGTATAAGTTAAGGGGTCAATATACATACATACATACACACACACACACACACACATATTTTCTAAAGCTTAACTACTATCACAAAACTGATTATTGCATGCCTATATATATTATACATCTATTATGTGTGATCAGCCCCCTATTTGCATTTGTGTGCTTTCGTGCACCCTCTTGCCAAGACAATCCACTACTACATATTTTAAAACCGACCCCAAAAATAAAAAGCCATTAAGGTTAGTGTTTGACAATTGATGTCAAAACATGCTGACCCGGAATGGCTAACATTTCCTCAACATATTAACCATAATTTGGTTTTTCTGTATCACTTGGAAAAATCTTTTCAAAATCTGCCTATTTTCATAAACTGATCCAACTATGAATCTTGCGATTTTAGCCTGTTTGAATTGATATTTGCAATTAAGGGTTAAGTATGTGATTAGGCAATGGGCTTAGGCCGTATTTGCAAAATTAGAATGGACCATGTCTTTTTTGACTATATATAGCACTGCCTACGTACTTCTTTTACACAAATAATTCTTTTTCATGTTTAACTTCAACCTTTAGTCTTTGCTTTAGAAATCGACTCTAGAATTACAATTGCACCTTTATATTTGAAATTAGTCCCTTCTAATCTTATTATACTTCCAATATCCTAAAATTAAAACTCGGGCGGGATTACCTTTCGTGGGACTTGGGGAAGTGCCTAATACCTTCTTCCCAGAGTCATTTGGACTTCTTACCCTTTGAATCTCTATAAGTGCGGCTCCCGGAGTTAACTCAAGACCCTTAGACATTTAGGTGACCTAATACACCTTAGAATACTTTATTAGGTGGTGAATCCAAAACCAACTCAACCAAGTTACCTAGTCAAACTCGAACCTTGACTCACTCCGACTTAACAAAAAGGGGTGCGACACTCCTCTTGTTTTAATTGAAGCGACATTTATTTGGGGTCATCTTTATTATAACAAGAGAAAAATAGAGTAGGGAGGTCGAATCCAAGACAAAAAAATTCTCTTATCTAAAAATAAAGTGGAGGAGGAGGAAGAGGGGGCCGAGAGGATATATTAAGTGTAAAAAATTGCTGAAAATGATGAGTTGTTGCCGGAGTTTCAAGTTTTCACCCCTTTTGACTCTAGATCTACAAAATTCGGCCAAGGTTTTGGCGAGACAATGGTGGATTGATATACAGGGGCTCAAGACGAATCCATTCATGTATATTTGAATTTTTTGGTGGTCAGTGTTGGTCGGTGGCAGAGAGACGTTGGACTAGAGAGAGGCTGGTTATTGCCGGTGAGCATATAAAAATTTCGTAAAGTTTTTCTAGTCAAAAGACTAAGTGGGAATAAGGAATTCGAGAAGGGTTTAGGTTTAAATAGGAACGGAAGTGGGCTGGGTTGGGGTGTTGGGCTAATATGCCAAATGGGGTGATTTTAGACCAAGCTCTTTTTCCTTTTCCCTTTTCCCTTTTCCTGAATCGGGTCAACTTAATTTCCTTTAAATTAAGGATTTTTTATACATATATAAAAACCTACACCCCAATATTACAAAAAAATAGCAATATTTATCAAATTACAGGACATAACATTATTTTCCCTAACACATTTTTCAATAATCAAGATATTTCACTCTCATTTCCCCAAATTACAACATCTCTCCCTTTACTCTCTCTTACTCCCATAGCTGAAATACAGGCCCGCCCCTACCCCGCCATTACCCCAACCCCACAACCATAGCACCATCGCCCCCACACCAGCAGCACCACGATTTGCAGTTGTTTCAGATTTGGGTGAGTTGAGTACATCAATTTCATGATGAGTATTCAAAGTAGTAGTAGTAGTGCTATTACTACTAGTTTATCCTTTCCACTTAAACGCAATCTCATTGGAAGAACTTTTTTTCAACCTTAGAATCACAACTTCATTGGCTTTGATTTTGCTTTGATGTTCGCTGTAGGAACAGTGATAAAAGGACTATTTTACTGATTATTTTAGCAGTGTGTTCTTCGTATTCCTGTAGGCTTCTTTTTCTTTATAATTGATTCTACATTTCGTGGATTATTTTAGTCACATGCTGTACCCGACAAATGGTCGCGTATACCATTGCAACGAGGAATTCAGGAAGACGTTTAAAAAGGAACATCCCAATGTGAAGGTTGTATCAGTAGTAAGCTTTCAATGGTTATTTCATAAGCATTGCTTCCTTTATTGGTGGTTCTGACCAATCGATCTCTTATTGGTATAAATGTTGTTAATGTGATACTGTTCCATATTAAATCTAGTTTTTGACTTGTGACAGGTGCTACTTTCTCTATTTTCTCATTATTAAATTAATACGGTGGTCACTATTGGAACATTATGCTGCAGAAACAGTCTGAAACAGCTTGAAAAGTGCTGAAACAGTCTTGAAACAGTGTAGATGCAGTTCGATACGGAGCAAAAATAGTACAGACACAGTGCAGATACAGTGCTGAAACGATGTAGCAACAGTGCAGATACAGTGTTGAAACAATGCAGAAACAACAGAGATACATCGCAGATACATTGTTGAAATGATGCACAAACAGTTTGAAACAGCGCAGATACAGTGCTGAAACGATGCAGAAACAGATTGAAATAGCACAGAAACAATGCTGAAACGATGCAGAAACATCGCAGATACAGTGCTGAAACGATGCAGAAACAGTTTGAAACAACGCAGGTACAATGCTGAAGCGATGCAGAAATAGTTTAAAACAACGCAGATACAGTGCTGAAACGATGCAAAAACAGTTTGAAACAGCGCAGATACAGTGCAGAAACGATGCAAAAACAGTTAGATACAGTGAAATTGAGAAAAATGGTGGGAGAAAAAGTGAAATTGGGGGAAATTGGAGGATTAAAAGTGAAATTGAAGGAAATGGTGGGAAGAAAAGTAAAATTGGGGGAAATGGGAAGAGAAAAAGTGATATTGGGGGAAATAGGAGGAATAATATGAGGGTTTGCTATGTTATGAAAAATATTGCTATGTTTTGTAATTAAATTTTTCTTTCCTCTATAATGGACAATTTTGCTAAAATATTGCTATGTTTTGTAAATAACTTCTAAAACTTGTACTTTTATGTAAAAATCTCTTAAATTAATAAAAAACCACTCTTTAAAATCCTAAGTATTCCACTACTAAAAACTAATTAAACTAAACACATAATCACATAAATTTCACAACTAATAAGATGTCAGTAGGACATAAATCACAATTGATTATATATTTTTTCAGTTTTTGATATATTCCTACTAATTAATTAACTATAAATAGCTAGACAATGAGGAAAAATTTAGGAAATTAGGTAAATATCCTAGAAAATTAGCACGTCTATTTTGAAAAATAATTTATGAAATTGTGCCAAAATTAGGTGATTACATCTACCCCTCTTTGGTTGGAAACTCGACGAGTTTTCAGGCATATACATAATCGACAACTAATTTTGGCTTCTCGATCCTTTTCTAAGAACGTGTTTTGCAAAATGGTGAACGTACCTTTACTATAAGGCTACCTACATATCCTCATACTAAGGAATCAGGTAAGGTAGTTCCTCACATGCGATAGCTAGAACTTCCACATTTCGACAAATATGAGACTCATCAAAACTCGTTGACGCTAGACACTTCTAGACTAACACTGACTCTAGACACTTCTAACACAATGGGGCCGTCGCTGGTAGTTGTTGGCTGACGATCGTTGCTTTACAAAGAAAATGGAAATACAATATTTAAATGTAAATTACAATTCTTTGACTAAGTATTCATGCTTCTTGAGGAGAGTCTTGCTCTTTTTTAAAACTTAAAAACTTTAGCTCTGGTGGGTCTTCCTTTTGCTGAAAATAAAAATACCATTCCGGTGGGTCTTGCTCTTGCTGAAAATAAAACTATCGTTATTAGTTCAGGTGTATCTTGCCTTTTCTAAAAATAAAATCACTGCTCTTTTTTCAAGTGGGTCTTGTCTTGGCTGAAAATAAAACCACTGCTCTTGGTTCAGGTGGGTGTCAATCTTACTGGAAAATAAAATTACCTCTTTGCTGAAATATAAAACAACCACTCTTGATTCATGTGGGTCTTCCTCCTGCTGAAAATAAAACCACTCCTCTATGATTTAGGTGGGTCTTCCTCTTTCTGAAAATAAAACCATCGTTCTTGATTTAGGCGGGTTTTTCTCTTGTTGAAAATAAAACCATCAGTCTTGCTTCAAGAGATTCTTTCTTTTCTTTTCGTTTTTCTCCATTTTCTTTCTTTCCTGTTTTCCATCCTTCTTTTCTCTTTCTTCTTTTCTTCTTTTCTTCTTTCCTATTTTCTTCCCCTTGTTGTCTTTCTTTCCTATTTTTCCACTTTCCCTCTTCCTTGTCATTTTTCCCTTCCTTCCTTCTTTTCATTCTTTTTCTTTTCTTCTCTCTTATTTAACTCATCAACTTAAGGTCGTTCTCAAAGCCCTTCTTCCTCACTTTTTCTAAGGAAATGTGTTTTTTTGATGAACTTATAGTTCTTGCCAATAGTGTAGAAAATATCATTTTGGCCTTGCTTCATCCTGGTCACATACTCATTTGGTCTAGCCACTTCATTACTATTATTCATGAAAGAGCACCGCATCTCTTACTCTTTTTTGTTCTCATCAATTTCAAAGTGAAAATTAGTACATTTCTTTATGAATTCTTTCCAATGACCTTGGTAATTCTCTATTTTGATTTTCACAGTCGCATTCATTGGTGAGTTCATGGTACAATTTTGGTGTTAGGCTACCATTCTTCACGTAGATCCACTATGAAACTGGTAAATATATTTTGTGAAGATTTCTTCTGCTCGTTTTGATGTTAAATAAAAGAGACTGAAACTATTTCAAAGTCAGACTAGAAGATAGAAACGAAAGAAGTTTTCGAGCAAAAGAATTTGAACAAAATAATGTCCCTTGGGGAAAAGGTAAAAGACGGAAGGATGATTACCTCATTAAACATGACATGCATCTTGGAATCAACTTTTGGTCCATTCGTAGAGTCTATCCCTAACCTTACCCCGAGTTTGACAATCTTGCTTAAACTGAACTTGATAAAAAATCTAACGACCCTCATTCGACTCATAGTGTCCCTTTGGAGTTTTCACCGAAAAGCCTCTCTCTTTGTTCTTTTCCGCTCACTATTGTCTTGTGACACCCTTTTAGGTTCTCACCGACAAGACTTTATTTATTTATATTTTCATTTTTTTCTTTTCTTTTCTTTTCATCACTTTTCTTTTCTTTTCCGTTCGACCTCTCATCTTCCTTTTCGTTCGACCCCATGTTTCTCTCCCTTTATTTTCTTTCCCTTACCTTGATTCCCTAGAATATTTCCTTCTTCAATTACCCACATACTCCCATCTCCTGAATGTAATGGTTGACACATAAAAATATGACTTCTAAGTGCAAAACTCGTCCTTTGAGCCCCAAGAATCTTTTTCACTTGTTTTTCGAATTAAGCTACAAAATCATTTTTCCATTTATCGAAGTCCAACAAGACGTTGGATGGAACCACGAGTGCTGTTTCTGCTACTGTGGGAGCCACTCTAAAGGGCATGGTGCCATTGGGAGCAGTCCCTGAGCCTCCAGATGCGGCATTATTTAGTGGTCTCCCTGTTACTACGCCAGGAGGAACAAAATTTGGAGTGCCTCCATTAGGGGGCCATGGGTGGAGTGTTGGTGGGAGTAGCAGTGAGCTTAAGACTCTCTGAGATAGCTTGCAACGAGTTGCGCATCTCGGCGTTAATCCTAGCCGAGCAGGCTATAAGCCTTTGTTGATTTGCAAACTGCTCCCGAATTGGCCTCATGATCTCCATGATTTGCATTCCCAAGTTCTAGATTCTGATGAACTGGGGTCTGTAAATGTAACTGGTGGCACCACTCCATCTCTAACTGTACCACCTGTAGAATTTTGGTTACCCAACAGGGCGAGATTGATCTCCAATTACGTTTTTAGTGTTAGCAACCATTTTGTAGGGTTAAAATAGATGCAGGTAAACGTAGATTACAACCTTGGAATAAATTTTAATTGCTTGATCCCGACAGACGGTACTAAATTGTATGCCTCTTAATAGACTTAGAATACAATTGAATTTATAATTGGGTTACAAGCAATTTGTTGTATCAAGATTGCAATAATCGAGCAAGAAATGCGAAATGATAATGATGTTAAAGACAAGAACAAAGATAATATTGATATGATTGAGATTACAATTGAGTAGGGTTTTGGCATATATTTATGATGCAATGGAAAATACGCGGAAGCTAAACACGAGATGAAAATGCGGAAGCTAAAACAAGATAGGCGATATCAATAAAGATATCGAGATAAAAAACAAGACGAGGCTTGAAACATTTACCTAAGTAGCACCGAGGGACTTGTCTCGATACACCCCGGGTGAAGTCAAGGATCACCTATACTACGCAACTACCCTCAAGAGGCACCCATCTCTTGCGAATAGAATGATCAAAGAGGTTTCGATGTTCAACTTGGAATCCACCAAGTGAAATCAAGCCCGCTCACGGGTTCTTCATTAAGATTCACTCAAGAAATTCATCATTCTACATTCAAGGTTTGCTAAAATGAAATGAAGACCTAAGGGCTCTATTTATAGCCCCCTTCTAAGACTAAAGAAAATGACTAAAGTGCCCTCAAGTGAGGTTAATACATAAAAGGCCACTTAGGGCTAAAATAGGAAATACACCCAAAACTAGTGAAATCCCGTAATGGTGTCACATGGGGTAGGCGGTCCGCCTCCCCCCACTAGGCGGCCGCCCCTTGTAATTCTTCAAGCTGAGGTGCTCCGCCTCCATGCTGAGGCGCTCTGCCTGTCCCATGTCAACTCTCTGGATTTTTGTAGGCGCTCCACCTCATCCTGGGACTTGTGAAAGAGGCTCAAAATGAGCTTGGGGTGGCTCCCCTTGGAGCCCAAGCGGTCCTCCATCCATGGTGCTCCAATGCATGATCTTCAATGTGTTTTCGGAGCCCTTCACTCGTACTCTTGGTGCTCTCGAGATTGGCTCTTGATAGTTGTTGTTTAGGCCATTTTATACTGCATCATCCTCCCCTTCTTGAAAGGATTTCATCCTCGAAATCAAACCATCAAAGCCTACATCCAAAGAAAAATAATAAAAAAATGTTCCTACTACAAGAATAGGTTAGTGCCAAAAGTGTGGGAAAACACACTCTTATTGTACAACCAAGTATCAATAGCAATGAAGAATTTTATGTTTCCAAAGGAAATAGCAAGTACTTGGTTCAACAAAGAAGTGCACCCAAAACACGAACAAACAAAGAGATCAATAGGGCATGGAAAATTCAAGATCAATCTATCACTAATCCTATGATCCCTAAGCTCATGACCAACACACCAAACATTCAATGCAATACTTTCACAATGTGGCATAATGGTTTTGGCATGCTCAATTCTCAAAGTGTGGTTAACATGTGGGATGGGATAGTCAAAGTAGTGCAATTCACAATTAGCATCAAATACCCCACTCCCCTTCTTAAAAGCTCTCATACTCACACTATGAGCTACCTCCTCACCTCTAATTTCATCCTCAAGACAACCCTCCTCACAAGGTGAACTCTCAAGGAAGGCATTAATAATGGCCTCTTCATCATCATAACCCGAACCAACAAGATTAGGGTCACTAGAAGAATCATCTACCTCACTCGAAGCTTCAAACAAAGAGTTGTCTATGGGATCAAATCCCTCACACCATGGAGGTTCCAACTCATTCCCAACTCTAGCTCGATACAACTCACCACCACAAATAAGGATGCTCTCAAACAATGGAAATGTAAAAGCATGCACCTCAATTTCATGGTCAAGAAAAAGCATAGTATCATAGCTAGGTTCATCACCCGCACTTGAGGAGTCATCAAATATAATTCGATCCATCTCATCCACTAAGGAATCCTCAAGGTCAATACTTTCCCCACTACAACACATAGGTCCACCAAAGGCAATAAAATCAATAAGGGCATGGTCAAACAACTCATCTTCCCCCTTTATCAAAAATTGGTGGTGTGTCATAACAAGGCTCACAAGTATAGTCAACTACCATTTCCTCACTAAAGAGAGGATCATTGAATATCGAGCTCACATCATGATGCGGCTTATCAATCCTCTCAACTAGTGGTTCACATGCACACACAAGTTGACTATTCGACTCTACGCTAGTTGCGATTTCATTAAATGCAACACAAGTATCAACTAGCATTGAGTCTTCACAAGACAAGGAATGATCATGTTCATAAGAAGGTGAAGAAACACTTACACTTGAGTAACTCCCGTGAGTACTCACATCACGTGAAGTGTCATGTTCAAGTCCTCCTTCATCAAACTCACAATCAAGATCTCCACCCTCTTGTCTTCCTTCCAAGGCAAATGGTTGAGGCTCCAATAGCTCGCCTCTAAGAGTGCCTACGGTGTGTCGGGGTTAAGTCGGAGACACCGTTGCCGAACAACCTCGATACGCTTTCCGCCTGGTTTGTCCACCGAGTTTTGAGCCAGTCTAGACACCAAGTCAATTGTGTCACCTAGAGTTAAACCTTTAGGCCCGATTTATCTGCATTTCATTTGATGACTTAGTGAGGTACGGTACACCGGTACTGCACTTGTCTAGGCTAAACTCCTTTGTGTCAAGATGGGACCCGCGTCCCAGAAAGGCACATTTATGGCATTTTCTGTGCTGCATATATTCGGAAGGTTGTTATGCTCACCGTTATTGGTTTGAGGGGTCGGGGTATACTGAAAAAAAAAAGTCATTATTTTACGCCATTACAATGGCGAATTTTTTTTTTAGGTTATTGTGCCAAAATCCATAAGAAATGTTTTCTTTGAGTCAAAAAATATGTGTCTTGTAATGCCGAATTTTCTTTAGGAATTTCGTGTTTAAGTCAAGTCTCACAGTCTAGCCTAAAATGTTGAAAATAATTTTTACACCGTTATAATGGCGAAACTTTTTGGAATTTTTTAAATTTTGTGTCTAAATGTGTGTCAAAGGGTTCCTTAATTTTGTCCGATTTTTACATCGTTACGACAACTGTCCAAATATGAGTCAAGGATCTTGTCCCAAGTTGTCAAATAAACTATCATTTTAATGTTGTCGTAATGACGAATTATCCAGAATTTGTGTCAATTTTATACCTTTATTCAAATCAAAAAAAAAAATTAATTAAAGAATGGTGGTTTGAGTCTCGAGTCTGAAAAAAAAAATATTTTAGTCGTCATTCAAGCCATTGTAACGACGAATTTTTTGTGTTTAGTTTTGTGTTCGGGTTTTTGCCCGAGTTTGTTTTTGAAGATAATTTGTTGTCACTGTAATGGTGAAAATTTTAGAACCCTTTATGTTTGCCTAGGTCTGTGTCCGGGTTTCATCCCGAGTCTCAAAATAATTTTTGGTCATCAGTTTATGTTATAATGACAAAATTTTTGAAATATTCCTGTGTCCGAGTCTGTGTTTTGATTTTATCCTAAGTATGAGAATAATTTTTCGTCTTTTTGTGTCAAATGGCAAAATTTTGTTAATCGTTCATGTATCTCGTGTCTGTCATTTTGTATCCTAGTTTTTTCTCAAATTCTGTAAACACCCAGACGTCGTGTTTTTATTTTTTGACTCTTGTATCGTGTCATTGTTTAAATTATGTCAGTTGTTTCAAGAAAAATGATTAAAAGTAAAAGGATAAGAAGAAAAAAGGGGAAAGAAAAGGAAAAAAAAAGAAAGTCAAGCTTGTCTGTTATCTCGAGTTACGTGTCGTCTACAATTTGTGTCTTGACTTTTCTCAACGCAACACGTAGCCAATATTTTTGGGATAGGGTCGGTACAAGCGGCATATGCTGCGGGCCTTTTCGGGATGACGCATAACAACCATAAGCTTGTCAATGTGTGTTTTGTGCTAACCCAATTTGTTTGCTATTAGTTGTTTGGACCTCTGCGGTAACTCGGGCAGACATTATGGCATCATATCATCCCTATAGAACAGCATCAACGCGACCCGTGGTCATGACGTCTGAAGGTGGAAATTTTGAGTTCGGGGCTCACGAGCGTTTGATTGAATTGAATGAGAGGTTGACCGAAAAGGTCAAAAATCTGAAACAGTTGGTGGTTGAGCAGAATGAGAGATTTACCGAAGAGGTCAAAAATCTGAAACGGTTGATGGCCGAGCAGAATGAGAGGTTGACTAAAGAGGTCCAAAATCTGAAACAGTTAGTGGCTGACCTATATCTTGCCATTACTTCGGGACAGACGGCTCTTCCCATGCCAGCCAATCTCTCGAGTCTTGCATCGAATGTCGTGCATCAGGCACATGACCTGCCTACAACAGTTGAGGACTCTCAGTATTCTCCTGACTCTCCTCACTACTACAATGCATCAAAAGTGGTAGGATCCTCCACAATGTGTCCTCTGGCGCCACCATCTCCACTTGCTCCACCCTCGGCCTCTGCTCCATAATTCATTTGCCTAGCTAGGCCAGAGAGTCTTGCGAAAGAAAGACAAAATGGAACAAAGTCCCAGAAAATAGAGCGAGAGACAGTGCAAACAACCTCACTCAGACCCCCAAGCTCCACATAAGAATCATCAACATTGCCATTCCCCACATGATCCAAAATACTCCACCCATCCATTCCACAAAGTGCAACCATATGCTCCAACATCTTCCTATCCGCAATGGCGTGCACCAGCCACATAAACCACATACAACACTCATCACAATCACTTCCAGGCTTCGCCTAACCTTTCCTTCCAAAAAAGGAAAAATCTATGCTCTCGTCTGAGTGCATGTCATAAAAAGTTGCGACGAGGGGGAATGATGAGGTTCACACCAATCGGGGAATCTTACACCAACCTGTTTGAAAAGCTACAACAAGCTGACATGTTGAAACCAATCCCAGGAAACATGAATCCAACTAGGAAAGTGGATCGCTCGCGCCATTGCGCTTTTCATTCTGGGGCGCCTGGACATGACACAGAGCAATGTGGGCATCTGAAAAGAGCAATCTAAGAAATGATAGATAACAATCAGATAAAGGTTGTGGGAGACGAGACTCAAAATATGAACCAGAATCCTTTGCCAGCTCTTCATGTTCAGAATGACACACATACAGTTGGGATGGTATGCACAGAGGAAGAAATTGCCAGATTCAGGTGCATCCTTGTGAAGGGCTCAACAACGCATAAAAACTAGGAAAACTGGCCCTGACTTGTAATTGAGTGACTGTGAAATGTTGTAGCTTGTTTTGCTAATCTTGCTGTGTACTTGGTTATTCAAGGGTTGTAACCCAAGTGCATTATTTTGCTTGTTTTGTTTGTTCAAACCCCTTCTATCTTCAATTCAATGAAAGCGAGATCCATCTCGTCCTAATATTCGGTCTTTTATGTCTTCTGTTCTTACCTCCTTAGTTTTCTGTTTTATGTTTTGTCAACCTTAATAACATGACATGCGTGCGGAATTTACGTCTCGATCTAAACACGCGCTCTGGCATTGTGGGCTATTTGAGTAGTAAAGATGGATAAAAGAGGGAGCGAAATAAGTTGGGAATTAATCAGTAGTCATCGGATGAGGGAGATCTGTGAGAAGTTCGAAATCCTAGACAGTCGCTTTGACCAAAGTTGAAATACCAGTTTTGAGAACCGTCGTTGAAGTAGAAGTCGAGGAAACATGTGGATCAATCCAGGTCAAGTGATTGAATCATTATTTGTGCAAGGCATTCTCTGGTCGGGATGACGAACGGCTTTCGTTTCTTCTACTCAAACACTATATCCTTTGTCAACCATTTTGAGCCTTATTCTGTGTTTTGTTTGGCCTACCCTCCCTTGGAATCAATTGGATATGATTAAAGAAAGAAAAAAAGAGAAAAAAAAACAAAGGAAAAAAAAAGAGGGGAAACAAAAACAACAAAAATCTACCTCAGTGGTAGAGCTACGTCTGACCTGATTCCTCTCAAAAGGATACGTAGGCAACCATTCGGGTGCGGTCATAACAGGGGAAAGTTCATTTTTTTCCCCTGTTCATATTGACGCAAAACTTGCCTCCAAGTTTGCGGCCAACGTCAAAAGAAATTTTGTTCCCATTCTATGCTAAACTGGGGCAGAAGTTTGTTTTTATTTTATCTTTTATAAAATAAAATAAAAACAAACTTCTATTTTATTATACCATATATTCGTCTGTTTCATGAGATGTATATCAGTCTCGAAGTCGACGAAAAAACTCAAAGCACCCCAGTTTACTCTAAATTGGCAGAAGTTTATTTTAAAAAAAGAAAGAGGAGAAAGTCAACATCCATTTTCTTTCATTGTGTTCACCTCGGGGGATAATCTCAATATTCCCTATGTTTTCATATTAGAAAATTCAAAAGATAATTCCTCGGTTTCACTAAGCCAGGGCTACAGTTTATTGTTATTTTAAAAGAAATGATTCCAAGGGTTGTATCATTCACCAAATCATCTCATGAGATGCTTTCATACCGCTTTTCCAACTAAAGAGAAAAACTCAAAAAAAAAAAAAAAAAAGAGAGAGAAATAATCCCCAATTTGCCTAAACTGGGGGAAATAAGTTTTTTTATTTTCAAAAAGCGGTGATTTCATAGTTTTCAATGTTCATCTAGTCGTCTCATGAGACGTTGCTGAACTTTTATGTTGAATATTTTCTTTCTAGCCTAACCAAAGCCCACTTTACAGTCCAAATAAAGACCCTTCTGACCGATCATTGAGAATATCAAGCCGAATAGGATATCAAGGGATAAGTTCCATGCTGTAAAGTCGCATTCTTATAAGCCGACAATCGCATTTACGAGCTGGGAGCACCAAGGTCATTAAAGGATAAATTCTCCGGAAATCAAGATAAAGGCCGAAATTGAAGAAAGAAAGGAAAGACGGGGTCGAGCAGCAAGGAAAGATGGGAGGTCGATTGGGAAAGAACGAAAAAATGAAAGAAATGAAAAAAGAAAGAAAAAAATGAAGTCTTGTCGGTGAAAACCTGAAAAGGCGCTGCAAGGCAATAGTGAGTTAAAAGAACAAAGAGAGAGGCTAGTTAGTGATAACCCCGAGGGGTACTACTAGTCGACTGAGGGTCGTGGAATTCGTCATCAAGTTTGGGTTGAGAAGATTGTCAAACTGGGAGTAAGGTCAGGGTTATGGCCGTGTGAACTAATCAAGAGTTGATTCTAATTGCATGTCATGTTTACTGAGGTTGTCGTTTCACCTCCAAATAAGTTTCTTCTATCTACCAGGAATATCTTTCATTCGATGTCTCCTTTTGAGTTTCTTCACTTTCCTTTTTATTTATTTCTTTCTCATTATTTTCGGGCATTCAAAAAGGTTTGCAAAGTTTGTTTACAAGTTTCAGTTGTACCAGAACAAAGTCGGGAATGAGAGCCTAACACCGAGATTGTACTATGAAGATCACCAGGAAATGGTTTGTTATTTCTACAAGGTGTGACCAAAGACCGATACGAGAATTTGGGTTGGGAAGTGTGAGAACACAACTACATCAAGTCAGTTGCTCGTTAGGGACAAATTTGAAGAGCAGAAAAAGAAAAAAAAAGAGAGAAATCAGGGACCATCTGAGCAGGGAGCCGTGGTTTTCAACTTTCAAGACAAGAACCATTGAGATAATGGGATAGAATTTTCAACTTTAAACACATGACCCATAGGGATGATGGGATTCAAGCGTCAATGAAGGCCCATTGGGATAATGGGATTCAATTTTCAGAACAAGACCCATCAGAGTGATGGTTTACAATTTCAGCTTTCTGTCAAGACCCATTGGGATAATGGGTTATAATTTTTTAATTTTCAGAAGAAGCAGAACCCATCAGAGTGATGGTTTTCAATTTTCAGAAGAAGCAGAACCCATGAGAGTGATGGTTTTAATTTTCAGCAAAAGCAAGACCCATCAGAGTGATGGTTTTCAATTCAGCAAGAACAAGACCCATCAGAGTGATGGGTTTCAATTTTCAGAAGAAGCAAGACCCATCAGAGTGATGGTTTTCAATTTCCAGCATAAGCACGACCCATCAGAGTGATGGTTTCTAATTTTCAACAAAACGCAAGACCCATCAGAGTGATGGTTTTCAATTTCCAGAAGAAGCAAGACCCATCAGAGTGATGGTTTTCAATTTCCAGCATAAGCAAGACCCATCAGAGTGATGGTTTCTAATTTTCAACAAAAAACAAGACCCATCAGAGTGATGGTTTTCAATTTCCAGCATAAGCAAGACTCATCAGAGTGATGGTTTTCAACTCAACACGAACAAGACCCACCAGAGTGGTGGTTCCAGTTTTATCTTTCAAGTCAAAGTCCGTCAAAGCGGCAATTTTATCTTTCAAGTCAAAGTCCGTCAAAGCGGCAATTTTAATTTTCAAGTCAAAGTCCGTCAAAGCGGTAATTTCATTCAAGTCAAAGTCCGTCAAAGCTGCAATTTCAATTTTCAAGTCAAAGTCCGTCAAAGCGGCAATTTCATTCAAGTCAAAGTCCGTCTTTAATTTTCAAGTCAAAGTCCGTCAAAGCGGCAATTTCAATTTTTCAAGTCAAGTCCGTCAAAGCGGCAATTTTAATTTTTCAAGTAAAGTCCGTCAAAGCGGCAATTTTAATTTTCAAGTCAAAGTCTGTCAAAGCGGCAATTTCAATCTTTCAAGTCAAGTCCGTCAAAGCGGCAATTTCATTCAAGTTAAAGTCCGTCAAAGCGGCAATTTCAATTTTCTAGTCAAAGTCCGTCAAAGAGGCAATTTCATTCAAGTCAAAGTCTGTCAAAGCGAAAATTTTAGCATTCAAGTCAAAGTCCGTCAAAGCGGCGATTTCAATTTTCCAGTCAAAGCGGCAATTTCAATTTTTTAAGTCAAAGTCCGTCAAAGCGGCAATTTTATTCAAGTCAAAGTCCGTCAAAGCGGCAATTTCATTCAAATCAAAGCCCGTCAAAGCGGCAATTTTATTCAAGTCAAAGCCCGTCAAAGCGGCAATTTATACTTTCAAGTCAATGCCCGTCAAAGCGGCAATTTCAGCTTTCCAGTCAAAGCCCGTCAAAGCAGCAATTTCAACTTTCAAGTCAAGCCCGCCCGAGCGGCAATTTCAAGTTTTCAAGAACCACTTGGGTAGTGGGAGTTTCGGACCAGTTCATCAGCTTGGGAAGCATGAAGACTTAGTCTAGGAATTGTAATTTTACATTTCAATGTTGTATTTTCATTTTCCTTTGTAAAGCAATGATCACCAGTCAGCAACCAGCAACCAGCAACCAGCAACAAGTGACCAGCAGCAACAGCTCTAGTATGTCAAAAGTGTCTTGTGTCAGTCCGGGGTGAGTCTAGAAGCGTCGAGTCAGTCCGAGTTAGCTCTGAAAATGTCTAGATTTAGTCTATGTGAGTCCAGAGAGTGCTTAGTGTTAGTCTAGGAGAGTCTAGTATCTGTTTGTATGCGGTAGTCCCAGCTATCGCAAGTGAGGAACTACACTGACCTGATTCCTTGGTCCGGGGATATGTAGGTAGCCTTGTTCTTGGTTAGAACCTAAATTCAAGGTACGGTCGCCTTTTTGCATACTCTTCATTAGAACCGAAAAGCCAAAATTAGTTTGTCGATTACTTCTTTTTCCAAAAACTCTTCATGTTCTCGAACAAAGAGGGGCAGCTGTAATCACCTAATTTTGGCACAAAAATACAAAATTGCTCAAAATAGCCGTGTTAGATTCTTAGGATTTTAGTCGGATTTTTCCTAAATTTTAGTCTTTTCTTTTAACTAAAATTGTCATTAATTGAAAAAAAATATATGAAAAAAAAAATCAAAAATACTTGTTATGTGTTTAATTGTGACTTCACGTTTTGATTGTGATGATATTGCAATTGGTGTGGTTTTAATTCTAGCTAATTGTGTTTGGATAAAATAGTTTGGTCTTTAAGTGGCTACTTGTAAATTCAGTCTAGCTCATTCCTAAAAAAAAACTGTCCAGCCCACTCTATAAACCCAATACCCCTGACCCGATCCGGCCCATATGCCCTTTAATTTCCCAACCTTCTCCCTAATTTCCCCCACATTCACAAATCATCAGATTCAAAAGGACCCCCACCCCTTTTCGACCCGCCACCGGCGGTGGACTCCGGCAAACGAAATGCACCCCTAAAATCGTCTCCTCACCCTCATTCCAATCCTTAAGTCAATTTCCGCCAGAAAATCAACAAATAGGTGTAGATCGAGGTTTAAATTCGGTTCAAACACTAACTTCGGCGGCCCTTCACTTTCTCCGGCGAATCTTGTATCAATGGTGTCTTCTTTTCATCTCCGTCCCATTCTGGACTTAGTTTCCCCATGAAAGAATTGTTTCTTCGTCTCGATTTGGATGACGTAGGGTGCCGATACTTGGTGCTTCTGCGATGGTTCTGCGATGGTGTGAGTTTGTTTGGCGATGGTTGATGATTATTGATGTTGTTTCGAAGATGGAAAGGTGGCTTGGCTGGTTCTGATGAGTTGAAGCAGTGGTGACTCAGTGTTGGAGCTGAGACAATGATGTTTTGGAGATGAGGCAGCGGTGGTGGCGTAAGTAGCGAGCAATGGCGATACGCTTCTATGGCGTGTGAAAGCTGTTGGGGCGATGGCGAGGCAGGCTCGACAAGGCAGTGGTGGCGATGATTTAAGAAAGTGGTACCTCACCCCTTTCCCCTATGTGTTTTCTTCTTCCTGCCTAGTGTCCCATTTTTCTTTGCTATTGCTTAGTGTATAGTTGTAAAAAGAAAATAATAAGAAAAAATGTTCAAAGTTTAATCCTTAACATGTGTGATCATGTAGTGTCAATTCATATGCGTACCCTGTTGTTAGAAAGCTTGAACTCTATATACGAAATAATTACTTTTTGTTTGGTACAATGAAGCTTGTTGTCCGAAAGCGTCAAGTTATGTTATTGTCTTTAACCTCGAGATTGGTTAGTATTTAGTTAGTATGAAATTTGTTTAACTCGTCGTGATTAGAGGTATGTAAATGAGATCTGTTTTGCCGCGTCTGGAGGGTCCAAGTCTTAGTATAAATTCTGATCATTTGCTTGAAATGCTGAATCGTGTATTTGTGTTGGTTTAAAATATGCGCCTGATGTGTTCTGAGGTCTGTTTGGACGAGTGTCAGCATAGTTTTATCTTTGTTCCAATGGCAGACCATGAGTTTGAACTTGTACCCCTGCTTATTGTTAGTGTTGTTAGACTTAAGTTGTTTGTCTTACTCAATAACAATCGTCTGCTTGAATTGAGTTTTGTTTGGCTAGTCCAGGTGTGAAATCTGTCCAAACACATTAAGTTAGTGTTAAGCATGGATCTGTCCAATTGAAAGTTCATTTCCTTTTGTTGCATTCCTAGCTTAGATTGATAAAACTTCTGTAGGATTAGTTTTTGAGTTGGATTTCATGAATATGGAGAGTTAAATTGATCTTTGAAGGTTTAGGATGTTCTTGAGAGGTGTAGATTTATCTTGGGAGTCCAGGGAGTCATTATTGACTATCTTTGGACTCAAAATTGTTTTAATGGACTCATGGGATGGGTTATCAGCTAGAACATTAGGTTGGGATATCCAGAGGCCTTTAGTTAAGTTAAAGTTTTGTTTGGTTTGCTTGAAGCTTAGTTTTCAGCCTTAGTTTGGGGTAAAAAAAAAAATGAAATCTGAACTTTTGAAAAAAAAGAAAGAAGGGAAAAGTCAAATAAAAAGTTAAAAGTGGCAGCATAAAGTAGAAGATTCCTTTCCACTTTGGGGTGTCTGGTACAAGCTATGCACGCCAAATTTAGCTTTTCTGAAAAGTAAAAAACATGGTCACAAGGCCATTGTACTTTTGCCCAGATTTCACTCCTCCCCTTTAGCCTATTTAACATCTCTTTTTCTTCATTGTAAAGGGAGAGAACATCTGAAAAAAACAGAGGAGAGAGCTGAAAAAAACTTGACTTCTCTCTTGTGATTCATCTGAACTTTTCTCTCTACCACTTTGATACTCTAAAAAAAAAGAATTTCTTCACTCTAAACAACACTCCAGATATGGAGAAAATTTGAAAGAAAGTTGGAGAGATTTAGAAAAATAGAGTGGAAAAGTGAGGAAAGAAATGAGAAAACTAAAAGGGGGAGAAAGTAAGTTTTAAGTATTTTTTCAAGTAAAGTTTAGAGCTTGAGAAGTCTGTTGGTGTTGCTGTGCTGTTGTGTTGCGGATGTCCTGGTTGCTCGACTTGTCACCTTGCTTGGGTTTTGGAATTTTGGGCTATTAGGTAAATTTTCTACTTTATTACATATCTAGTATAAATTTTGACATACTTGAGAACTTTAATATGTGAAATAGTTTGGGTCCAGGCCCATATGAACTCTCTGCTTGTATTTATATTAATGTTCCATTACACGTTATTTGTTGATGTATGAAACAAAAAGTTACTAAGTAATTCGTTATCCTACTTATGACAAGTTTTGGTTTTCTAGTTACTACATGAGTGCATACTGGGTAAATTTCAAGTTGTGAAGTGTGAAACCATTATATGTTAGGAAATGTAACTTGTGAATTGGTCAGCAAATAGACGATATTATTACGTCAAATGTATCATTTTTTTTAAAATAATAATAATAATAATAATAATAATAATAATAATAATAATAATAATAATAATAATAATAATAATAATAATTACTAATGGGAGCTTGTTCAAACAAGTTAAAGTAATATGTGCGCTGATATGCAGCAACACGATTAGGCACTAATTAGGCCGTAATGGTTTAAAATTGGAACGAAAATGAACCACATGTTCAAACCACTAGGCAACAAATAGGCCGAAACAATCATAAAATCAAGTCGCTCCAATGTTTACATGGAACTCATTTGTGTTGGTAATTCAAACGGACATTGTGTTCGGGGTTAATTATCGATAGAGTATCCATCAATGAACGGACGATGTTAAAATTAACAACGTAACAAATGCAGATATATTCACTTAAAACTCAATTAAGTTGAAAAATAAATAAAAGTGTAACAAAGGTACAATGTTTATACGAAACTCATTTATATCAAGATTCGAATGGACAACGCGTCCACGGTTAATCTCTGGTAGAGTTTTCGTCAATGAACGAGCGACTTTCATCCAACTCAAAGCGTAACAAATAATAATTTGGCAATTAAACAAATAAACAATAAATTCACAAACCCGGAGAGCGTCAATAAAGCAACTGTGCTTGCACAGGACTCGAGGGTGCCTAACACCTTCCCGAGAGTCAACCGAGATCCTTATCCGGAACTCTGACGCAGACCACTGAACGAGTCATAGGTGTTCTAAGGTACCTCTTTGGTGACTTGGCACACCTTTGAACTATGTCAAGTGGCGACTCGGTAATCTCAATAATTTCGTACCTTTAAAACACCTAAGTCACTGCAGCCTTTTATTTATTTTTAGTTAAATTTTAGGGCGTGACAGTGTCTGATTACAAAACTGTCGAGACAAGAACAAGGTTCTTGACTCTGGAGAATCGAGTTCTTGAAGTGAAAAATCGGTGGACACTATTCAACGCCCCCCCCCCCCCCTTCTATTGCCTTTAGGAGGTGCATAGATTATAACAATAGCTTTTGATCGTCTGTATAAGGAGATAAGAGACAAAGGTGGGGACAGAAAGTTGTCCAAGCTCGCCAAGGCAAGGGAAAGACGGTCTCGCGACCTGGACCAGGTGCACTGTAGTAAAGGCGAAAATGGCACAGTGTTGGTCGAAGAGGCGCACATTAAGCGAAGATAAAAAACATACTTCCATAAGCTATTAAATGAAGTAGGGTATAGGAAAATTGTGTTTGGTCATCTAGAGCAACCTGGGAGTTGCCAAAATATTGGGTATGGTAGCTGTATAAACTTTGAGGAGGTTAAAGAGGCAATCCGCAAGAGGAGAGAGTGAAGAGCGATCGGGCCTGATTAGATCCCAATAGAACTTTGGAGAGGCGCAGTCAGAGTAGGCATGGAATGGTTACTTGAGTTGTAAACTGTCATCCTTAAGACAAAAAAGGCCCGAAGAATGGAGGTGGAGTTCCATGATACCATTGTATAAGAACAAGGGAGATGTTCAAACTTATAACAACTATAGGGGTATCAAGCTGCTAAGCCATACTATGAAAGCTTGGGAGAGGGTGGTAGAGAAGAGGTAGAGAAGGGATGTTGAGATATCTGAGAAGCAAACCAGTTTCATGCCTAGGCGATCGACTACTGAATCCATCAATCTTCTGATGAGTCTAGTAAACCAGTATAGGGACAAAAAAAGGACTTACATATGGTGTTCATTGATCTAGAAAAGGCTTACGACAAAGTTCTAAGGGAGGTCTTGTAGAGATGCTTGAAGTTTAAAGGTGTTCCTATGGCATATATCAGTGTGGTTAAAGACATGTATGATGGAACCAAGACTCGAGTGTGGACAATAGGAGGAGAATTAGAACACTTCCCTGTCAAGATGGGGTTGCGTCAGGGCTCAGTGCTTAGCCTATTTTTATTTGACCTAGTGATGGATGTACTAACGCGGGATATCCAAGGGCAGGTGTCATGGTGTATGTTATTTGCGGATGACATAGTTTTGGTGGATGAGACACGCAGAGGAGTTAAAAATAAGTTGGAGGTGTAGAGACAGACTTTGGAGTCTAAGGGTTTTAGGTTGAGCAGGACAAAAATGGAGCACATGGAGTGCAAGTTTAGCGAGGTAGCACATGAGTCCGATGTGGAAGTGACGTTTGATACACAAGTCATCCCTATGAAAGGAAGTTTCAAATACCTTTGGTCAATACTCCAAAAAAATGGAGAGATTGATGATGATGTCGCACATTGTATAAGAGCGGGATGGATGAGGTAGAGGCTCACATCTGGTGTATTCTGCGATAAGAAAATGCCACCTAGACTTAAAGGTAAGTTCTATATAATGGTTATTAGACCAACTTTATTGTATGTGGTTGAGTGTCGACCAGTCAAGAGTACACACGTTCATAAGATAAGTGTAGCAGAGATGATAATGCTTAGATGGATGGGTGGGCTTAATAAGATGGATAAGATTAAAAACGATGTCATACATGACAAGGTAGGAGTGGCCTCAGTGGTGGACAAGATGCGTGAAGCCACACTGTATTGGTTCGGTCATGTGAAAAGATGGAGTAAAGATGCTCCAGTAAGGAGGTGCGAGGGGTTAGCAGTGTTATGTCTACGGAGAGGAGAGGTAGACCGAAGAAGAATTGGGGTAGGGTGATTAGACAAGACATGGCTCACCTACAGATCACCGAGGACATGACCCTAGATAGGAAGCGTGGAGGTCGAGGATTAGAGTAGAAAGTTACACAGTAGTTGAGAAATTTCAGTCTTATTATCATTTGTATTATTTTTATATACTATGTTTGTCGTGTGATGTGCTTCTATTGCTTTCACTATTGTCTGTTTACATTGGTTATCAATAGTTTCTTTGTCACTATGTTTTACCATGGATATTTTCATCTGATTTTTGTGAGCATGTTTTTAATATTTTTCTTGAGCCGAGGGTCTATCGAAAACAACATCTCCACCTTTATGGGGGTAAAGTCTTCGTACATCTCACCTTCCCTAGACTCCACTTCTGGGATTATACCAGGTATATTGTTGTTGTAATTTTGAAATTAAAGATATGGGAGAGGCAACCTATGTGATCGGGATAGAAATATTCTGGAATAGATAACAACGATTGTTAGGGTTGTCTCAAAAAGGCCTATACCACAGAAGTTTTGTAGATATTAAGAATGAAAAATATCTCATCTAGTCTCGTTCCAATTTAGAAAAGAGATAAACTCGGTCTCAGTCAATGTCTAATGAATGAATTGGAACATAAGCAAATGGAAGATACTCCTTATGCATCCGGAGTTGGGAGTTTAATTTAACCCCTGACATGTACCAGGCTAGACATCAATTTTGCTGTTGGAATGTTGGACAGATATTAAAGCAATCCAGGCATGGTGACACGACCGAAATTTTCGGCTAGGCCGTGCAGGCACCGACATCCTCCCATAGACTCGTCGGGAAAACCCGTAACAACTGAATTAGAAAAATAAATATAAATCCAACTCATAAATAAGAACAAGACATAAAAAAATACAGACATACTGATACCTCTAAGCTATACAAAAGAAATTACAGCTAACTACCTGACATACTAGGTTTAGGGCTATCCAGACTAGACATCTAAGAGTACAAAAGAATACATACGTCTCCTGAAGGGAGCAAAATACAACTGAAATAATAAACATACCACTGGTGGGCATCCTGAGCAGAAGGTGGCTCACCCTGACAGCTGAAGTTGTCTTCGCTTCTTAACGACGTGGAAAACTCAATCCTGGAGCGAACCTGCCGAAACGAAATAAATAGACAAGAAACAAACAACAAACAAGGGTGAGTCAAAAGGACTCAATAAGTGGGGGCAGACTAGCCACCTCAAAGAATAGGATAGCTAGCCAGGGAGAAGAGCTAAGCAAATGCAGACCAGAAACGCCTAAAACTAAAGCATATAAACCAATTAGGGACACAAAATAGCCAGAAATATATAGGCAAACTGAAATATGTCCACAACATGGTATACCTACCGCATACACAAAGTACAACATGATAGTCGCACAATAGTCAGCATGCGGTGCAATGAAATGGGATGAATGCGGTATGATGCAAAGCAGTCACATGTGCCTGATACCCATCTCCGGTGCGGGATTCTCATATATATATCCCCTACAGGCGTGTAGGCTGAGCCAACCATAGGCACACATGTCGAGCCAACCTCATGTGATGTATACCCCTTACGGCATGCAGGTCGAGCCAACCATATATGCATACATCCTTCTACAATCGTGTAGGACGAGCCATCTGCGTAAACAATATCAAACCGGATCATAGATCCCCTGCAGACATGCAGACTAAACCGACCAGCATAAAATACAACAAATATTAACCCATACAGTGTAAATCATTCTTTTTAAAAAAAATCAGCATAGTAAGTATGCATTTATCGGCAGCTATGCATGAATAGAGACATACATAGACAAATCCACAGGCATAAGGCCACAAAGAACTGGATAGAGACCACTCACCGTCTACCAAAAGATATATGCCATAATAACCCTTCACTGGCTCGGGACTCTCATCGATTACCGGAAAGTATATGTCAAGTTCAAAACCAAAGTACAATGCTCATATGCTCAATGCAATACCAACAACAGGGGATAACATATAATATACAATGTAAATCCAAAGCTAAGGCATAATGAGTACGCCTATCGGCAGCTACACACGTAAGGAACACGTGGTAGAATATCCACAAGGCCAAGGGCCTCCAAAGAAATGGATACAAACACTTACCTTGTTCCAAAGTTAACATTGCTACTCAACAACCGCTTTGTCCTTTGGATTCATTGCCAAACAATCCCACTGTGTTCGATAAGTAAAAAAATATATCACATAAGGCTAAGCATTCATTCCTTACATCTTAGTACAATCTAGTAAGGAACCTGACACCCGATTCGCATAGGCAATACGCATTCCAAGCCTATATACATGAATTAAAATCACATAACCAAACCCTAAATAAATTACATTTATAGGTAGCTCATAGCTCCTTGAGTTCGAATATATAATCAATTTCATTATCGGGGTCCAAGTACCCCTTTAAACTATCAATTTAACTTGTTAGGACGATGTCTAATATCCCAATTTCTACCGTTAAAATATATTCAAACTCGTGTAATAAACTGAAATAATGAATAAACATCATTACATGGATGTTTCGGGGTAAAACCTCTATTTTTTTCCTCTTCCTTTTCCTTTCTTTTTTCCTCTATTCTGCATTTTTTTTGGTTGTCTCAGTCTTGTCTCGTTTCTGTTCTTGCTTTCGTTTTCCTTTTAAGCTTCTAAATGAAGCTTTCCACCGCCTTTATTATTATTTTTTTGTTTTCTTTCCCCTTTTTTTTTATTTCTTTTCTTTTAATTTACTATCCTAATGAAAATTAAAATGCAACTCTATAAAACTCGGAATAATCTCAAATTTCTCAAACAAGTTATACAAAATTTATGTGACGTACCCGTTAAGGCGGATCTCAAATCGAATTCCCAAAACTCAATATGCAAATTAAACGGAAAAAGATCGAATTATTAATTTTCGGAATTTTAGTGGAAACAATCTGAACGACCTCGAAATTCACTTTCGAAAGTTCACAAAAGTCACAAATAATCATACGAACCTAACGGCGCTTTCGAATTTCGAATCGGAGCTCGTTCGCCAAAATTGAGCTCGAAAACTTTTTTTTAAAATTTATCGCCAACGAAAACTGAAACCTTCTTCCGATACCTACCAAACGAACTCCGATTTAGCTCAAATTTTACAAACAGATCCTAATGGACCTTACAAAGATTTTAAAATTATCGGTGTGCTAATCGGAGTCCTAACTTACGAAACGACTACCTAAGGTCGTTTCACATGGATCATTAGAGGGTTGCAAATAAAGTGTTGAGATAGTTGCAAGGAACAAAATATTATGTGCTTACTTATATAAAATCAGATCATCTTGATGTGGTTGGATATTCAAATTTAGATTATGTTAGTTGTGAGGATACATGAAAATCCACATTTTGTTATTTGATCCTGTTAGCTAAAGGAGAAATATCATGAAGAGTGCGAAACAGTCTATCACATCTGCATCCACCATGGAAGTTGAGTTTGTAGCATGCTTTGAGGCTGCAATTCAGGCTAAGTGGCTGAGGAAGTTTATTTCAGGACTTGGACTGGTCGACAGTATCGCCAAGCCACTAAAAATTTATTGTGATAATTCCTCAACAATCTTCTTCTCTAAGAATGATAGGTATACAAAGGGTGCTAAGCCTATAGACTTGAAATATCTTAAGGAAGACGTTCACGAGTATCAATTGAAGATATTACAACCAAAATTATGATTGTTGATCCTTTGAAGAAAGGATTAACACCCAAAGCATTTATGCAACATGTTAAAAGAATGAGTATTATTGATAGCAATGTATGACTTGATGTAAAAGCTTTTATGATATTTATGAATTGACACTTTGAGCTTATTTATGTATATGTTTCTGTTATTACATATTTTCTCATGTATACATAACTTTAAGAATAACGATGACAGGTTTTGGCTTAGATAAAGACATTCTAAGCATTATTGTTGGACCTAATATGTACGTACTAAGGGTTGTGAAACGTAATAGACTAATATTGTAGTATATGGAAGGGACTATGTTGAAAGTGATGTACAACCGTCATGACTCATATTAGTTGATTTACTTGATAACAACGAATGATGTTGGATTTAGCCTAATTGTGCACATAACGATTCGTATTGTTTATTAAATAATTAAATAAATAAAGTCACGTGTGCCGAGTGAGAGAACGTTAGTTTTCGCCCATGTGGCCCATGACTTAATTTTATGTTTAAATAAATTAATTATATTGATCCTATTTAATTAAAGGAAGTTAATTATGTTTAAAATTTCCCACAACCCACTTTGATGGAACGTGGGAATCACTGGTCCTCTCGCTGTCTTTTGATAAGAGAAGAACAACGTATTCCATCAATTTGTTATGAGAAAGCAATAAAGAAAAGAGAGAGAAAAATTCTCAAGAATCAAGGAGAAATCAAGTAATTTCGCATTCAAATTTGATCAAACAAAACATCATGGCCTCATGTAAATTTTCTTGATTAAAATACTTTTAAAATTATTTGTGAAAATCATTAAGTTGCACGATCCTGAACTGATGATAGGATTTCATATTAGATTATTTATGAAATCGTAATTGCTCTACCAATTAGCACTTAAATTGGTTTACTTTAAACTCCTAATGCACTTCCAAAATTTGAACTGCTGATTTCCCGTGTCTTGTTGAAGTCTGTTTTCGAGGAAAGCTATAATGGAATAGCTTTGCATGAATAAGGTGTGAGGGGGTGCTTATCAGATACCATAGTAGCATTAACCCTATTAAAAAAAAAACTCTTAATTAAATTCTTAGGTGTGTGTTTGTGTATGTAAAAATCTGACGTGCTGCTTTGAATCGATCTGTCTATGTATTTCAGTCGCTTATGTGCAATTTCATCTTTCATATTTATAGAGTTTTCTAAACAGCGCAAGTTTTGTGTGTATCCATTATCCTGCACGAGGCAAATTAAATATTAAATTTAAAATAAGTATGATCTTATTATGTATATACATTATAAATATGTCTTTCATATGTATATATATAATTCTTGTCGAAAGTAATAATTTCTAGTATTCTACTGAGAACTTGTAGAGATGTAATAGTAGTTGGAATATCCTAAAGAATATGACCAGACAAGATAAAAGTAAGCTGTACAAAGGAGTAAAATGCGGGGTAATTACGAACTCAAGTGTGTGCCACTATTTAGCATTCGCTATGTGTTTTATTTTTACAAAAAGGATCTTTAGAACTCTCTCTTTAATTACTAGTAACTACTCCTACTAAAGTGGAATTCATAAGCTTCGAGCCGCTGCGTCCAACACCTAATGCTCCTAAATTAAGCAATAAAGTATGTTTTTGTTCATTATCACTTTTTTATCCACTAGTTTAACACCTCTAAATAAGTTCAACTTTTGTTTACTTTTGACTTCCTTTTAGATGAGGCATCAGTAGGACTACTTCTTTTCCAACCTTCCGAAAGCCATTTTCATTTCATAGGCTCCTGGGCAACACCTAAGAAGAACTAAAAGAGATCTCACTTTCTAACAATTGATCTTTGGTTCTTACAACCAGGTTGGGAGAACTTATTAAATGATTTTGAATCCACATAGGGTCGGTTTCATTTGCTTCACTTATATACCAGAAATCATTTGCTAAGTACTACTCCTAGGATACTAATTAGGAATGCACGTGAAGTTTATAGCAAGTACCGTTTCCTCGGTTAACTGAAACTTTGTGGCTACAATTTTCTAATATAATGCAAATTAAGTTTTAGAACCAGCTGGAGATAATTCATTCTTCTTGCATCAGTATTTGAAATTGCCGTCGTAGTTGACAATTTCCAAACTATGAACTGTATATAATAAACACACTATTAAATCTCTAATCCAAAGATAGTTACTTCATAACTTGATTGGATTGGCTCGAAGTAGTACTGCATGTACTACAAAGTCAAGCAAGAGATGTAGTGGCCAAGTAGCTAGGCTTGTCATCTCCAGCCATAATGACAGCAATCTTTGGCTTCAATATCATAACTATGTCAATCTGGTTATGAATATCATTTCCAGTAAATTCTTCTCTGACCTCTTGGCTTGACGATATTGCACGAGATTTCTTCTTCCAACGTGAGCATGTTAGAAGAATAAGTGCCAAGAAAATGGCTAAAAATATAAGGGCTAATCCTCCAAAAAGGTAAGTGACTGAAGAATTCCAACTCCAAATGGAGCAAGAAGAGCTCATGTTTGTGTGTGTGTGTGTGTTTTGGTAATGCAAATCTTTTTGTGTTGCTTCATGGGGGGATTTAGCAGATCTATTTAAGGGTGAGAAACTGAGGAGTTCAGAGGGAAGATTCTTTCTTATGCTCTAGAGATTCTTCTGAAAAGTTCTTAGAACAGAAATAAAATTGATAGTACTAAGTTTATAGTAATAAAGGTGAGTCTAAAGGCACTTTGGAGTTCAATGTGTGGTTTTCACTTTAACAAGTCATAAAGTTTCTGTCTTTATGAAGCCATTTTACTTATTCTCTAGTGACTAACCCCACAGTTTTGTGTTTTGTTGTTTTTTCGCTTCCCATATGTTAACGAATCAGACCCACGAAAGAAGCGTGTTGGTGATATAACTAAGTAATATAAATATATTCTCTTCAATAGTTTAAATTTTAGAGGTTATTTGGATGTGATATATAAAATAATACTATAATTTTTGGTTGGTTGCATGAAATAAGAAAATATTAGTCACATAACTAATGCAGTTGGTTGAGGGTGTAAATAATATGCCGGGAATATTAAAAATATATGTAGATTATTTTATGGAATAGAATGTGGAATTAGAGTGCATCTATTAGAGATCACTGCATTATAATCCTGCACAACTAGTAAGTGCACCAAGCGATCTCTTAAAATAGATAGTAACACCAAGTCGATATGTGAAATTCCTTACTCTTTATTAAAAGTCTCGAATTTTAATCTTGCAAATGAAAAACTTCTTTGTTGCAAACACTTCACTCTCTTAGTGGACTTAGTGACGTTAAGGTGATTTCGTCGGAGCACAGATTGAATATCAATCTAAAAAAAAAAAAAAAAGAGGTGAATTTTGTTGTGTTGGCAAAGGACGTTTGTGAGGTTAGCCAAAAGAAGAGCAATGTTCCAAAGTTAAAAATGCTATCCTCTGTTTAGTTTAAGGATATTGTAAAGTATTTGTGCTAATTCTATTATTATAGATTGCTATCACGAAATTAGCATTTTGGTAATATTAAATGTGTATAAGATATGATTAATATCTCAGGTGATTCTAATATTATAGATCACTATCACGAAATTAGCATTTTAGTAATATTAAATGTGTATTAGATATGATATATATTTCAGGTGCTTTTGTTGTTGACTAGGAATAATTTGAGCGGCCGCGGCGCTGCGTTGAAGTACCGAAAAAGACCAGAGAATATGCCACGAGACATATGCAATATAATCCTTCACAAAGTCACTAACACTCGCCAAAAAGCACACATTGTGCCTCTGCTGGCCTGCGACGTGCCACAGCAAAAAAAGCGCATCTCCTACTCTAAAGGTGTCACTCATAATAGCAGAGACGGATTCAAAATTTGAATTTATTTATTCTATTAATTTTGATGACAACAACAATGAACCTCAAGTGTTAAACTGAGTTTAAATTTAGTATTTATAAATAATGAATTTGTAACTCATATATATATATATATATATATATATATTGTTGTAAATAAAATATAAAATAGCAGTAACAATATAAGGGAGTATAGCAATGATATGGAGAGAGATAGAAGTTTTATTGCTCTTTCAATTTCTGTGTGTTTTACAAGGTGAAGAACACCCGTTTATATAGGCTAAAGATCATTGCTATAAAGTTACAATAACTTATTCTCATGTTAAATAGATACATCAATTTAATGAGTCCATTCAATGGATGAAGTAATGAACAACATGTTCATGAATGGACATCCACATTCTGTGGATTTATAACACTCCCCCTTGGATGTCCATTACACAAAGAGTATGCCTCGTTAAAATCTTACTAGGAAAAACCCAGTGGGAAAAAGCCTAGTGAAGGAAAAAGAGTACACACATCTTATGATACGCATTTAGAGCTGCCTCATTAAAAACCTTACCAGGAAAACCCAATGGGACAAAACTTGGTTAAGGGAAAAAGAGTGCAGCGCGTATTTCACTCCCCCTGATGAAGACATTGCTTTATATCTCGGAGACGACGCATTCCAATCTTGTATATCAACTTCTCAAATGTTGAGGTTGGCAATGCTTTAGTGAACAAATCCGCCAAATTATCACTTGAACGTATTTGTTGGACGTCTATTTCACCACTATTCTGAATATCATGAGTGAAAAAGAATTTTGGTGAAATGTGCTTTATTCTATCTCCTTTGATATATCCTCCTTTCAACTGAGCTATGCATGCAGTATTATCTTCATATAATATAGTTGGAATTCCCATTTGCAAAGAAAACCCACACATTTTCTGAATATGTTGAGTCATCAGTCTTAACCAAATGCATTCGCGACTTGCTTCATGAATTGCCAATATCTCTGCATGATTTGAAGAAGTAGCTGCAATAGTTTGTTTTACTGAACGCCATGATATAGCTGTGTCTCCACATGTAAATAGATAGCCTGTTTGAGAGCGTCCTCTATGTGGATCAGACAAATATCCAGCATCCGCATAGCCAGTTAATTGTGACTTGCATTCATTTGAATAAAACAATCCCTTATCAATAGTCCCTTGGAGGTATCTGAATATATGCTTAATACCATTCCAATGTCTTCGTGTTGGGGAAGAACTAAACCTTGCCAATAAGCTTACAGCAAAAGATATATCTGGTCGAGTATTATTGGCAAGATACATCAGTGCACCAATTGCACTAAGATATGGTACTTCAGCACCAAGAAACTCTTCATCATTTTCACAAGGTCGAAATGGATCTTTATTTACATCAAGCGACCTCACAACCATTGGGGTGCTCAGAGGATGTGATTTATCCATGTAAAACCTCTTAAGAATCTTTTCTGTATATGTTGATTGATGGAGAAATATTCCTTTTGTCAAATGTTCAATTTGTAGACCAAGACAAAAATTAGTCTTTCCAAGGTCTTTCATTTCAAACTCTTTCTTCAAACACTCCATAGTATTTGTAAGTGCTTCATGAGTTCCAATAATATTCAAGTCATCAACATACACAGCTATTATGACAATTTCAGATCCAGACCTTTTTATAAAAACACAAGGACAAATTGGATCATTTTTATATCCTTCTTTCAATAGGTATTCGCTAAGGCGATTATACCACATACGACCTGATTGTTTTAATCCGTATAAGGATTTCTGAAGCTTTATTGAACAAGCTTCTCGGGAACCTTTAAATGCTTCAGGCATTTGAAATCCTTCAGGGATTTTCATAAAAATTTCATTGTCTAATGAGCCATATAAATAGGCCGTGACAACATCCATTAGACGCATCTCAAGTTTTTCTTGTACTGCCAGACATACAAGGTACCTGAAGGTGATTGCATCCACCACAGGAGAATATGTCTCCATATAATCAATGCCAGGTCGTTGCGAAAATCCTTGTGCTACAAGTCGTGCTTTATATCTAACGACTTCATTCTTCTCATTTCGTTTTCGCACAAATACCCATTTGTACCCTACTGGCTTTACACCTTCAGGTGTTCGGACGATTGGTCCGAAAACTTCACGTTTACCAAGTGAAGTCAATTCTGCTTGAATTGCATCTTTCCATTTTGGCCTATCATTTCTCTGTCTACATTCATCGACAGATTTTGGTTCAAGATCCTCGTTTTGCTGTATCTCAACAGCAACATTATATGCAAAAATGTTGTCGACAACAATATTATTCCGGTTCCATAGTTTTCCCGTAGAGACATAACTTATTGAGATCTCTTCAATTTCATTATTCTCAGGTACCCGAGCCTCTCCTGAAGAGGTCTTATTAGTTGTTATGTCTTTATGCTCGTTTTGAGCAATTACCTCAGTAGTATGATCGTTTTGATCATTTGCTCCTTTTCTTTTTCGAGGATTTTTATCTTTGGAACCGAGTGGTCTACCACGCTTTAGGCGTGCCTTAGACTCACTTGCACAAATAGGTTGCCCTACCGGGATATCAACTCGAATTGGAGCATTTGCAGCTGGAATATGGGATTTAGTTACCCTTGGTAGGTCAGTGAATGCATCTGGCAGTTGATTTGCAATATTTTGCAAATACACTATCTTTTGAACTTCAAGTTCACATTGATTTGTACGAGGATCTAAATGAGATAGTGTTAATGCATTCCAGTCAATATCTTTTTCCAGCTGCTTATTCTCTCCCCCTAATGTTGGGAAAACTGATTCGTCAAAATGACAATCAGCAAACCTTGCGGTGAATAAATCTCCCGTCATGGGCTCAAGATATTTAATAATAGACGGAGATTCATACCCAACATATATCCCCAACCTTCTTTGGGGTCCCATCTTTGTGCGTTGTGGTGGAGCAATTGGCACATATACCGCACATCCAAAAATTCTAAGATGAGAAATATTTGGCTCCTGACCAAAAGCCAATTGTAGTGGGGAGAATTTATGATAACTTGTCGGCCTAATCCGAATAAGAGCTGCCGCATGCAAAATAGCATGACCCCATACTGAAATGGGTAATTGTGTTCTCATAAGCATTGGTCTAGCCATTAATTGGAGGCTTTTGATAAATGATTCTGCTAGACCATTTTGAGTATGAACATGAGCAACTGGATGTTCAACTGTAATCCCACTTGACATACAATAATCATTGAATGCTTGAGATGTAAACTCACCAGCATTATCAAGACGAATTGTCTTAATAGCATAATCTGGAAATTGTGCTCTCAATCTTATTATTTGAGCAAGCAACCTCGCAAATGCCATATTGCGGGTTGATAATAAGCACACATGTGACCATCTTGTAGATGCATCTACTAAAATCATAAATATCTGAATGGTCCACATGGAGGGTGTATGGGCCCACATATATCACCCTGTATACGTTCCAGAAATACAGGGATCCTGATCCCAACTTTAGATGCTCTAGTAATAAGCTTTCCTTGAGAACAGGCAGCACAAGAGAATTCTTTAAATTGAAGAATCTTTTGGTTCTTCAATGTATGCCCATTTGAATTCTCAATTATATTGTGCATCATATTATAACCGGGATGGCCCAACCGGTCATGCCAGATAATAAAATCATTTGATTTAGTAAACCCTTTGTTTACTATGGCATGTGATTCAATTGTACCAATGTTTGTGTAGTACAAACCGGAGGAAAGAGCGGGGAGCTTTTCAAGAACATATTTCTCACCCGACTTTATTGTAGTAATATAAAGATATTTAATCTTTCCATCAGTTTTAGTCTCAATATGATAGCCATTTTGGCGTATATCTTTGAAACTTAACAGGTTTCTTTGAGACTTACTACAATATAAGGCTTCATCAATAGCCAAATATGTTCCTCCAGGTAATAGTAACTTGGCTTTTCCAGAGCCTTCAATCAATCTTGTACTACCACTTAATGTATTAACATTGGCTCTTTTCATAACCAAATAAGAGAAATATCTCTTATCTTTTAGAATTGTGTGCGTTGTAGCACTATCCAGGAGACAAATATCTTTGTTATTGAACTTGAATCCAACTGAAGACTGGGGAATTTCCATTTTCTTCATAAAAAGATAAAAATTACATAGTAAGAAATACTAAAAATAAAGTACAAGAAAAGTACTTTTAAACATTGAAACATAAATAAAGATGACATTTTTTTTCAAACTTTAAAACATAAAAAGTAAAGACATTATTCTTTATTAATTTTATTCCCCAGTTACAATGTCAGTTCTTCAGTTATGATTCTCAAAGAAGTCTCCAGCTTCTAAATGGGTAATATTTGGGAGGCCTTCAAAAAGATCATCATCTTTTACGGCAAGATATGCCTCCGTCTCATCATGCTTGTCAGCAAGATGTGCCAGATGTGTCCCATTGTCATTATTCTGAAAGGTCAAATGTGCCTCCACATTATTTTCATTTCTTTTGAGCGAAGCTTGATAAAGCTTGACAAGATGTTCCGGCGTACGGCAAATTTTTGCCCAATGACCTTTCCCACCACACCGATGGCAAATATTATTATTCTTGCCTTTTGAAGGATTAGCTTGAGAACCCTTATTGTTCTCATATTTATTTCCACCGTGACGACGAGTATTATTTCGTCCCTTGCCGCGCCCACGACCATGGCCTTTACCACGGTAATTATTTTGCCTTCTTTCAGGCACATTATTTGCTGCTACAACATTCGCCTCAGGGAATGGAGCATGTGCTCCCACATTCACCTTAGGGAACGGAGCAGATCCAGTGGGACGGGCTTCATGATTTTTGATCAACAGGGAATTATGTTGCTCAGCTACCAGAAGGCATGAGATCAACTCAGAGTATTTTTTGAATCCCTTTTCACGGTATTGCTGCTGTAACACCATATTTGATGCATGAAATGTGGAAAGTGTTTTTTCCAATAAGGCATCATCATCAATAGGTTCTCCACATAATTTTAATTGAGAACTTATTCTAAAGACAGCAGAATTATATTCTGTTACGGTTTTAAAATCTTGTAACCGTAAATGAATCCATTCATCACGAGCCTTTGGTAGTACCATGGCTTTCAAGTGATCATACCGTTCTTTCAAATTAATCCACAGTTCTAGTGGATCTTTCACGGTTAAATATTCAATTTTTAACCCTTCATCAAGATGATGGCGAAGGAAAATCATGGCTTTCGCCTTATCTTGGCTCGATCTTTCATTTCCTTCTTTAATAGTATCGCCAAGACCTTTGGCGTCCAGATGTATCTCGGCATCAAGCACCCATGATAAATAGTTCTTGCCGGATATGTCAAGTGCCACAAATTCAAGCTTTGATAAATTTGACATAGTAAAAACTATCAAAGACAATAAAATAATTAGGAATTTATATAAATGATAATCAATAAATTATAACAGTGACATAAAGGAAAACTAATATTTCTATTCCCTTTTTTTTTTTTAATGACATCCATCATTATGGATAATTATAATTTTTCATATCATATTCAAAAGTTAGATTAGTGAGATTTAATAATTTTAATAACAGAACATTAAATTTGTGAAGCATCTTTTCAAAACTAAAATGATAGCTCATTAATGCATTATGAAAGCTTGTTTATCTAAACGTATGCTGCTGTTGTAAAAATCATTTTAGTATATGTGTAATTAATATACTATATTTATCTGTAAATGAGATATATTACGATAAATAAACTATATATAGTTATACCTCACAGAAGGAAGAACTTGATACTTAATTTGGAGAAGATTAGAGCTTCGTGCTGATAACGTGTTGTCAATAAAATATAAAATAGCAGTAACAATATAAGGGAGTATAGCAATGATATGGAGAGAGATAGAAGTTTTATTGCTCTTTCAATTTCTGTGTGTTTTACAAGGTGAAGAACACCCGTTTATATAGGCTAAAGATCATTGCTATAAAGTTACAATAACTTATTCTCATGTTAAATAGATACATCAATTTAATGAGTCCATTCAATGGATGAAGTAATGAACAACATGTTCATGAATGGACATCCACATTCTGTGGATTTATAACACATATATATATATATATATATATATATATATATATATATATATATATATATATATATATATATATATATATATATATATATATATATATAGAATTTAAGCTAAAGCTACTGAATTCCACCAATTCTTATGTTACACTCTCCCTCCGTCCATCCCTTTTCTTTGCTTTTCTTCCAATAAAAATTACGAGTAGTAGTAAGAGTTTATATTTCGTATGCACCTGTATAATGCTCAAGGCTCTCGATTAAGTAGGAGGAGTAATTTTTCAATTAACATGAGCCCAAACGTGGATCCCATTCATTGAAAAGAGACATTATACAAATAGCTAATAGGTTAATCTATTGCATCAGATCTAACTCCACTCTCTTTTATTTCCTCTTAGGCCTTAGCTACCAGTCTGTGGGTTTATATCTTAACCTTGGCAACCTCCAACAAAAAAGGGCTTGGATGGCCGAACTGTAAAAGCGGATTTACAGCCAATTGATGATATTGTCTCCTTTTGACCTTTACAAGCGTGTTATTGAGTCGACGGATAATTAGAAAATAAATTGAATAATACCACAAGTAGAAAGAAGAAGAAAAATTAAGGCACACGAACTTAAAAGAAGAAAAAAATTGACAGGGCCGGGAAAACTAACTCTAGTCCCATGTGTTGTCAAATGTCAATATATAAGTCAATTACTATGCTAGACTTAAAAAGAAAGTAGAACATGACCCTTCAAACGCTTGAATTATTAGAGGTAGAAAATTCAATTGGGCTATTCACATAAAGCAAATACTATCATACCCTAATTAATTTTATGCCTTCCACTTCTTTTAATTGATTTCTTTTTCTAAATTTAGCATGACATACTCCACTTGTCTATGCAGACTAATAGTACTCATCACTTTCACTTCTATGGGGCATTGAAAATAGAATGAGAAATAGACAACGGTCATTCTTTGCTTCTAGCCTTCCTAAAATAAATGGACATGTATCTTCATCAAGATCATGAATAACTTTCATAGAGCACTTTTATTGGCGTGTGGTCATCAACAAAAGTACAGGTGGATTAAAGAAACGTTACGGGTATAGAATGTTACTGAACGCGTTGATTTTGAGTTATTCGGTTTAAAATTTATTATCAGCTTAGATAGCTTAGACTGAAGAGTTGTAGCTTTGCTTTCTGAAAGAGTCATTTTCTTATGCTACCCCACGCCAAGCAGCGGTCGGGGCGCCCATCGACAGACATGGCGGGGAAGCCAAGGAGAAAGGGTGTTTGTTGGCATACCATTTCTGGACAGCCTAAGTGGAATAAGAATCATTCGGCCGATTGCTCTGACTCTTATCCTTCCTTCGCTGACGGGAGCCTGCGCCCCGGCGTTTTTGTGCAATAAACCCCTCCGGCTGTTCATATTTAGTAGATTTCTTAATATATATACTGAACCCTGTAAAGCTTATACTATACATTTGCACCTGAACCAAAGTAGATCACATAGGTGTAGACGTGGAAACTAGAGCTCTACCGAGAAAGCTAAGCCATTAACAAAAATGCAATCACGAAACAAGCACCATGAAAACAATGTCATAGTATACGATATCTATCGATGTGTGTGTATCATATATAGGTACGATAAATTTTAGAGAAAAACCACTGCAAAAAGACATATCGTCGTAGAAAGAATGGTAAATGCAGCAGAACCTCATCTTGAACGTTACCATGTAAAAGATTTTGAATAATTGAAAAACGTAGGCAACGAATAAACCCTTTTTCAATACCATTGTATGCCTTATACGGGAGATTGTATGACTCATTAAACACATTTTTATAATTCTAGTTGCTAAAGCGCTACGAGAGCAATGTAATGCTGTAGCTTCGTTGCTTTATACTAATAAAGAAGAAGCTAGGTATATATAGGTAAAGATTCATTTGCTATCAATAAATAAATAAGAGTTCTCGAGTTCACGTTTTGAGATTGAATTACTCTCATTAAAGAGTATTTTAACCTCCTATGACGTGGTTTATACATCACGCTTTGAAATTAGTCTGTTACAGATACTAAATCTATACTTGACTTGAAGGAAAAAGCAAAACATAATTAAATTTTTATAGACATGTACGAGACTCTACGGTGCAGTGATTAGTGAGTTTATGAGTCATTTATCATGTCGATCTGTCCAATTTTGTGAAAGCTAATACTTTAAACTTTATGAAGTCATTAAAATATAACCAAAGTAGAAAGAGTAATTAGTTACAATACTTCACGGTATCCCTATCGTGTTTCTCATCTCTTTGAGATTTGTTAGAGTTACTTTTGATCCCCATCGAATAAATTCTAGCCTATACTATACTTTTTTTTCCCTATACTACACTTGACAAAAGTGATATTCTCATTAATCAAAACTAACCTAGCACAAAGTCAAGACTCAGATTAAATACGTAGATGACTTCTCTAGATGACTAATCAATTTATTCTCGATTTGTCAAATTAAGTTGCATTTTCGTTTAACGTGTGCACATTATTTTCATACTTATTCGTTTAAGATTAAACTAATGTATTTTAAATAACAATTTTTACTTCTAAAAGTAATATTTTGGTTTATTTAATTACTATACTTTTCCGTCTATTCCCCCCCCCCCCCCCCCCCCCCCACCGCACCACTTCATTTTTTGATATTTCATATTTAGGAATATAGATTTCACATCATCATGTTAATATGACCTACAAATAGGTTACTTTTATAGCGAGGTTACTATAATATATACTTTGAAGATAGGCAATAACGTGATGCTTCATTTCACTGATTATAAAAAATTTTACAATATCAGTGTGTTAGTTAAGTCCTCTAAGAATTTCTTTTAGGGTTAGTCAGAAATTAAAGCCAATAAAACACACAAGACGTGACGGATGAAGAATGATCTAATGCTACTACCTTTCGGCCATACAAGACGTGACGGATGAAGAATGATCTAATGCTACTACCTTTCGGCCATAATTTTAAGTGGCGTTTAAAGTTTAGAGTAAACTCCGGGTAAGAATTTACTGGTTCAAATCGGAGCCCTCTGATAAAGTTTGATGGGTGATACATTTTTCCCCACCACATCCCCTTAGTCATACCTTTTATTCTCTACATAATACCTTTTACCTCATCTCAAAATTTTTAGATCATAAAGAGGAAGGCTTGCGATAATGATCTAAATAACACTTATTGTAGATCAAATTTAAAAGGCTAAAACATATTTAAAATGGATCGCAGGTCGTGGCGTTGTAACTTGTATACTTGTATACAACAAATTTTGCCGTAACAATTGCGGAATTTGTGAAAGTAGACTAGCTGATATAGACCAAAAAGTAGCCAGCAGGTGTTTGAAAGTATCATAGCGTATTGACGCAGCTTTCGAAAGTGAGACTTGTAATTCCCCTTTAATCATTGACGTAAAGTCGCAAGATTTCTTCCCTTTCAACTACTTCATCCCTTGCACCTTCATCCAATTAAACCTTCCCTTAATGACATTCTAACATTCTCCTAGGCTTATGAGTCAAATCAGATTTTAGTCCCTACAAAAGGTTACTTGTACAGCTTTCTAGCTAGGTGCTTAAGTCTTATATAACAGTGCAAAAGACTTTTATATTTGTGGTGGTATTGTAACCCATAATATATGCAACCCTCTGTCTAGATCAGTATATAAATCCAAGTTGACGATAATCAAGCAGCTACTTGTCGGGAGTGCGAACAGTCTTATATATGTTAGATAAAAATATGGAAAAACTACATATAAGGTGTATGAATACTTAATGACATGAGGTCTTTTAAGAGAAATCACAAAAGTTTGGTGATCACATCCAATTTTGTCTTCGAAAAAGCCTAAGCGGTTGTTACAAATATAATTCGGTTTAATAAGTCAGCGGTCTCGAATCCCCACAAAGAGCAGTGTTAATTGGTAACATTATTTTCATCAAGTTTTCGTTGAAATAATTTTAGGAGCAATTTATAATAATTATTGTGTGAAACCTAGAAATAAATAACTATTAACTAATACTACTTTTGTCCCAATTTATGCGGCGGTGTTTGTCGTTGCACATAGTTTAAGAAATAGATATTAACCTATAAAATTTAAGAAATATCCTTGTTAGATGTAAGAAAAAGTAAGAGATAATAGACTGGAGTAATTAAAAGATTTTTTATAGCTTTTAAAGTATTAGGGTCTAATAAGGAAAAAATAGAGATTGTGTTATTAAATAATTATCAAATAAGGAAGTGTGACATTATCTTTAGGAAAGAATAAAAAGAAAAATGTGCTACATAAATTGGGACATGTAGAGTAGCAAGTACTAAAATAGCTAGAAAGATTTCAAGAACAAAAGGCTTACATCAGTGATGTATCGAATTCTACGCATTCAATCTCACTTGAATGATTGTGAGCTCCTAATTTATCGTTAGTAATCTCCAATTATAAGTAATAACAATTATAAATTACTTTTCTAAGTTAACACAAGATAAAAATAGACTCCATCATCGTGACCACAATAAGGGCTCATTGTTCCAAAACTTGCACTACTCTTTTTTCAAAAATAATTCCTTATTTGGGTTAAAATATCGTAATTCAACTAACCCTAACTCGAAACACTCTTCCAAAGATTTGAAAGAATAAATGGCACATTCAATTGTGAGTTCTACAATTGAAAGCGATTAAAACATAGTTGAATAAGGATAGAATAATAAATGTCAAGCTCGATTTAATCACAAAATATTCAGCACAGTGATCCACGCTCAATCCACTCACCTATAAAGGTGTGGGGCGATTGTCAAAGATAGTAGTACCCAACTAGAGTCGGAGTCGATTTCCTCAGGGAGCTAGCTTGCAATATATTAATCTTAGATTGAATAGTGACGGGTTCTATGAATTGTTTGTTGATTCCTAAATATTAATTGATAAGAATTTAATTAACTACAATTACAACTAACAATAAAAGCATGCAATAAACTCAACACCTTAACATGGACACAAATATGGATAATGAGATAGCGGTTTACTTATTCCGATAAGATTCTTTTCACTAAAACCCTTGTCTTAACCTTGCAAATCATATGGGTAATATAAATAGTCGGACCTCAAATGTATTCCTCAAAACCCGTTGGGGATCGAGAGGATTTACCACATCAAGTCTGTTAGGGTCAATTATGGGGGCGCGAGAAACCTTAGTCCAAGGGCCCAAGCGGGAATGACCTTTTTGGAGTCTTTCTCTTTAGATGGGATAGGTCGTAGCCAATGTAACCCAAATTCTCCCTAGTTTCCATTAACCTACACCTTCAACCCCGTTAGGGTGATGAAAGCAAAGCAGGGTTAGGTTCAAGTACGGTCGTGTCTCAAACTCTAGTCAATGAAAGTACGAATGGGAACTAGATTCATCTTTACCCATAGATTACACAATTAAAAATAAGTTTTAAGTTAAAATCATCAAATCATCATGAATAAACCCCTAGTATGAGTAGCTACTCATATTAGGGTCTAACACACACATAGTAAGAGATGATATGGCAAGAATCATATGAAGAATTAGATTAATTAAAGAAATTCTTACAAAAGATTCAAGTTTAAGCCCTTCCTTTGCCTCCAAGAACATTCAAAAAGGTAGTAAAGTATATTCTAAGCTGAAAAAGGTACTATTTTCTCTGAGGCATAACAGCCTATTTATAGGCATGGGTTTGAAAACTAGGCTAATATTTACAAAATTACCATTGTGCCCTGTTTTATGCTAGATCGTCGGTCATTCGGCGGGCCGCATAATGAGTTGGTCGGCCGCCGAAGGCTAGTCAAACTTCTCTATTTTCTTGTTCTGCGGTGCAGGTCTGACGAGACGCAGGTTCAGCACGGACAGCTCTAACCCTCGCATATGTCTTCTGAGCTCACTGTGATGGTCGGCGGAATCGCACATGCTTCTGCGGGGTCGCAGAGTATTTTCAGCATATATTTCGGCGGTTTGCCTCTTAGCTTCGCAGGGACTTGATGAACTCTTGAACTCAATCTTCCTTTAGCAGGCGATTCGGCGGGTTGCCGATCAAGCTGCTGCCTGTTCTCCATGTTCTTCAAAATATAGCCAAAGTTTACTTGTTTTTCTTCTTTTCTTCATTCCTCTTGACTTTGTGCATTGATATTCTTTGTAACCCTGAAACATGGAGATAAACATAAGATTTACTCAAATAATAAAGCTTTTAGAGCGTGAAAGCTAGTCTAAAAGAGTTGCAAATAGACGCAGAATGCTAACGCATCACACTGCTACAAATAGTTCTGTCAAACTCTAGATGGGTTAACTTAGCCGTTCATATTCATAACAGTCATATCAGAAATATTTATGAACAATAAATTTACAAGTAATAAATGATTTAAGAAAAAACTTGTAATCTTCAAGTTTGCAATGCTCCATACTCCCATTACTCTCTTCTACGTCAAAATTTCATCTTGTTGTAGGTGTATTTATTTCGTGTGTGAATGCCTAGGACATATTTATCCTCGTCCAAAACAAAGTTGAAATCAAAGCAGAATTTTGGCTTTCTGTGAGGGCCTATGCCTCACCTTGTGCCTCGCACCAAGCTTAAAGTTGAGATTCTCGAATTTTAGAATAAAAAATTAACATAGCAAGAATTAGATGTAACGCCTAGTGTGCGGCATCAAGCCATTTTTCTACGGCTTCTCTAAACTTTTTCATCAGCTACAATTTTCTTCGGCTCGGGCCTCTACTTAGACATCGAAGCACTATTTTTATCTGTTTTAGCTCCAAATAACTTTTTTTTTGTAAATCTCCAATCCTACACGTCAAAAACACAAAATTAAGCGCAAATGAAACTTTTAATAACTAAAATACGCAAGAATACAACTAAACAGGGGATGAAACATAATAAAATATATGTAATTTTAGCCTAACATCACTGCCCTACACTTAAACCTTTGATCGTTCTCTAGCAAAACCCAAACTTAGCTAGGAGCGGCGATACTACCTATGATCATGGCTTATATGAAGACATAGAACAACGCATATGCACTTCTCACACCTTTATTAAAAAATATACTAATGTCAAGAATATTTAAAATAATCAATTACTATCTCGTGACCTCCTAACTCAAGAGTCCACTCAATAGCACCAAATCTCCTACTTACTCACCTACTCAGATTGAGAAGCCTAATAACTTAATATATGCCTCATAAATCATGTGCCCTCACAACAAAAAAAATTATCTCATTCTCACATAATGTTTCAGGAACCATCGGGGTCCAACAAATTCAATATTCACTAACTCCCCAAAAGAGCTTCACATGTCACCCTAGACGTACTATAAGTTTGCCCGTGGTGCATGACTCGACTAATGTAGGCTCACTAGGTCTAAGATCAAATATGACTTTCATGGGTTGTAATGTAGGTTGTGGGACAGGTAGGATGCACTTAGTTGATAGTGAGTAATCTCCCTTGAGCATTCTCATACATCACATAATTCTCACTCTCTTTCAACCCAATCTTACTAATCTCCCAATTTTCATCATCCCAAACTTTCCTTTATTTTTATGCTTCCAAGAGGCACCACTAATAAAAGACTATTTTTTTCTTTTTCTATTTTTTTAGTCCCTACTAGTTTTTCACAAGTAATTCATCTTTCTTCCTTCCCAACAGTCTCAATCACAACCAACCACCTTAACTATAGCTATCAAAGCTCAAAAGAACCACACATGCTCAACAAAGGTAAAAGGGTACAAAATATGATCAAATCGGAACAAGGGGTTTGGCTTGTAATATGGCTACCAAAGAAAATGTTTCACGCTCAAAGGAGCTAACTGGGGTCAACTTTTATTGGGTAGGCAAACAATTAATGAGTTAGCAAAGAAATGCCTATGTCACTTCTTAAACCGAGCAAGACCCATTCGTTTTATACATACTCACGGCAAATTCTAGACATCATAATGTAAGCACATGACAATTAAGAAGCCTCACACACACATGGCGCTTGGCGCACGGTCTGCTAAAGATGGTTCAATTCCAGCTCTCAAACTGAAGTAACTAAGCATGTACTCAAATGGAGCACATACGAGAGTAAAAAAATCAGAGTTTAAGCGCCACACAAGGGCACTCAATAATTATCAAGGCATAACAATACAAAATAATTAAGAATGTATGTAGTCCACATATCCCGACCTAAGTATTCATACAAAATACTCCACAAGTAGAAGATAACATGAGTTTTACTACTCTAATCCTTTTAAAAAAAATCTACGCTATATCTGGTTCAAACTATACATCGTTTAGAAAAGAACTGAGACACAAAGAAAAATTAAGGGGATTATTATTGGAAGACTCTCCCACCCCACACTTAAAATTATCCATTATCCTCTATGCATCAAAATAAAAGTAAGGGTGATAGAAAAACTCTATAGGTACGCTATATCTGGTTCAAACTATACATCGTTTAAAAAAGAACTGAGGCACAAAAAAAAATCAAAGGGATTATTATTGGAAGACTCTCCCACCCCACACTTAAAATTATCCATTATCCTCTATGCATCAAAATAAAAGTAAGGGTGATAGAAAAACTCTATAGAGCACTAAACCAGAGGAACATTTTTTTGACCTTTCTTAGGGCAGTGGTTACTCAGACTTCCCCCAAATAACTTCATCTTTAAACATATGAGACGACAGATAGCTTTTGACTTTACTTCGTGACCATGTGTGAAATTCCGGTATTTTTAGCTAGGAAAATAATGTTTTACTAGTATATATCAACTATCAAGTAGTTAACCATACATTAGTTTTTGCTTCAAAATTAAGTTTAATTTTAGGCATCACCTGGCATTGGATGAAATAAGCTTTATTGTGATTACAGTTCTAAGAATAATCTGCAGCTCGCAAGTATACTTTATTTGCTGCTGATCTAACTTTTTAAAATGATTGGAAGGTTTTCGTTTTCGAAGTTACTGAAATATACTAAACCAACTTCCATCAAGTCCCCAGATGTTGCAGCAATAATAATTCTCATTTTCTAATTAGCAGTTAGTTTACAAAATGTCATTAAAATTATGATGATAAGAAATATCTTCTTTATTTTTTGCATTTAAGCTATGCAATGAATATAACTTCTATCCTGTTAATTCCTTGGCAGAAGTATAATCTCTCATGACACCTTTATACCTTTTTTTCTCTTGAGTCCTGTATCTTCTCATTACTAATATACATTCTCTTGAATAAAAGACCAAATGGGAAAGAAAAAGTAAACATATGCCATTGTTACCACCAAGGCACCAACTATCACAAAGTAGTTGCGAATTCAGTAGACTTTACATCAACTAATTTAATATTCTATATTTACCTCTGCAGTTTCGTGGCAGAACAACAACTGTTCCAACTATCACAAAATAATTGTCAAACTAGTTCTTTACGCCAATTGAATAAAAATTCTGAATCCGTCTCTGACTGATACTGCACTTACACTTGTTCGGTAGCACGACGAATTGAGGAAGTAGGCTTAGCCAGGCACGTCGGATTGTTATCACCTGGCATGATCACAACAAACTTTGGTTCCATTTCTGGTATGAGTGCAATTTCTGGCTCCGCCACTAGCTTTTGACCTTGACGATGAGTACCATTGTTAGAAGATAATGATGATGATTCTTGATCCCTTGAGGATATCTTGTAAGAACAAATTAGAATTAACAACGCCACAGCTATTAATCCCAACATGACAGCTAGTCCACCAAAGAGGTAAGGTACTGGAGAATTAAACCTGTGGAAGCTTGTGTTTTCTGGAGTGGAAGTGGTATTGTGTGATGGTTTCATCACTTTCTTCTTATTTTCTCTTCTGGCTCTCTCTCTTGATGTTTATCTACCAATGTGGTTTTGCAATGAATGAGAGTTTGGTAGATCATCAATTGTCTCCATTTATAAAGCTAATTAGAAAAAGGAATTTATCTTTTATGCACGTACGTTCTAAAATAGTTCTTATATATAGAGTGTTATATTACTTATATGACGATGATTTACCGCAACATGAAACGTTTTATATCAAGCCTGAAATTAATTCATAACCTGCATTAAACAATTAAATCGTGCAGATAATGTCGTTGTTTAAATTTATATTGTCAATGTACATATAGCTTAAACTCAACAAAACAATATTTTTAAGTTATATACAATAACAATGTATAGAGAGATGTTTTTACATTATTAGTGCAGTTTTATAGTATTATATAGCATATTACTATTACATGTTATTATATTAGCCTTGATAGGAAAAAATTACATGTCGATTTAATATAGTAGTGTATAAATTCTTTGCCTATCATTAGCCCTAAACATAAATTTATTAGAGAATTAAAGGGTACGGTTACCGTGCATGGACAAATTAGAACAAGCAATGACTTTGTAAAGTTGCAAATAGTTTGGGATTCTTTCCTGCGTTTTGCAGTATTCCTTGCTGATTTCCGCACTCAAAATTTGCTTCAAGCTGGCTCATCAATGAAGCATGATATATTTAATTCTTGAATTTTCATTTTGCCCCTTTTGTTATTTGATTATTCTTATAATACATAGTTTTACGTGCCTCTAATTGAAATGTTTAATTTTTATGCACTTGTATGATGTAAAGAATTTTTAAACTATATATTTGGTTTAAAACTAATCATAGTAACTGTTTCTAGTGAGCAAGAATCTTGTGGATGCAAGTTTTTTTATACTTGTGGTAACATTTCTGCCGATAAAAACTTTTAAACTTGTGAGATTAAAAAAGTCATAATCTAACTATAAAAACTTAATAGTAAACAGATAAAATGAGAAGTTTAAATTAATTAATTTCATACTTAAAAAGCTGTTCTTTCTTCTGAAAGGACTACAAAGAAAAAAACGGTCTTATAAAGTAAAAATGGAGGACTGTGCTCACTCTGAAATTCATTTGCGGCATATAACGCTATATAATGTTGAAATTTTACACTCGTGTTATCTAACACAATTAGCTGAACACACCACCAATGAGAAGCAAGAGATGTTCCTAACTAAATAAGATTTATCATACTAGTATATCATTATTGTCTAATTTGTTTCTGATATAATCAACCACTGCTAATTTTGATGTCTTGTCCATAAAGAGTAAAGATTACCTTATATGAACTAAAAACAAGAGGCTGGCAAAACCTTGTGTCACTCATGGCACCAACAATCATATGGGCATCGTTTAACTAATATACATTGACATATATGATCAAAGAGTTTTTACACATTAAGTCGCCTAAAAATGACTACAGGCGGTTCTCAACAAATAGTGGAAATATCAAGCTGAAAAATAAAACAAGTTGCCTTCAATCAGGTTAAATAACCTGAAAATAACTCAGAAAGAAATTTACACTTTTTGCGTATATAAGTTAAAGTTTAAAAAAAAAAGTAAAAATAAACATTTCGTGGAAACAAACGCCATATAAGCCACAAAAAATACGACTTAGTAGCTGTTGAAGTCTTCCAAATAATAAGTTGGATTTAGTTTTAGCTCTCCCCTCTCCTATTCCCTTTTGTGATACTTAAACGTAATGGGAAAAAAAAAAAGTTTACATGCACTAAGTGTGAATAATCTAAGCAACAGTAACGGGACGAACTAATGAAACAATAATAACACAAAAAATGGATCGATGAGACTAAAGTACTAATCACAAATTCGGGACCCTTAAAGAAAGGAGTTAATGGGTACTCGATATTCCAAATTTAGTTCTAAATTAGTTGTTAACTGCATCATTTGGTTTAACAAAAAGTATACAAAAGGATTGTAAATCCTACAACAGGTAGAGTGGTACATTTGTAGTACAATAGGTATAGCAAACCTAGTTGGAATGTCGCACATGGTATTATTCCCCTAGGACATGTTTACTTTTGAGAACAAACATTTTGATTTCATAGGGCATGGTGAATTTGTTTGAACATTGCACATGCTACTGAGTCATTATAGTCGTTAGTAATAACTGTCTAAAAGGCCCAGAAATGCATGTCTCATCATTAATGGACTTTGGTGTGACAAAACACGTTAACCACGAAATATAACATCCAACATTCGATCTGGCAAACGTTTTATATCAGCCTCCTTTAATCTCTAATGCGAATGAAGAAAACACCACCACCTCCCTACACTGCTGTATTGGGAAAAAATCGGATGCAAAGCTAATCCGCGTTAGCAGCAACGTGGCAAGCAGGGCTTGGATATCGGAGTCAAAACAAATGGCGCAGGACATAACGTCAACATAGTCAAAAGAATTGATCGGTCACTTTAAGATCGACCGATAATAAAACGGTGTCAATATTAGGATAAGCTCAGAACATTCCTATCGCTTCCGCCGTTGGAGAAGATTACGACGATCATTTGATAGTGGAGGAACGTGTGTAAAGTGGACTCTAGTTAGGTTTTGGACTCTGCAACTATAAATATACCCCTTCCTCCTCTTGTAAAGGTTACGTTCTTCTGAACAATAACCTCCCTTTAAGATTTCACTACTGTTGCTTTTAGCCACCATTATTCTCATATTACTACCATTATTATTGTTACGCCGCCGTAGTTCCATCGTTGTTTAACTTTGTCTTGGAGGAAGTAATCATCTCTTCCGGCGAAGCGCTGATCTCCGATTACGAATACGATAAGCTTTATTTTCATTCGTTCGTTCGTTCATTTATTGCTTGATTAATTGTTCATCGATCTGCTTTATTCATTCGTTCATTGCTTGTTTGATTGCTCATAGCTGCTTTATTTTATCCATTCATCGTTGTCGTTGATTCAATTCATAAATCTAACTAGCGTGAATTCAATCATCGTTTGATTATCATTATCTGCATATTATCTAGTATAATTGCTAAGCTCCTAATCGATTAAACGGATAAATCATTATCATAAACTAGCAATCATATATCCCGATCGTTTATTTTGGTCGTAAACTTAGTGTCACCGATAATTTACACGATAATTGTCTGCTTTGATATCTTGAAATCACCAAGTCAACCTGACTGTTTAGTGTGTTTGAATATTTGATCAGTCTATCTGTTATCTTACTGACATACTTGTCATCGATTTTAGCAGTTCTTCATTCATCAGATATTTGTCTTCGTCCGAACTTGTTTGCATATCGACCTTAATTAACTCTAGTTGAGACAATCAATCTTGTAAATGTAAGAGTATCAACTGATCGATCGAATTTCGATATAAAACGGTCACCTAAGACTCAACTAAATATAAATTTAATTGTAATACCTGAAATCGAATTTTAGGCTATACAGTTTGGCGCCCACAGTAGGGCCTAGGCAATTGATTTGTTTCGAAATTTGTCGTTGATTCTACTTACTTTTGTTGTTTGTGTGCAATGGCAGATGATCAGAGCAACAACGCTCACAACGCCAACGTCACCGTTAGGGATGGCGCTCCTCAGCCCAACCCCGCAGACGGAGCCTAGCTTCCAGGCGTCGAAGAGGTCGATGAATTATCCCACCATGAACGGGATCCACCCTTGAACGCCCCTACGAACTGTTCTCAGTCGAATGTCAATCGAGGACGCCGACCCGGTAAGGAACATGCGGTCGAGGTAACATCAACCGATACAAACACTTTGTTGCGAGAATTTTTGGTTAAGCAGAATGAACAGATGGAGAGAGTAAGTGGATTTTTGCAGCTTATGTCTAGCTCTGCAAGTCATAAAGCATCTGCCTCTCCAGCAACGCCCCCTGCGGGCACTCTGATCCCTATTTCTCAGGGCACAGTAATAGAGGGACCTGAAGCGGGGGTGGATCTTGGAGGATTGGGTTCGGCCGTCGTGGCTAAGGGAGCTCCGGCCTCCGTCATGAAAAAAGCGAGAATGTTGGATATGATGCAGACGTTGTTGAATGATACAGTGTAGAAGAAACTCAATGAGATGAAATCGTTTATGGAAAAGTTGCGAGGAGTTCCAAAATTAACGGAGGACGCTGCTAAGAAGTCGATCTCAAAGCGGCCGTTTCCTCCAAGTGCAGCCCCATTACCAATTCCAAAGACTTTCAAGCTAACTGAGAGTTTGAGATATGATGGAACTACAGATCCAAGGGATCACATCGATATATTTTCAATCACAGTACAGTCGAATGATTTGACATCAGATGAGATCAATTCGGTGAGTCTGAAGAAATTTTGTGAAACGCTGAGGGTGGACCGTTGAAATGGTATGATGACATGTTAGCCAAATTCATTCGGGCTCATACTGGAGCTAAAAAGATAGAACAGAGAGTGGAGAATATTTGGAACATCAAGCAGCGGCCCAATGAAACGATCAAATAGTTTTTGAAACGGTTTAATGACGACAAGATAAATATTCCGAATGTCGAAGAAAGGTGGGCTTGTTTGTCCTTTGCAAATAATCTGAGTAACGACTCAACGGAGGCATGCAGGAAGTTGAAAGATCGGTTGAGGGAAGTCACTCCGTGGACCTTCGAAGATCTACATCGTGAATGTGAACAAAAAATCAGAGCTGAAGAGGAGAAGTTGCAGTTAGCTCTTTATAATCAACGATATGAGAGGCCGGTTCCACGAAGAGTCGAAAACGACAGGCGAAATCACAGGACTCAACAGCGATTCGAGCCCTATGGTTTCCCTCGTCAGAATGGGAACGGATACGAAGCTAGTAATTCAAAGAGTCAGCCAAGGAAGGAGCAGTCGGGTCCATCTACAGCTCCAAGGGACCCACTGCCTCCAAAGATTTCTGAGTATAATTTTTGTGTTTCAACAGCAAGCTTGGTGAATGCATTGGGGGGAATGGGTGATAAAGTAGTAAAATTATCCGGTCTCATGAAAACAAATCCAAACAGTAGAGATGACAATTTGTGGTGTGCTTTCCATCATGATCATGGACACACAACCGAAGAATGTAAGGCTTTGCATTATGAGGTAGCAAAATTGCTCGAGAGTGGGCACTTGGTGGAATACTTGACAAAAAGAGGAAAGGAGAAATTTAATAAAAAGAAAGATGATCATCAGCCACCGAAGCCTCCAGCTCAGAGGAAAATGGTTAATGTCATCACTTGTGGAGCAGAGGTCCATAAGGTAACATATACAACGAAGAAATATGCGAAAGTATCATTCACTAGAGACAAACGGATGCGGGATACTATGAGCGACGACATCGTGTTCGGGGATTACAACTTCGATGAAAGGATACATCCTCATCACGATGCTTTGGTCGTCACAATGAGGGTGGATGATGCCGATGTAAGGCGAGTCTTGATCGATGCAGGAAGTTCGGTCAATATAATACAATCGAGAGTAGTTGAGCAGTTGCAATTGACTGACAAAATAATACCTAGATCTACATTGTTATCGTGGTTTAACAATTCCAGCGAAACGACGTTAGGTGAAATTATGATTAAAACTTATGCCGAAGGAGTTGAGAATGAAACCTTATTTCAGGTAATAGGGGAGAGATAGCTTACAACGTGATTTTGGGTCGACCGTGGATCCACGCTATGGGAACGGTCCCATCGACTCTGTATCAAGTTGTCAAGTTCCCTACCCCATGGGGAATAAGAGAAGTTAGGGGTGAACAACACACTGCCCGAGAATGTTATTTAGTAGCCATGAAAGAGGGCGCTACTTCGAATACTTTGAAATAGCAATTACAGTCATCAGAATCTTTGGCCGAAAATGATGAAACGGAACCAAGTCCAACAGATCAGGACATCGCCAAAATTCCGGCATGTGTTAGGAAGCCGAACAAACAAAAAGCTGAGGACTCGACGGTCGAAGATTTGGAAGAAGTAGTCCTCTTCGAAGACAAACCAGAACGAAAAGTATATGTTGGAGTGGAATTGGACCTTGATATGAAGAAGGAAATAATCACATTTCTCAAGGACAATGTTGATGGTTTCGCTTGGTCCCATGCGGACATGAAAGGGATAGATCCGAAAGTCGTTACTCATTAGTTGAACGTCGATCCATCGCATCAAGCGGTGAAACAGAAGAAATGACCCAATGGAGGATTTAGAAGGAAAGTCATCAATGATGAAGTGGATAAATTATTGAAGAATGAATTCATAAGAGAAGTAAAATACCCGGAGTGGCTAGCAAATACGGTCATAGTCCCTAAGAAGAATAGGAAGTGGAGAGTATGTGTTGATTACACCGATTTAAATAAAGCATGCCCAAAGGATTCTTTTCCATTGCCTCACATTGATCGGCTGATTGATTCGACGGCAGGGCACGAGATGCTAAGCTTTTTAGATGCATATTCAGGATACAATCAGATACTAATGGAGCCAAAGGACCAAGTGAAAACGTCATTCATAACGGACAAGGGGACTTACTGTTATACGGTCATGCCTTTCGGTCTAAAAAATGCCGGGGCTACCTATCAACGGTTGGTCACGACCATGTTCAAAAATTTGATCGGGAATACTATGGAGGTTTACATAGACGATATGCTGGTGAAATCATTGAAAGCAAACACTTAGATCATTTGAAGGAGACTTTTGCAATTTTGAAGCAGTTTGACATGAAATTGAACCTGGAGAAGTGAGCATTCGGGGTCGGATCTGGAACGTTCATGGGATTCATCGTATCTCAAAGAGGGACCGAAGAAAATTCAGATAAGATCAAAGCAATTGAATACATATCAAATGAGCTTACAAAGGTGAAGGATGTTTAATGTTTGACCGGTCGAGTAGCCTATCTCAGCAGGTTCATCTCGAGGTCATCCGAATGATGTCACAAATTCTTTTTAGTCTTAAAGAAAAACACAAGCTTCGAGTGGACACCGGAATGTAAACAGGCCCTCAAGGAGTTGAAGCAATACCTATCAAACCCTCCGTTGCTTTCAAAACTGGTGGACGGGAAGTGTTGCTGATCTACCTGGCCGTTTCAGAAGTTGCTGTAAGTGTTGTCCTCATTCATGAGGACGAAGGTAAACAATTTCCTATCTATTATGTTAGTAAAACCTTACTTGATGCAGAAACAAGGTATCCACACTTAAAGAAACTTGCACTCGCACTTGTTATAGCTGTCAGAAAATTAAGGTCATACTTCTAATGCCATGCTATATCTGTTGTAACTACATTTCTTTTACAAAATATTATGCATCGACCGGATTTTTTTGGCCGGTTAATAAAGTGGGCGGTCGAGCTGAGTGAGTACGATATCACTTACCAGCCTCGCACTGCCATCAAGTCACATGTTTTGGCTGATTTTGTAGCAGATTTTAGTGCTACCATTCTTCCGGAGGCAAGAAAAAAAGAGCTCATGATTAGAGACCCAGACCCCAGAGTTTGGATGCTTTATATAGACAGAGCATCAAACGTAAAGGGAACCGGTCTCGGAGTCTTGCTAATAGCGCCAACGGGTGAAAAGCTAAGGTATGCAATCAAACTATATGCCAAAAATAACAATGAGGCCGAATATGAGGCCCTCGCTGCAGGTCTTAAAATTGCCAGGGGCTTAGAAGATTGAACGGCTAGATATCAAAAGTGATTCCCAGCTGGTGGTGAATCAAGTCCAAGGAGACTTCAATGTCCGAGATACACGAATGCAGCAATTGCTCGACGAAGTACGCATTCTTTTAACTTCTTTTCAAGAGTGGAAAATAGCACAAATCCCAAGGGAAGAGAATATTGAAGCGGATGCTCTTGCAAACCTCGGCTCCGCAACGGTCATTGAAGGAAAGCCCGATGAAACAATTGTACATCTATCCGAATGTCCACTCAATCGAAGTCTTAAAGAGGTAATAATATCAATCATATTTGGGATTGGAGAAACAAGTATTTGTCTTACTTGCAGGCGGGAATTCTCCCAGAAGACAAAAAGGCTGGCCGATCACTCAAAGCTAAAGCGGCTCGATACTACATTTTGGATGATCAACTCTATAGGCGTATGTATAGCGTCCCTTTGGCGAAGTGCATGGGCCCAAAAGAAACGAGCTACGTAATGAAAGAAGTTCACGAAGGCGAGTGTGGCAAGCACTCCGAAAGCAAATCTTTGGTAAGTAAATTGATCAGAGCTGGTTATTATTGGCCAACGATGGGAGAAGATGCCAAATCCCTTGTTTAAAAATTTGACATGTGTCAATGGCATGGCGATCTTATTCACCAACAAGCGGAGCCTCTTCATTCGGCCACGTCGCTGAGGCCGTTCATAAAATGGGGAATGGATTTAGTTAGGCCGCTTCCAACAGCGCCCGGTGGGGTAAAGTTTATTTTAATCTTAACAGATTAGTTTTCTAAATGAGTAGAAGCAATTGCTCTGGCTAAAATTCGTGAACATGAAGTCATCAAACTCATCCATCAAAATATCATATGTCGTTTTGGGATCCCGAAAGAAATCACATGTGACAACGGCAAACAGCTCGTCGGAAGTCGAATCACAGCTTTTTTCAAGAAGTAGGGGATTAAGCAAATTGCATCAACACCATATCACCCCAGCGCAAACGGACAAGCTGAGTCTTCCAACAAGACAAAAATCGAATACTTAGAAAAGTGGATGGATGAGTCAAAAGGAAACTAGCCGGATGAACTCCCAGGTGCGCTGTGGACTTATCGAACAATGGTGAAAAACAGCACTGGAGAGACTCCATTCTCACTTGTCTGTGGAGCAGAAGCATTGATCCCAGTGGAAATCGATAAACCAAGCCTTCGGTTCGCTCACTGCACCGATGAATCAAACAAAGAGGCCATGTTTATAGATTTGGATTTGATCGAAGCAAAAAGAGATATGGCTTTGGTCCGAATACAGGCGCAGAAACAAAGGGCGAAAAACTATCTCAATAAGAAAATCACGTATCGAGCTCTTAGTGTAGGTGATTATGTGCTGAAGATCAAACGGCCAAAGAAGGACGAACCCAACGAAGGCAAGCTTGGAGCAAATTGGGAGGGACCCTATCGGGTCAAGTCAGTAGTTGGCAAAGGATCTTACCAGCTGGAAACCCTAGACTTGAAGCCCGTCGAATTCAATTGGAATATTAACCGCTAAAGAAATACCACTTCTAAAAAACGTTCGGTATCGTATATCTTCATCTACTATTTTACTTACTCTAACTCGGACATACTTCATTATTGTTCTTGGTACTAACACTTTTAGGTGATAGGCATAGTTGGAATCGAATGATGATATACATCATCCACGAACACAATGAGCTTGAATCGCTCTTGTTCGTGGTCGATAAGTCTGACGAACACTCTAACACGGTCTTCATCTTTAAAGCCCACCTCGTTTCTTCTTTGCGTCCTTTATTTCAGGAAATGCAAAATTCAGGTAAACGGAAGCATTGAACCAGTGTCCGACCCCTCATACTTCGCACTCGAACACTAGGGGGGTGAAGGAGGAGGAAAGATGAAAAAGTTGGAAGAAAATTTGAAGGATTTTTCGCGAATTGTCATCGATCACTCGATGACTAGGGACTGCTTGGATACAAAGTTGGCGATTATACAAAAGACACTGGGGACTGTCCCAAAGATCAAGTTTGCAAATGATTGAAAAAAAGACTAGGGACTGCTCGAGTCCATGCAATAGATTAATTTCAAGATGATCAATAGACAGGCACTCACAGTGGGGACTGTTTGTAATCGTAGTTCTAATATGAAATGTAAATGGTCCTTTAGCGACCAAAAATTTTAGTTCATATCTTCACGCGCCTTAAAACAGTCGTTATGTACTAAGCGCCCGATAGCGGCCATTATTCGTATAAATACACACTTCTTATCAAGCATCTATTGTTATTCATTATTTCGAACGACTTAAGTGTGAAAGTAATTTCTCGAACTTGGTGTTCGAAGAGTGCATTTGCATGAAAATGAGACGTCATTCTTCATTACGCGCTAGATAAATTGGGCCCGATTAATTTATTATTTCCAATAAGCGTATACAGCATCATTAAGAAAACGAACGGTGGGAACATAACTTGTCTTTTGAAAGACGATACTTAAACGAACTTATCCCATCTTCAAAGTTAACATACGCAACGATATACGGAAACAAAAAAAATCATTGAAATGGCCGAAGGCCTCGTTATAATTACAAAAACGACCATGGCATGGTCGCAAAAAATAAAGGCTATGTTAAACGGGCGATGACAATCTACTCATCCCCTTTCCCATTATCCTCATCACTTTCATATTCAATTCTCTCGGAAGAAAGACCAAGATCCTCACGGTACACCTCCACCATCTCTTTAGCCTTGAGCAATTTGACATCGACATCACACCCTTCTTCTGACAGATCTAAGAGTGCGTTGCGCCTCGCCTCCGTAATCTTGGGGTTCTCACGACCGTCCATCTCAACCTTCAAATCGGCCAGCTATTTGCTCAAGTTACGATTCTTCAAAATAAGAGCCCGATTCTTACTTTGCAGCTCGTTGGCATTCTTAACAGCCTCGCTCCGTCCTTGTTGAGCAGCAGCATCGAGATCTTACCTTATGTGCTCAAGCTCCTTCTCAAAGGATCGAAGTTTGGCCTCATTGGCCTTCGCCTTATCATCGGTAGTAGCAAGCTTCGCTCTATCCTCGACCGCAACTTGGCGCAAAGTTGCAGCCTCAGCCTCCAATTCGGACGCCCTCAGCAGTGCGAAAGCTAGCTTCACTTTTATCTTTTCAAACTGCTTCTTCAGCACAGAATCCTTCACGCTAACCTCTTGGAGCTCATGATAAAGAACAGAACAAGATTTCACGACAGCGTAGAATCGATCCTGCCATATTTGGATGGTCGCCTCTAGTTTCCGATTCCGCTCCACATTCTCAATCGCCAAAATAGTAGTCTGCAATGAAATCGAGATCTTAGCTCGTAAACATTCAAAGTCTATGTAAAAGGAAAACAATGAAGTCACAAAAATGAAGTCACAACTTTCCCTGATGGCATTGTAAGCGGTTAAGGAAGCGAGCTGAAGATCGTTGCGAGTATTCATCCGAGCCCGCTCCATCAGACCATTCACCTCATAAAGGTGGTCGACAAGATACATTGGGTGCCAGAGAAGATCGGTATTCTGAGGGACCGTTATCGTAATTGTTTGATCCTTCAGCTCACCAGCAGCCTCACTTCGCTTATAAGCGGCAAAAGCAGCCGCGTCTTCTCCCCTGGGCATCAGGACGATGGGAGCATCATGATTAGCGGCAAAAAAAGAAAGCCCGAACTTTCAGCATGCTTGGATCGGGCTGGCTCAACCTCCCGATCCATGGGAAGATTGTACCTTTCTTCCAAAAGCGCCAACTCGGTTCCCGCCGCATCTTTTCCTGAATCCTTTTCAGCGCTGGACGACTCCTCTATCACCGTTGATAGTTGAACGAGAGGATGCTGCGATGGAGCAAAATCAATAACAGCAGGTCGGCTGTCTATGACCAACATCGACGGTTCTTCGCCAACTATCTCTTTTCCAGCACGCCTTGCACGCTTCAGCGGCTGGTCAGAAGATGACTCCGCTCCTGCGTAAACGGGTGCGTGAAGAGTTGCTAAAATACCTTCTTCACCGATTGACAGGACAGCTTCGATCGCCAACACGCCCATCGCTGCCACAGCTTCGCCAGCTGTAGCCTGGGAAGTTTGACCAGCTTTGGCAGCCTTCATTGCTTGGGCCTTTTTACTGATAGCCTTATACAGATCAGCTATCTTCCTCTTCTTCGAAGGCTGGGGTGCTGGCCCCTTCGTAGCAGCTGCTTCAGCATCGGCGCCAACGGCCTCATTTACTTCCACGACCGGTAGATTCCTGTCATCTCCCTTTATGCCTGAGAGAATGAATATTAGTGAAAGACTGATGGAAGCCAAAAACAACAAGTATTCGGACTCTTACCGTGGGTCAAAGCAACATATTTCTTCTTTGAAGCAACGTATTTCTATTGCCTCTCTTCATCTTTAAATCTTGTGGTGATCCGCGTCACCCAAGCCAAGAGATCATCGACCGGGATGATGTCAATTTTGGTAGCTGGATCGAACAGAAAAAATGATCAGGAGGAGAATCGAAAGGAACATCGAAAAACACATCAAAAGTATACAAAACAATTATCCCAATGACGAACGCTATGGTCATTCTTCGAAATCAGCGCTCGACCGCCTCTTTTCTCGGGATACATCATCCCACCTTTGTAAATCTTGGAGATGTACAGATTCAACACATGGTTGACATCGAAATCTTGGCCAGTTTCAGTGCAAAAATAATCGATCATGGATACCGCCCTCCAAACAGACGAAGCGAGCTGCCCCAAGCAAACGTTATATAACCTACATAACGATGCAATGACAGGGTTAAGAGGAAGGTAGAATCCAACGGTGAAGGGATAAGTTAAAACGACTGAATAACCCGTGCGGTCATCCAAGAGCTTGCCTCCGACTGCGGGGCAAATGACCTCAATATGTTGCCACCCGCAGTCCTATTTGATCCGATCTATGTGCTGGAACATTGAATTTGGTGATCTCTTGGGCAGGTGTTTGAACCGACACGCTGCAATTATTGTCAATTTTGATCTCTTTAGGAACGATTTCATGGGGTTTTGCTAGTGGCGCTGGTTTCTTAACTTTGGCTTTTCTTTTCCCAGCATGTGATGTTCCACTCGCGGTGGAAGGTTGCACCGCCGCGGCACTGGTGGTCACTTCCTCCAAAGTGGCAGGATCAGCGTCACCGACGTCATAATGGTGAGAATAAGTAAAATCTTGAGTGGCCATTGAACAAATTCAAGGTTAAATTGCAAGAGTTGATTATTTTCCGGCGAAGATTAGCACAGTTGCAGATGAGAGGCTTGAAGTTGGGAAGTTGATGTAAAATTGGTAAATGAAGCGAGAAAGAACTTTTTATAAGGATAAAGGTAACAATTGCCTCGATAACTGTCGAATTTTAACCGCCGCACGTTAGCGTACACGTGGGCTTGATGGGAAGTCAAAGTGACAATCGTCATTTTTGAAAAATTAGGCCAGGAAGCGGCCACATTTTTCCCGCCAAAATTTTCAGCTACTTGTCAAGCTCTCAACGAACGCTCACTTGCAAGTGGGGGGACTATCTGTATTAGGCAAAAATCATATGCAAAGCTAATCCGCGTCAGCAGCAACGTGGCAAGCAGGGCTTGAATATCAGAGTCAAAATAAATGGCGCAGGGCATAACGTCAACATAGTCAAAAGAAATGATCGGTCACTTTAAGATCGACCGATTATGAAATGGTGTCAATATTAAGATAAGTTCAGAACATTCCTATTGCTTCTGCTAAACTCGGAGGCCGTTGAAGAAGATTACGATGATCATTTGATAGTGGAGGAACATGTGTAATGTGGACTGTAGTTAGGTTTTGGACTCTGCAACTATAAATATACCCCTTCCTCCTTTTGTAAAGGTTGCGTTTTTCTGAACAGCAACCTCCCTTTAAGATTTCACTATTATTGCTTTTAGCCGCCACTATTCTCATATCACTACTATTATCATTGGTACGCCGCCGTAGTTCCACCGATGTTTAACTTTGTCTTAGGAGGAAGGAATCATCTCTTCCGACATAGCGCTGATCTCCAATTACAAATACAATAAGCTTTACTTTTATTCGGTCATTCATTTATTACTTGATTAATTGTTCATCGATCTGCTTTAGTTATTCGTTCATTGCTTGTTCGATTGCTCATAGCTGCTTTATTTTATCCGTTCATCGTTGTCGTTAATTCAATTCATAAATCTAACTAGCGTGAATTCAATCATCATTTGATTATCATTATCTGCATATTATCTAGTATAATTGCTAAGCTCCTAATCGATTAAACAGACAAATGGTTATCATAAACCAGCAATCATATCGCCCGATCGTTTATTTTGGTCGTAAACATAGTGTCACCGATAATTTACACGATAATTGTCTGCTTTGATATTTTGAAATCACCGAGTCAACCTGACTGTTTAGTGTGTTTGCATATTTAATCAGTCTATCTGTTATCTTACTGACATACTTGTCGTCGATTTTAGCAGTTCATTCATCAGAAGATTTGTCTTCGTCCGAAGAACTTGTTTGCATATCGACTGTTTGCATATCGACCTTGATTGACGCTAATTGAGACGATAAGAGTATCAACTGATCGATCGAATTTCGATATAAAACGGTTGCCTAAGGCTCAACTAAGTATTTAATTGCAATACCTGAAATCGAGTTTTATGATATACAACTACCTATTGGAGATCATCTGTCAAAGCTAATGAATTAATTGAGAACTTAAGTTTGACAGGTCCAGTCCAAAAAAATCCCACAATTAAACCTTGGAATTCAAAGTTGGAGCACCGATAAATTTACCCTAGAAATTTCATTTTTGGGACTGAGAGCTCGAAATTGGAACTATGAGCTCGAAATAGTATTTGTTTAAGTTTTTAGCAACTTCTACATAGACATACATTTATATATATTCGGTTTCAGAAGACCGTAACTATTGCAAGAGACCCAACAAGTTGCAAACATCAGTCTATAATCATAACATTAACTACAAACATGACCAATACCCACACCCCTCCAAAAACGAAAGATGAAAAAAACTAGAAACACATACATACGTATGTTGCTCTCCTAGCATTTATACTAGATAGTAACATATATACATTGACAGTGTCAAAGAGAACTTACTGGCACCAAGAAATATTATCCGGTGCCAGTAACCCCTATGTCTTGTTTCTTCTCCTCATCTTGACCAGCACCAAAAACTGGACCACCTTTGCCAGCAGCATCTTCTACCTTGTCTTGAATTTTATCAATTTGAATGCCCTTTTCATCCTCACGAGAATGAATATCCATTCGAGGCTTGTTATCCTCTTTAGTAACTGATTCATACGTTGTTTGTGTTCTAGATTCCTTTGGTTGTGCTCCTTGGGCCCCTGACATCTTCTTCAAATTTTCTCTAACTCCCTAAGTTTCAATCTTTATGATCAGCAAGTATAAGCACTTGTACAAATTGATCTCCTAAATTGGTTTTTATACCCATCGTTTCGCATAATATAATCTCATGGTCGGTTCAATTGTAATGAAAACATTGCCACGTTTCATTTAGAAAAGTGCATGTGGCGCATGTATACGAATGTGCGTGAGCAACCTTATCTCATTTATTTGTCATCTTTATCGAATCCTTAGAAATTTCATTTTACGTGTACAAATTCACTATATTGAGATTACCTTTTCTTTTTTCGAAATATTGGTAAATTATACATTATCTATTTTTAATCGACAGATCTCTACAAAATAGTAGAGTATGCATAATAAAATACTGTAATAGTTAACGAGGTAATTATCGAAACTTCTTTGCTATCTGGATAGGAGAACTCTTAATGACCAGAGAGAAGAATTTGTAAACATACTGATGGGGAAGAGTTATAAACTGCTCATACATATATAACTTAATTCCTTCTAGACGATCAAGTTAACAAAACAAAGGACAAGGACAAGGACAATGCAAATGAAGCATCAGCTTAGAGAAATTTAATTTGATATAAACTAATATAACCTACATTTCCTCCATAAATTAGATAGAATCATCAGTCCTTTAAGGTTTTCTGGCTACATTCCCATGCAAATTACATAGATTCATCATCCTATTAAACATTCCACCGAAGATCTGTAATTAATATTACATTAGGTTTATCAGCACCTTCATCATAAATAACCTCATGTTCTATGTTTAGATTAGACCTGCTACTTAGCGAAAATCACATTTCACATAGATGGTGTTGGAACTAATAGCTTACTGCCCCAACTATTTATATAGTTATCTGAAATGATATGCAAAAGTTCAAACATCAATTTAGATCATCAAGAACATCATAACACCGCCATGTATGAACATCAACGTGGTAAAAAAAAAAAAAAAAAAAAAAAAAAAAAAAAAAAAAGGATCAATACCTTTGAAAACAAGCAGAAATCAATAACTTAAACAGCATAATTCCTCCCGTCCCACCCTTCAATGCACATTCAGATTAACTAACTTTGTTTTTCAGAATTTAAATGTGAAAAAGTACTACAAAATCTCCGTAAGGCATCTATCTAGCAAAGGGCCGCACTTTTAATTGAATTAAGCCAGTTGACACTAAAACTTATCTTTCTACTTTATAATCGAGAAATCTCTGAGGGTCAACTGGTGCACAGTTCAATACTAGTTCAAAACCTGTGAACGTGCGCCTAACTCACACATCACGCTGTGACGCTCTTACCAGTAAACCAAAGCCCTTGAGGCGATACTAGAACTTGTTGAGTAGGTGGATGGACAAGATATTTTTCTTATCCAGCTATGAGGACTGCAACCAAATTGTAAAACAAAATAACCAAAATGGCTCTGAAGGAGTAATACTACAGTTTAGTGCCTCCACCATCCGACATGAGAGATGCAGCAGCTGCAGCTGCAGTGGGAACAACCCCTGTTGAGACACCAGGTTTTGACAAATGGAGAAGCCTGAAAACAATAGAAATTGTTTGGTAGTTTAGCAGATAATAAAAACCAGTTAACAATCATAAGAACAACAAAACAATATATAGTGCTCACGGTGCAAGATATTCACAGAAGGATGATACAGAAGCAACAACTTCAGTGTAGTTTTCAGAGGAAGCAGGCGCCGTCACTTCAACTAACTGTATGCCCGGTGTCACGGGTACTGCCTCATCAGTAGCATGAAGTTTCAACATCTTGTTGATGGATGAAACTGTAACTGTGATCTGGGCACCTCTTTGGAAATGGAAGGCAAAACCAACTCTCAGCTGCTCATGGTCTAGCTTGTACCCAAGTACATTAAATAAGCGTAATGCATTCTTGCTTACTTTGCTTTCTACCACTGGTCTCACCAAGACTGAGATTTGTTCAGCACCAGCACCTCTCATCGGACCACCAACATGTCGAACAGTCCTACATTTAATTTCACACAAAATTTAGGCTTCACATCTCCCAAAAGCTAAGTAGGCCTAGTAAGAGCCTGATCTCACTCTTACCATGTAGGTTCGGGCTGCTCAAGATCACATAAGAGCCGTATTTCTGATGCCACTAAGCCTGAGAATGAGAAGTAAAAGACCTCATGGTTACAATGACCCAAAAAGAAAAAGAGCAGGAAAGGGAAAAGGAAAAAACTGAAGGCATAACTGAGCTCACAGTCACAGACAAGATAATATGATTTGCCAGAGGAAAACATGGATACCATCCATAAAATCATATGATAAGGAACACTACCTTTTTAGAAAACAGGGCACTTAACAGGTTAATGTAGCCAAAATCATGTCCCGTTCAACTTATAAATCAGATGTAAAGGGCAGCCCGGTGCATGAAGTATCCAGCAATCATGCAGGGTCCCCGGAAGGGCCGCACCCCATAGGGGTGTTAATGTACGCAGCCTACCCTGATGCAAGCACCAGTGGCTTCCACGGTTTGAACCCGTGACCTATAGGTCATAAAGAGACAACTTTTACTGTTGCTCCAAGGCTCCACCTCTAAGTACATAAATCAGATGGTCGCAAGCAAAATATACCTATACATAATTCCATGCAATAGTTCACACGCAGATCTGTGATACAACTACATGAGATGGACCACAAAGTTAATAACTATATGATCGTAAGCATTTGTCTCAATCATATCTACACTTACATGACCATTTGGTTAGATAGTCCAGGTTCCATAGTAGTTCACAAAGAAAACTCACTTACCTAGGTTAGGAGCACTCTTAAGGCACAGTTCATGGATCCTCAAGCTTTGCTTATGTACACCACAAAGCCCTTGAAGCAGAATTTCGAGGGCCTCAACATGCTGCAGATATGGTTAGCATTGTCAAACTTCAGAGGTGCAATAACTCTATGGGCAGAAGAGTAGTATAAAATATTTCCAGCAAACCCTAAATTAAGGGAAATTCAAGCTAACTTGGATGTTAACCACCAGTTTCTAGCACAAACCATTAAGAAGACAGTTCAATCAGCAACACAAAGAACAGAAGCGGAAAAAGAGTTCCAACTCTAGCAGCTGCTAATTTTTAAAATCAAGCTTATCGTTTAAGAAAATCATATAAAATAGAATTGGTGAGAGTGATACATTCTGAATTGCTCGAGGCTAATTTAACAGTTTACAAAACAAACGAAATAACTGAATGCCCAAATACGGCACATTCATACAGTCAACTAGTATGAAACACCGGAAGAAAAGGGGAATTGTGTGTATCTTTTTACAGTAGACATACATTCTTAATGATGTACATCCCAAATCCTGTTAGAAAGCACAAACATATGCATGTGCAGATGCGTGGACATAAATACATAGATTATAATTATTAAAATCAATAGCAAACAACCACGAGTCTTATATGTCTTATTTCCCTTATTTTAGTTCAGCCTGTTTTTCCTCATTTTCTCAAATCTCAAGTATCATTCATGGTTTTGAATTTTAATTAGATCATAAATGCCCACAAAAGGATTAGGGTAAATTACCATCCGCATCATTTCGGCACACTTGGACAGGATAAAGAAGATCAGATGGAAAAAGTAACAGGAACAAAATAAATGAATACATGAATCCATATGGTTCACAATTACAGTTTCACTAATAAAGGTATACACATTTCCACCACAAAAAATTGTGATTTTAAGTCACCGCAAACTCTTTTCAATTTTCCATTGTTCCCATTTAGCGTGACAAAGTTAGCAACATTACTACTTTATCCTTAATTAAATGCTTTCTAACAACACGAATACCGAGGACTTATTTTAGACTACATATTTCAAAAGTCCTACTTTCTTTCTTAAACTCCGTGCCGATTCATATTATGACACATAAAGTGGAACAGAGGGAGTTTTAAAGAAAAGGAAAGAGATAGGGAGATGTTTTGTCATTGCTCCAGGAACTTACTTGAGTCTCAATAATTCCCTGAACCACACACTCCATTCCACTCCAAACTATTCCAACTCACATGTAAAGAACCTTTTCGAACATACCTGTGAGTCCAAAAACCAAAAACAAAGTTAAACTCAAGAGTATAAGGAAAAAGTTAACATCTAACAAATAACAGTATTTACACTTTTCAATTGAAGTGATTGTCTGAAAATAGAAAGAGCACTTATTCTACCAATCACAAGCCCAAAGTTGGGAAAGTAGAACCAAATTAGTGCACCTACACAGCCCCAGAGTGTCGGGTGTGCGTGATGTGTAGCTTAGGCTCATATCACGGTTCGAAATTTGCCCCCATCAAAAGCCCAATATTTAAATGGAGAAGGGTAGAGGGGCGTGCCAAAAAAATCGTGCACTCAGTGGACAATGGGGTTGTCCCTCTACCCTTTTACACTTAAATACCAGGGTTTTTTCGTCTATATCAACGTTTCAACCCGTGACATGCATCAAAACGACACATCAATTTTTGCTCTCTTACCACTAGATAAAGCCCGGAGACAAAAAACCGTGCACCTACAAACTACAGTAACAGACATCAGCCCAATTACAGATTAAACATTCAGCCAACCAAATGGTAAATGCTCTCAAAAACTTAATTTTTTTTTTTTACAATAGAGAAATTTCCAAGGGGCAGTGGCGCATGAACTCGGTAGATAATGGGAGCGTCCCTCTACCCTTTTACACTTAAATACCAGGTCTTTTTGTCTATATCATGGTTTCACCCCATGACATGCACCAAAATTACACATAAGTTTTGCACTCCTACCGCTAGAGCAAACCCCTGGTACAAAAAAAAAAAAAAAAAACATGCACCGACAAACGACTATGCTAGGACTAACTTTCTAACAGAACAGACATAAGCTCAAGTACAGATAAAATTGAGCTCCAATTATCCACCTTGTTTAAACATTCAGCCAACCAAATGGTAAATGCTTTTTTCTAATTATTCTTACGCTTAATTGCTATTAATGTTCTCTGTTTACCTCTGTTCTCTTCAGATTTTATGCTAGCATTTTCTTTACCATAGTATTTTCGTCTCGTTTACTCTTTTCAAACATGTTTTCAAAATACTTTTCTTTAGCCAAGGGTCAACTATGGTGAGGGTAATGTCTGCTTACATCTCACGCTCCCTGGACCCCACTTGTTGTAAAAACTTGATCTTTTCTTTTATAATCGAGAAATTTGCAAGGGTCAATGAGGTTCGAAACTCGGTGAACAATGGGCCGCCCCTCTACCCTTCTACAGTAAATACCAGGCAAAAGCCTACGGCTCGGTTCGAATATGCGTCTAACTCACACATCACAAATTGTGGTCTTACCACTATTCGTATTATAATATCAAAATTCAATGGAAAATGGGGTCATTATTTTCGCTTCATGAGAAACTTTCAACCCAATTAAGCAAAAAAAAATGCAATATTTACTGTTAAAAGTCACAAAACTAAAAGAGAAAATAGTAAAAAAAGAGAGAAAGACAAAGAACTAGAAGCAACCCAATTTTCTATTGCTATAATAGTGTGGAACTTACAAGGAATCAGGCGGAGAAAGTGATTTGGCGGAGCAATGTAGCAGCTTAGAGGGAAGACTATTTAGGGGCTTTTCCCCAAAGGCAAACCTTTAAAATGTTTCAATGCAGGTGATTATTGTTTCCATTTATTTGGCAATATTTCATTTTAATCTGTTCGAAAAACAATATTTATTCACACAAATTTTTACAGTTTATTTTATTCTACAAATTTTTATAGTATTGTTTCTTTTTAAACTCAATATCAAGCCAAACACAACCGCATAAATTGAGATAGAGGGAATAATAAATGTTTTTAAGGAGCAAATGACTAAAGGATACCTTATCTATTAGGAGTAGGTTCAGAAAAGTCCTTTAAGTATGCTTCTAAGCAGATTTAGTCTTCTAAATTTGCAAAGAACGTGTGTTGTTAGAGTATATTGTATACTTCAAAAGGTATATTGTAAGAGTATATAGTATACATACTATTACAATAGATAACAATAATAATCTAAAAATGAATAATAAATCAGGATATATAATGATAATAATAAAAAATGAAGAACAAGTCAGGGTATACAATGTTTATTCATCAAAAAAGAAAAAGAACAAGAAAAAAAAAAGAATCATTCAATGTCACTATACTAAAAAAGTACACTATTGATATTCTTCCAAAATAGCTTCACGGCAAGGGAAAGATTCATTTTTGTAGGCATGGTATGATATGGTAAAATTATCTTAATTTTGCTCCCAGTGTAGCTCGAAAGCAGAAAGAGTCGAATTCATTCGAGAGAGCTTGGTGGCATAAAAAATTTGATTGAATAAATGCCACCTTGGTAGTTTCCAAACAAATCCAATATTGGGCCAAGACATGGGACTCGAGTGTGGATATATTATGTTCCACCTTCTCTAGCCTTTGGTCCTCTTCCTTTTCAACATAAAGAAAATTTACGAATGTTCGGGAACTTGAATCCATAATTTCAAAATTCGAGACTGCACGCTTAACTGTCCACATTTCGGATTGGGAACGTAATCAAAAGGACTAGCAGACGTAGCATGATATTTTGACATCATTAGTTTTGGCTTGTTAGAAAAGTGAGCTTGTGAAGGAAAATATGTGCTTTGAAAAGAAATGTATGAAATGTTAAGAGAATTGTTGATGGCCAAGGAGGGTAATTACACAAAAAAAAAATGGTTAACAATTATTTAAATTATGGCCGATTGGCTAGGGCAGGTAAAAATTCTTTTTTACATTTAGGGGCTAAGTGCACGAAAGGCCACCTTTATCACTGGTCTTTGGGCACAGGCCACTAATACCAAAATATTTAGTTTGTGGCCATTTTTATTTAAAGAGATAGAACTTCAGTCCAGAGGCCGGATTGAAGTTTAGTCCTTAAAGATTGAACTTTAATCTAGGTCCATATGGACTGAAGTTCAGTCCAGTCCTTAAGATGGAACTTCAGACCAATCCTTAAAGATGGAACTTCAGTCGATGGTATATGGACTGAAAGTTCAGTCCTTAAGAGATGGAACTTCAGTCCAGGGGCCGTATGGACTGAAGTTCAGTCAATTATCAAAACTTAAGTCAATATTTATTTAGTAAAGACCCAAAAGTGGCCTCTAGTATAAGACCAAAAAAAATAGTGGCTTCAAACCAAATACCAGTGTTAAAAGTGGCTGCTGGGCGAAATTTTTACTACATTAAGGACCAATTGGCCCAAGTAAATTACCAATATGAACTCATATTGCATGATCTTGCCCGAATAGGCCCATATTTGCTATATTTGAAACATCAATTACGACGTTAGCAGCCCTTCTTCATCGGAAAAATCCTAGCACCCTTTCCTCCTTTTTCCCTTCCCCTTCAAAAAGCAAAACCCTAGCTTCCATATCATTCATCTGCCACAGCAGCCTCCTCGCCCCACCCCTTCCACTGCGACTCCCAATCGCCGTTGCCGCCTTACTTGTTATGTCGTTGCAGCAATACCCTTTTTCTAGTTTTGAAAAAAAAAAGACGATTTTCTCGAAGTAAATTCTGACCTAAGCTACGGTGAGGGCCTATTTTCATCTTCCTTCCTTTTATTACTTCTTTCAAAAATTCTGGTGAGATGTACTAGTTCTCTGTTGGAAATTTTTTATTATATTTAGATCTGGTGCTTCTCTTGTAGGAATTTGTATAAATCTAGTATTTTTGTTGAGAATTTATGAAGATTTGCAAAAAAATTTGTATAAATTTTTTTGTACATAATTAAATAATTTTATACATATTTTATACAAGTTTATACACATTTAAAAAAGTATATAAATTTGTATAAATCTGTATACGTGTATATGTAAAATCAATAAAGTTGTATAAACATTTAGATTTGTGTATTATTATAGAAGTTTGTACTAATTTTATTTAGTTTTTTCATATTTCTCTCCTTCTATACGCATTTCACTATGTATACACATATTTTAATTTATTTATTCATAGATTTGTGTATAAACTTGTCAAAAGAAATTATATTTAAAAAAAACCACCAAAATTAACTATAGTGAAACCAAAAATGTAACTCCTGCAGAAAAATAAATTCTAATAAAAATCTAGCGATCTCAAATTTTTTGGTTAGCGGCGGAAGTATGGCAGTCGGCGGACCAGTAAGGGAGGGAGAAAGTGGCAACTAAGATTTTTTTTTTCAGAAGAGTTCAAATTTTAAATATAGAAAATGTGTTATACCTATGTAATAAAAAATTTGGTCCCTTTTTTTTGTAATTTCTTATTTTTAAGTGCTATATTTGAAAATTCTCCTTATGAACCTTACTCGAGTAGGCCCTACATGTCATATTGTGAAACAAATATTAACTGTTTGTTCGGATGGAGCACTATTGAACCTGATCAAGAAGTTCTGAGCACTTTTTTAATGGTATTAAAGTTTTGAGAACTTTCCATTAATTTAGAAGAATTTTTTTTAAAAAAAAATGTCACTGCACCGGCTCAACTGCCTCTCACCACCACTGCATTGGCCAAGCATCCTCTGCACCAGCGACTACCTACTGTGGATGAGAGGAGCACTCACTACAACAAAATAGGCCTTTAACCACGCCCGGAAAGTGTGGCCTGAACGTTCGAAAAGTGTGGTCATAGGTCAAAGGCCACACTTTACGACTTAAGGCAACACTTTTCAGGGCGTGGCTTAAAGAGGCGTAACCTTTGTCCTAAAGCAACGTTTTTCATGAGGCAAAGGCTACGGTAAACAAAAAGCGTTGTTTTTTCATTATCAAAGGCTACGCTTACAATGCACTCTAGGGCAACGTTTATCATGTACTACAACTACATTTCTCATGCGTGGCCTTTGTTGTGTTTTAGGCCACACTCTTCAAGTGTGGCTCCTGATGATAGGGTGCCAAGTCAATAATTCCTATGGGCACACTTCAGAAGTGTGACATTTTGTCAATGCTAGAAAACATTTTTATTATTTTTATTTTTGTGATTAAAAACTACATTTTTTTATATTATCGTATATACACATTTATTCCAACAGAAACATTTTTATCAAACTTACTAAATATATAACAAATAATACAAATACATATACTTGCAATAAACTTCAAAAAAAATAACATATATTATGTGTACTACATCAACTAATAAAGAAAATAGTTTTAAGGTGTACTAGAAATTGACTTTACAAAACTAAATGTATAGTATCTAATAAATATTGTAATTGTCCAACAGTCTTCATCGCTAACTTCTAATATATCAAATTGACTTGTTGGCACCATTTCCAAGTAGTTCCAATTGCATCATCAAAATATTCCTGCACATTTAGAATAAAATTAGTGATTAGATAGAAAACAGTAGTATGCAAGTACAAACTCAAATGAATGTGAATATTTTTTCATTAGTAATAAGATAGAAAACAGTAGTATGCAAGCACAAACTCAGAGGATTGTGGAAGATTTTGCCCCTTGGACATTTATAGATTAAGCATTATTCTAAGAAAAGCTACACTTATTCACAATAATTTCAATGTTTCAGTTGGATCTTTTCATTCTAAGGCTAAAATGGTAGTCCTTAGAGTTGTTCATTCTGTATATAAAGAAAAAAATATTGTTTCAGAGTGGTAATGGTTTCACTATCATTAAAATGAAAAAAATTAAAAAAAGAATTCATACGTCTAAATATGACCAATATCAACTTTTTGGCACCTAACTTATAATCTAATAGTAGTAAACATGGTATAAAGAACGACTTATTACATCAAAAGTGATGCATCTATCTTGATATCTCTAGCCTGAAAGGAGCCCTCTTATTTACTACAATCACAGACCCACAATGAAAAGGATTAGCACTAAGTCACTATCTCTAGTTACCATTTTTTATCAGTAAAGAGGGCAACTACCTTCCTACTACTATGAGTGATGCATTTACAAACTTCCAGTTCAGTATCTTTTCAAAGAGCTTAACTCTTAAACAAGGAAAACTGATTACCACAGATCTCTTCAAGTCAAAACTCCTTGGGGACTTAACCTAAGAGATTTCAAGTCAAATCTGCTTGACTATGGATGCTACCTAACAGTTGTATTGTTAGATCTCAGCCTTACCCCCCCCCCCCAACATTTTCCACCTTTTCTTTACTCTTTAAATTAGTCTGATCTACTGCAGAATCTGATTCCCTTTGGGAGAAACTAATGCAATCCAATTATCAGCGGTTCACTAAATTCGATCCCCTATTTTCGTTTCGAAAAAAGTATCTATTTCTTTATTTATGCACTTATTCCCTCTAATTGCAACTTCAAAAGCTATAGTCTCCTTTTGCTCCTTCCCAGGTCAGAAGATATATATTAGGACGTGTTTTAGGGATTTTATACCGTCCCCACAGACCCACACAAGTTGGAAATCCAAAATAAATTCGAATTAAGAATGTCAGGATTTTAAGACAATGGCGCCACGCAGTGCATTGCACAGTGCGGTGCCGTAGGCAATTTTTGCAGGATTTCAAAATTTTATGTTCTCTGAATATTGCCCCTGTTGGCTCGCACATCGCATTGCCTAGTGTGGTGCAACATGCTTAATTTACTACTTCTCCAATTTTTCTTTGTTTCCCCTTCACGCCTTGGTTCGTTCGCACCCTCGGGCTTCTACTCAGACTTCAAAACCCTTATTTTCACTAAAATTTGCTCCACGAACGCTTCATATCATCAACATAATTTCTACAACATGAAACACACCAAATAAGAGAAATTCCGTTCAAACTACCAACAAATATCACAAGTCGAAGCATGAACACAAGACGAAAGTATAGAAATTATTACAATATCTAGCCTCGTATCACCTTGTCGTTCCAGTTCATAGCACCCGTGGTAATGGCCATACGAGAGTTGCGCTCATACTTTCAGGAACACTCGGTAAGTTTAGTCTCTTCGACATCAGTACAAGCCAGATGTCAAATCGCAGGCGCGTGGGAAGATTTTACCTCAGATTTTGCAAAAGATTTAGAATGGAATACTGAAAAGTCACTCAGAAATGAAGCAATGATCGAGTACGGCTGTTGAGAGATTCGCACGGGCATAAATCCAACGGGAAGGAGGTTGATTTGTGGATAAGAACATTGTCTGGAATGGTCTACCATCAGGCCACGAAAGATGATGACAATGAAACAGAGTGAGAAGCCATAATTCAAGCTCTTGACTTAGCCTACACACTAGGGGCCAGCAAGATTAGCATGTACAATAAATATCAGATGATGGTTAATCAACTAAGAGAAATGTCCGCAGCTGAGGACATCTATGAGCCAGATCGAAAGAAGAAAATCAGGACAATCCTGAAAATTTTTCATGCGTAGGAATTCATCCACCAAGAAAAGATCTCAGGAGATTCCGAAGCATCCGAGGATTCATACGATTGGCAAACGATAGTTGAGCTGGCCCCCGCAAGCCTGATGGACCTTGAAGTTCCAGATACAGGATTTTTCGCAGAGCAGCATGATGCGTTAGTAAACTATTTGAGCAAAGGAGATCTTCCTGAAGATAAGTCAAAAAGCATATACTTTCAGAAACAGGCAGTTCACTATTGCTTGATTGGCGAGGGGTTGTACCACAGGGTCGTCAACGACCCCGGGGATTACTTTCAAGGGCAGCACCCTTAAACAGGGAAGCCCAACCAAATGCCTCTGAATCTTTCAAGGATCAAACATGAAGTACTTTTTCTTGAGAAAGCATTTACTTTGCTTTTGTTATTTTCTTTTGACTACGTATATCATATTTATCAGACATGTTATGGGTTTTCACCCACAACATCTCAAGCTTTGCGCCTCCTTTATCAATAAAATTGCTATCTTACTAAGTCAGTTTTACTCATTTATTTAGATCCATCTACGATCCAACTATTCATAGCTCCGGTCAGACCTAAGTTGAAGTAATACAATCACTTTTTGCTACAAAAAGTAGTGCACACTAATTACATTTTAACAGACAGATGAAAGCTGGGTCTCTACTCCTTCTTCATGAGGAAGAAAAAAGCCGCTTCCTCCTTGAAGGCCTAAGGAGGAGCCTATTCATGTGTAGTTGATTCTCTTACTTAGAGCTAGACCACCACCAGGCATTAATCGAGCGTTGATCTTATTAAATCAACAATTGCACCTACCCGCCGATGGGAACGCCCGTCCGCATAGTGCTAGACAGTCTTAAATACTCGAGTAACTAAGCGAAGAAGTTTTGTCTCAGAACGCAAAAGGACTGTTATCACACGGGGCTTAAGTCGTCCCATTATGGGTGCATATAGCCATCTGCTACGGATGCAACCTAGCTGCTGTATATTAGTGCACAACGGACGTGATTGCTCAAGGCAGGCACACTGACATATGTTCTTAAACAACTAGAATAGTCACGACGATCAGAAGCCATCTAATATCTAGGTACACAAACATACTGCTTGGTCACACATTACGAAATACGTAATAACACAAGTACGTATGAAATATTGGTGAACATCAATTTCATTAAAAACAAACAGCCCGTACGCTCATAATATACATTTAGTTCTTCCTGAAAACATCATTAGTTTATAGAAATTGTAAAAATAAGGAAAGGAAAGACTAAAAAACAAAGAGCTCCTCAGGATTAACATGGCTGAAGATCCTTCATCCTGATTGTAGCTACAAGCCCTGAACAGTCTGGAGTTCTTTATTTAGATCTATCTACGATCCAACTATTCATAGCTCCGGCTAGACCTAAGTTGAAGTAATACACTCACTTTTCGCTACAAAAAGTAGTGTACGCTACTCGATTAGAGCTAGGAAACCAGGCATTAATCGAGCATTGATCATATTAAATAACAATTGAGCCTACACGCCGACAGGGACGCCTGTCTACGTAGTGCCAGAAAGTCTTAAATACTCGAGTAACTACGCGAAGAAGTTCTGTCTCAGAAAGGACCGTTACCACACGGGCTTAAGTCGTCCCATTATGGGTGCATATAGCCATCTGCTACAGATGCAACCTAGCTGATGTATATTAGTGCACACGGACGTGATTGCTCAAGGCAAGCACACTGACATATATTCTTCAATGACTAGAATAGTCACGACGACTAGAAGTCATCTAATATCTAGGTACACAAACATACTGCTTGGTCACACATTACAAAATGCGTAATAACACAAGTACATATGAAATATTGGTGAACATCCATTTCATTAATAACAAACAGTGTGTACGCTCATAATATACATTTAGTTCTTTCTAAATACATTATTTTTTTTATAACAATTGTAAAAAAAAAAAAAAGGCAAGGGAAGACTAAAAAATAAAGAGCTCCTCAGGATTAACATGGCTAAAGATCCTTCATCTGGATTGTAGCTACAAGGCGTAAACAGTCTGGAGTTCTTCTTTTCTTTTTTGCAGCTTAAGATATGTCGGTCCAAGCATTCCTTCGAAGCATATAGTTGCTGAAACAACCAACGCCCGTCTGCTTGATCAAAGCAAGGGATCCTGGAAGCATTTGAGTACAGGCCTGACCTTCCCCCATCTTTTCTGTTGAACATGAAGTGAATTTAGAAGACTAGCAATGAAGCTTGACCATCCGAGTCAACCTCAACTTGTCAAACCTAAGTGCACGACCCCGCAGATCTTCAAGCACAAATGGAGGATAGGCGAGAGCAAAAAGGCTTGAGCAGGGAACCTACCATAGGGTAGCCTCTTCCCTCGGGTATCCCACAACTAACGACCGATGAAGCATTACAATAGTGGTCCAGGTGAAGCAGATAACCAAGGTGAAAGCCATGAACCACGGAGGACTCCGAAGCTCAGTGAAACCTTAGTCATTTGCCACTGTGAAGCTAAATCCTCTTGCATGCCATGAAATGGAGCCAAGCAGTGGATCACTAGCCCAGTAGCATTTGAGGAGCGCCGCATAATCAGTGCACGTGAAACAATAAAGACATCCCGAAGGATATCATTAGAATCCCGATCAAACTTCATGACTCGAGGGACTTCATTCATTCCTTCATTGATGAAGAAAGAAAAGAAGATAACTGTAGATGAGTTTCCTCCTAAAATTCTCTTGTGCGTCGTCCTTTCGAAACAAAGAAGAGCCATTTTGTCTAAACCGGGTATTTTTAATGATATGGAAAAGTGGGTTGAAGATTTGACAGAGTATGACATCATCTATCAACCCCGTACATATGTCAAATTGAAGGCGTTGGAAGGTTTTACCTAAGATTTTCCAAAATATTTGGAATGGAAAACTGAAAAGTCACTCAGGAATGAAGCAATGATCAAATACGACCGTTGAAAGATTCGCACGGGCATGAATCCCATTGGGGACGAGGTTGATTTGTGGATTAGAACACCATCTGGAATGGTCTGCCATCAGGCCACGAAAGTTGGTGATAATGAAACAGAGTGAGTAGTCATAATTCAAGCACTTGACTTAGCCTACACACTAGGGGCCAGCAAGATTAGCATGTACAATAAATCTCAGCTGATGGTTACTCAACTAAGGGAAATATTCGTAGCTGAGGACATCTACGATCCAGATCGAAAGAAGAAAATAAGGGCAATTCAGAAAAAATTTCTTGCGTGGGAATTCATCCACCAAAAATACATCTCAGGAGACGCCGAAGCGTCCAAGCATTCGTACGATTGGCAGATGATACTTGATCGAACCCCCGTAAGTTTGATGGACCTTGAAGTTCCAGATATAAGATCTTTCGCAGAGCAGCATGATGCGCTAGTCAACTATCTGAGCAAAGGAGATCTTCCGTAGGACAAGTCAGAAAGCATCTACTTTCAGAAATAAGCAGTTCACAATTGGTTGATTGGCAAAGGGTTGTAATAGAGGATCGTCAACGACCCAGGGGATGACTTTCACGGGACAAAACACATAAACAGGAAGGCCCAACAAAATGCCCCCGAATCTTTCAAGGATCAAACATGAAGTACTTTTGCTTGAAAAAGCATTTACTTTGCTTATGTTCTTTCCTTTTGGTTACCGTATTTCATATTTATCATACATGTTACGGGTTTTCACCCACAGCATCTCAAGCTCCGCGCCTCCTTTATCAATAAAACTACTATCTTACTTAGTCAGTTTTACTCATTTATTTAGATCTATCTACGATCCAACCATGCATAGCTCCGGCTAGACCTAAGTTGAAGTAATACACTCACTTTTCGCTACAAAAAGTAGTGTGAGCTACTCGCTTAGAGGTAGGCCACCAGGTATTAATCGAACATTGATCATAATAAATTAAAAATTGAACCTACACGCCGACAGGGACGCCTGTCTGCGTAGTGTCAGAAAGTCTTAAATACTCGAGTAACTAAGCGAAGAAGTTCTGTCTCAGAACACAAAAGGACCGTTATCACACGGGCTTAAGTCGTCCCATTATGGGTGCAAATAGCCATCTGCTACGGATGCAACCTAGCTGCTGTATATTAGTGCACAACGGACGTAATTGCTCAAGGCAGGCACACTGACATATGTTCTTAAACAACTAGAATAGTCACGACGATCAGAAGCCATCAAATATCTAGGTACACAAACATACTGCTTGGTCACACATTACGAAATGCATAATAAAACAAGTACGTATGAAATATTTGTGAACATCCATTTCATTAATAACAAACAGCCTGTACGCTCATAATATACATTTAGTTCTTCCTGAATACATTATTTGTTTATAACAATTGTAAAAAAAAAAAAAAAAGGATAGCGACGACTAAAAAATAAAGAGCTCCTCAGGATTAACATGGCTAAAGATCCTTCATCTGGATTGTAGCTACAAGGCGTAAACAGTCTGGAGTTCTTCTTTTCTTTTTTGCAGCTTAAGATATGTCGGCCCAAGCATTCCTTCGAAGCATATATTTGCTGAAACAACCAACGCTTGTCTGCTTGATCAAAGCAAGGGATCCCATAAGCATTTGAGTACAGGCCTGACCTTCCCCCATCTTGTCTGTTTAACATGAAGAGAATCTAGAAGACTAGCGATGAAGCTTGACCATCCGAATCAACCTCAATTGGTCAAACCGGAGTGCACAACCCCGCAGATCTTCAAGCACAAATGGAGGATAGCTGAGAGCGGAAAGACTTGAGCTGGGAACCTACCATAGGGTAGCCTCTTCCCTCGGGTATCCCACAACTAACGACCGATGAAGCATTACAATAGTGGTCCAGGTGAAGCAGATAACCAATGTGAAAGCCATGAACCACGGAGGACTCCGAAGCTCAGTGACACCTTAGTCATCTGCCACTCTGAAGCTAAATCTTCTTATATGCCATGAAATGGGGCCAAGCAGTGGATCACTAGCCCAGTAGCATTTGAGGAGCGCCGCATAATCAGTGCACATGAAACAATAAAGACATCCCGAAGGATATCATTAGAATCCCGATCAAACTTCATGACTCGAGGGACTTCATTCATTCCTTCATTGATGAAGAAAGAAAAGAAGATAACTGTAGATGAGTTTCCTCCTAAAATTCTCTTGTGCGTCGTCCTTTCGAAACAAAGAAGAGCCATTTTGTCTAAACCGGGTATTTTTAATGATATGGAAAAGTGGGTTGAAGATTTGACAGAGTATGACATCATCTATCAACCCCGTACATATGTCAAATTGAAGGCGTTGGAAGGTTTTACCTAAGATTTTCCAAAATATTTGGAATGGAAAACTGAAAAGTCACTCAGGAATGAAGCAATGATCGAATACGACCGTTGAAAGATTCGCACGGGCATGAATCCCATTGGGGACGAGGTTGATTTGTGGATTAGAACACCATCTGGAATGGTCTGCCATCAGGCCACGAAAGTTGGTGATAATGAAACAGAGTGAGTAGTCATAATTCAAGCACTTGACTTAGCCTACACACTAGGGGCCAGCAAGATTAGCATGTACAATAAATCTCAGCTGATGGTTACTCAACTAAGGGAAATATTCGTAGCTGAGGACATCTACGATCCAGATCGAAAGAAGAAAATAAGGGCAATTCTGAAAAAAATTCTTGCGTGGGAATTCATCCACCAAAAATACATCTCAGGAGACGCCGAAGCGTCCAAGCATTCGTACGATTGGCAGATGATACTTGATCGAACCCCCGTAAGTTTGATGGACCTTGAAGTTCCAGATATAAGATCTTTCGCAGAGCAGCATGATGCGCTAGTCAACTATCTGAGCAAAGGAGATCTTCCGTAGGACAAGTCAGAAAGCATCTACTTTCAGAAATAAGCAGTTCACAATTGGTTGATTGGCAAAGGGTTGTAATAGAGGATCGTCAACGACCCAGGGGATGACTTTCACGGGACAAAACACATAAACAGGAAGGCCCAACAAAATGCCCCCGAATCTTTCAAGGATCAAACATGAAGTACTTTTGCTTGAAAAAGCATTTACTTTGCTTATGTTCTTTCCTTTTGGTTACCGTATTTCATATTTATCATACATGTTACGGGTTTTCACCCACAGCATCTCAAGCTCCGCGCCTCCTTTATCAATAAAACTACTATCTTACTTAGTCAGTTTTACTCATTTATTTAGATCTATCTACGATCCAACCATGCATAGCTCCGGCTAGACCTAAGTTGAAGTAATACACTCACTTTTCGCTACAAAAAGTAGTGTGAGCTACTCGCTTAGAGGTAGGCCACCAGGTATTAATCGAACATTGATCATAATAAATTAAAAATTGAACCTACACGCCGACAGGGACGCCTGTCTGCGTAGTGTCAGAAAGTCTTAAATACTCGAGTAACTAAGCGAAGAAGTTCTGTCTCAGAACACAAAAGGACCGTTATCACACGGGCTTAAGTCGTCCCATTATGGGTGCAAATAGCCATCTGCTACGGATGCAACCTAGCTGCTGTATATTAGTGCACAACGGACGTAATTGCTCAAGGCAGGCACACTGACATATGTTCTTAAACAACTAGAATAGTCACGACGATCAGAAGCCATCAAATATCTAGGTACACAAACATACTGCTTGGTCACACATTACGAAATGCATAATAAAACAAGTACGTATGAAATATTTGTGAACATCCATTTCATTAATAACAAACAGCCTGTACGCTCATAATATACATTTAGTTCTTCCTGAATACATTATTTGTTTATAACAATTGTAAAAAAAAAAAAAAAAGGATAGCGACGACTAAAAAATAAAGAGCTCCTCAGGATTAACATGGCTAAAGATCCTTCATCTGGATTGTAGCTACAAGGCGTAAACAGTCTGGAGTTCTTCTTTTCTTTTTTGCAGCTTAAGATATGTCGGCCCAAGCATTCCTTCGAAGCATATATTTGCTGAAACAACCAACGCTTGTCTGCTTGATCAAAGCAAGGGATCCCATAAGCATTTGAGTACAGGCCTGACCTTCCCCCATCTTGTCTGTTTAACATGAAGAGAATCTAGAAGACTAGCGATGAAGCTTGACCATCCGAATCAACCTCAATTGGTCAAACCGGAGTGCACAACCCCGCAGATCTTCAAGCACAAATGGAGGATAGCTGAGAGCGGAAAGACTTGAGCTGGGAACCTACCATAGGGTAGCCTCTTCCCTCGGGTATCCCACAACTAACGACCGATGAAGCATTACAATAGTGGTCCAGGTGAAGCAGATAACCAATGTGAAAGCCATGAACCACGGAGGACTCCGAAGCTCAGTGACACCTTAGTCATCTGCCACTCTGAAGCTAAATCTTCTTATATGCCATGAAATGGGGCCAAGCAGTGGATCACTAGCCCAGTAGCATTTGAGGAGCGCCGCATAATCAGTGCACATGAAACAATAAAGACATCCCGAAGGATATCATTAGAATCCCGATCAAACTTCATGACTCGAGGGACTTCATTCATTCCTTCATTGATGAAGAAAGAAAAGAAGATAACTGTAGATGAGTTTCCTCCTAAAATTCTCTTGTGCGTCGTCCTTTCGAAACAAAGAAGAGCCATTTTGTCTAAACCGGGTATTTTTAATGATATGGAAAAGTGGGTTGAAGATTTGACAGAGTATGACATCATCTATCAACCCCGTACATATGTCAAATTGAAGGCGTTGGAAGGTTTTACCTAAGATTTTCCAAAATATTTGGAATGGAAAACTGAAAAGTCACTCAGGAATGAAGCAATGATCGAATACGACCGTTGAAAGATTCGCACGGGCATGAATCCCATTGGGGACGAGGTTGATTTGTGGATTAGAACACCATCTGGAATGGTCTGCCATCAGGCCACGAAAGTTGGTGATAATGAAACAGAGTGAGTAGTCATAATTCAAGCACTTGACTTAGCCTACACACTAGGGGCCAGCAAGATTAGCATGTACAATAAATCTCAGCTGATGGTTACTCAACTAAGGGAAATATTCGTAGCTGAGGACATCTACGATCCAGATCGAAAGAAGAAAATAAGGGCAATTCTGAAAAAATTTCTTGCGTGGGAATTCATCCACCAAAAATACATCTCAGGAGACGCCGAAGCGTCCAAGCATTCGTACGATTGGCAGATGATACTTGATCGAACCCCCGTAAGTTTGATGGACCTTGAAGTTCCAGATATAAGATCTTTCGCAGAGCAGCATGATGCGCTAGTCAACTATCTGAGCAAAGGAGATCTTCCGTAGGACAAGTCAGAAAGCATCTACTTTCAGAAATAAGCAGTTCACAATTGGTTGATTGGCAAAGGGTTGTAATAGAGGATCGTCAACGACCCAGGGGATGACTTTCACGGGACAAAACACATAAACAGGAAGGCCCAACAAAATGCCCCCGAATCTTTCAAGGATCAAACATGAAGTACTTTTGCTTGAAAAAGCATTTACTTTGCTTATGTTCTTTCCTTTTGGTTACCGTATTTCATATTTATCATACATGTTACGGGTTTTCACCCACAGCATCTCAAGCTCCGCGCCTCCTTTATCAATAAAACTACTATCTTACTTAGTCAGTTTTACTCATTTATTTAGATCTATCTACGATCCAACCATGCATAGCTCCGGCTAGACCTAAGTTGAAGTAATACACTCACTTTTCGCTACAAAAAGTAGTGTGAGCTACTCGCTTAGAGCTAGGCCACCAGGTATTAATCGAACATTGATCATAATAAATCAAAAATTGAACCTACACGCCGACAGGGACGCCTGTCTGCGTAGTGTCAGAAAGTCTTAAATACTCGAGTAACTAAGCGAAGAAGTTCTGTCTCAGAACGCAAAAGGACCGTTATCACACGGGCTTAAGTCGTCCCATTATGGGTGCAAATAGCCATCTGCTACGGATGCAACCTAGCTGCTGTATATTAGTGCACAACGGACGTGATTGCTCAAGGCAGGCACACTGACATATGTTCTTAAACAACTAGAATAGTCACGACGATCAGAAGCCATCAAATATCTAGGTACACAAACATACTGCTTGGTCACACATTACGAAATGCATAATAAAACAAGTACGTATGAAATATTTGTGAACATCCATTTCATTAATAACAAACAGCCTGTACGCTCATAATATACATTTAGTTCTTCCTGAATACATTATTTGTTTATAACAATTGTAAAAAAAAAAAAAAAGGATAGCGAAGACTAAAAAATAAAGAGCTCCTCAGGATTAACATGGCTAAAGATCCTTCATCTGGATTGTAGCTACAAGGCGTAAACAGTCTGGAGTTCTTCTTTTTTTTTTGCAGCTTAAGATATGTCGGCCCAAGCATTCCTTCGAAGCATATATTTGCTGAAACAACCAACGCCTGTCTGCTTGATCAAAGCAAGGGATCCCATAAGCATTTGAGTACAGGCCTGACCTTCCCCCATCTTGTCTGTTTAACATGAAGAGAATCTAGAAGACTAGCGATGAAGCTTGACCATCCGAATCAACCTCAATTGGTCAAACCGGAGTGCACAACCCCGCAGATCTTCAAGCACAAATGGAGGATAGCTGAGAGCGGAAAGACTTGAGCTGGGAACCTACCATAGGGTAGCCTCTTCCCTCGGGTATCCCACAACTAACGACCGATGAAGCATTACAATAGTGGTCCAGGTGAAGCAGATAACCAATGTGAAAGCCATGAACCACGGAGGACTCCGAAGCTCAGTGACACCTTAGTCATCTGCCACTCTGAAGCTAAATCTTCTTATATGCCATGAAATGGAGCCAAGAAGTGGATCACCAGCCCAGTACCATTGGTGGAGCGCAGCATAATCAGTGCACATGAAACAATAAAGATATCCTGAAGGACATCATTAGAATCCTGATCAAACTTCATGACTCGAGGGACTTCATTCATTCCTTCCTTGATGAAGAAAGAAAAGAAGATAACTATAGATGAGTTTCCTCCTAAAATTCTCTTGTACGTCGTCCTTTCGGAACAAAGAATAGCCATTTTGTCTAAACCGAGTATTTTTAATGATATGGAAAAGTGGGTTGAAGATTTGACAGAGTATGACATCATTTATCAACCCCGTACATATGTCAAATCGAAGGCATTGGAAGGTTTTACCTAAGATTTTCCAAAATATTTGGAATGGAAAACTGAAAAGTCACTCAGGAATGAAGCAATGATCGAGTACGGCCGTTTAAAGATTCGCACGGGCATGAATCCCACTGGGGAGGAGGTTGATTTGTGGATCAGAACACCGTCTGGAATGGTCTACCATCAGGCCACAAAAGATGGTGACAATGAAACAGAGTGAGAAGCCATAATTCAAGCTCTTGACTTAGCCTACACACTAGGGGCCAGCAAGATTAGCATGTACAATAAATCTCATGTGATGGTTAATCAACTAAGGGAAATATTTGCAGTTGAGGACATCTACGAGCCAGATCGAAAGAATAAAATAAGGGCAATTCTGAAAAAATTTCATGCGTAGGAATTCATCCACCAAGAAGACATCTCAGGAGACGCCGAAGCGTCCGAGCATTCGTACGATTGGCTGATGATAGTTTAGCTAAACCCCGCAAGCCTGATGGACCTTGAAGTTCAAGATATAGGATCTTTTGTAGGGCAGCATGATGCGCTAGTCAACTATCTGAGAAAAGGATATATTCCTTAGGATAAGTCAGAAAGCATCTACTTTCAGAAATAGGCAGTTCACTATTGCTTGATTGGCGAAGGGTTGTACCAGAGGGTCGTCACCGACCCAGGGGATGACTTTCAAGGGTCAAAACACATAAACAAGAAGGCCCAACCAAATGCCGCTGAATCTTTCAAGGATCAAACATGACGTACTTTTGCTTGAGAAAGCATTTACTTTGCTTATGTTATTTCCTTTTTGTTACCGTATTCTCTTATTTATCATACATGTTACGGGTTTTCACCCACAGCATCTCAAGCTCCGCGCCTCGTTTATCAATAAAATTACTATCTTAATTAGTCAGATTTACTCATTTATTTAGATCTATCTACGATCCAACTATTCATAGCTCCGGCTAGACTTAAGTTGAAGTAATACACTCACTTTTCGCTACAAAAAGTAGTGTACGCTACTCGCTTAGAGCTAGGCCACCAGGCATTAATCGAGCATTGATCATATTAAATCAACAATTGAACCTACACGCCGACAGGGACGCCTGTCTGCGTAGTGCCAGAAAGTCTTAAATACTCGAGTAACTAAGCGAAGAAGTTATGTCTCAGAACGCAAAAGGACCGTTACCAATCGGGCTTAAGTCGTCCCATTATGGGTGCATATAGCCATCTACTACGGATGCAACCTAGCTATTGTATATTAGTGCACAACGGATGTCATTGCTCAAGGCAGGCACAATAACATATATTCTTAAACAACTAGAATAGTCACGACGACCAGAAGCCATCTAATATCTAGGTACACAAATATATTGTTTGGTCACACATTACGAAATGCGTAATAACACAAGTACGTATGAAATATTGGTGAACATCCATAACTAACAGCCTGTAGGCTCATAATATACATTTAGTTCTTCCTGAATACATTATTTGTTTATAACAATTGAAAAAAAAAAAGGAAAGTGAAGATTAAAAAATAAAGAGCTCCTCAGGATTAACATGGCTAAAGATACTTCATCTGGATTGTAGCTACAAGGCGTAAACTGTCTGGAGTTCTTCTTTTCTTTTTTGCAGCTTAAGATATGTCGGCCCAAGCATTCCTTCGAAGCATATAGTTGCTGAAACAACCAACGACCGTCTGCTTGATGAAAGCAAACGATCCCGGAAATATTTGAGTACAGGCCTGACCTTCTCCCTTCTTGTCTGTTGAACATGAAGAGAATTTAATAAGGGGACAAAGTCTTTAAAAATTGGGTGAGGGGGACACTTTTAAAATTAATACTAATGACTAAATATTATAGAAGCCCTCAAGTTTTTTTATTTGCACAAAGCCCCCCACCTTCTCATCTCCCCTCCCCAGGCCCCCCCGCCCTCCATTCGGACCCCACCCCCATCGCCCCACCCCTCTGCCCATCTTCCACTCCACCACCACCTTCCACCACTCTCCACCGCCACCTTCTACCACCCACCACCACCTCCTACCACCCACAACCACCTTCTACCACCTTCTACTACCCTCCACCACCAACCACCACCTTCTACCACCCTCCACCACCACCCCACCGCCCTCCACTACTCTAATAAAAGGATATGTACACATCACATCATATGTGTGCACATATATTATATGTGTACACATATTATACACATATAATAATATGTGTACATGTTGCTCCCAAACGCACACGCAAGTATACGCGGTCGACAAGTAATAAAGTGATAAATCGAGTATCGTTCCCATGAGGACTATTCAGACTGAATTCTAGCAAACAATTTATATAAACTATTCAGGAATCTTTTCCAATAGTGATGAGTTTATTAACTAAAGAACAGTAATTAAAATGGTAAAAGTGAATTCAAACAATGGAGCAAGACTTGGTTGTTATCAGTAATAAGGAGACGATCCAGGGTCAGAGTTACGAACAATCCAGTTGAGTTTTCCAATTGATTCCACTTCATAAATCCCAGGTTACTAACTAACAGAGTAAATATACCCGTGAAAACCTTTCAATTCTTCACGGTCTATGCAGGCTACTCCAATCCCTATATGTCTATAGGTTGAATCACGTGCACGCATTAACGAATTCTGTAATTAGTTAAACTAGGCGAGCAAGTATATGTCTATCCTACTCACAAATTGGTTCCCCGATGTCCGGGTTCACAAACTAGTTCTATTCTTTCTTATTATGTAATTAAATTCCCTCTTTCGAGTTCAATCTAAAAACCATAGATAATGCGTAATAATCGGGCCCTGACAATTACACAAGTGAAATCAAGAAAGAATAAGTAACCCGTTATGTGATTCAATTAATGGAAATCAATCTTCAAACAATCAATCTTCATGTAATACTCTAACCCTAGGACGTTAGGTTTAGCCACACATACTCACAATAACAACACAAGAAATTGATGTAATAATGAAATAATAATGTAATAGATTAATGGAAGGAAGAAAAACTCTTGTTCTTGATGTTATGAGCTCTCCAATTTGCTCCAAAGTCTGAACTCCCCTAAAAAACTAAGTAAAAAGAGTATTTATAGGGTTTACAAACACCTTGTAATAAGTCCCAAACCTAGACGAAATAGGAAGTCAAAAACGTTCCAGGGGCGCTATAACGGGCGCCCCGCACCTCGTAAAGCTCTGGGACAAGAAGAAACCGCCAAACTTTTGGCGCTTTTGGGGCGCCCCACGTGAGTAAAAGCGCTGGGGCACTGGGCGCTATAACTGGCGCCCCACGTGCCCCCCAAAGAACCCAGCCAAATTATGTTTTCCTTGGTCCGAAATCTCGCTCGTGTCGTGTCCTCGTGTGCTCAATCCAATCCTCAATCAAAATCCAATCTTTTCTTGCTCAATCATGCTCTTAAAAGCTCCAATTGCACTGCATAACAACCTACATACACACGACATAAAATCAGTGCAAAATCACATTCATAAACTATTTTACGAGCGAATAACAAGCTCAAACATGCGGAAATATTAAGGAAATATAGGCATAAAATGCCAAACATCACCACCCCACACTTGAAACTTTGCTCGCCCTCGAGCAATCACAACTAACTTCCCAACCTAGGTAAAACAGGTCTGCCTATGAATATGGTTGATACCGATCATTGAACCAATGCACATATGACTACTATGGGTCCACAACATGCCAACAATTTAACAAACTCAAAAATATGAGAACCACCACCCCAAAATAGCTCAAATGCACACCTCAACTTAATGCAACCATGCTCCCACAAAATCACACCTATCTACTCAACCGAGAACCATCAACTTCACCTATTTCATGCAAACCACGTGCCCTCACCAATATGAATCAAAAGAGTGCCCCCCAAATATCCCACACAACAATAAATATCAAAAATAGAACGGGGACAATAGCATAGAAAGAATTCATTCACTCTCATGAAAGTCTCACATGTCACACACAACGTACCATAGGCTCACCCGTAGTATAGGACTCCACTAATGTAAGCTCACTCCAATCGGGATTAACTAGGACTTTAGAAAGGTCGTAATGTAGGCTAAAGGGCGGGTAGGATACATATGGTAATAGTGACTACCTCCCTAAGCACTTTAATACATCACATTCAAATTAAGCACAAATCTCACCAAGCCACCCAATCAATACTTCCACACACAACTTCTCAACAAATAGCTTTTTTTCTTTTAAGCACACACTAGCAAGGAATGTATATTCTTTTCTCGTTTTATTTCTTTTTCCACAATTTTTTCTTTTCTTTTCAACTTTGCTCTTTTTTTCTTCTATTTCATTATCTTCCAACCTTGCCAATGCTTTTCACTACTTCACAATTTTAACAATTATTTCCCTTCATTAGCTCCACTAAAAAATCTCCCAAAATCCAACCACAACTCCAACATAACAACACAATATCAATAAAGTGCTTAAGGAGTAAAGGGCCAAAAGAGTCAATTTAGAACAAATGGGTAGGCTAGGGGTGTGGGTGCCAACAAAAAGGGTCAAAGAAATCACAACCACAATTTTTTCCAAGGTGTATATGTAAGGGTAGGCAAATCAAAAGAAGGTCTTGTGTCATTTCCCGACTAGAGCAAACCTAGGATTTCGCTTTGCACACACACGGGGCAAGTTCTAGACATTGTTATGCAAACATGGAGCAAACAAGAATATGCCTCACACACACATTGCACATGATCCACACAAAAAGGTTCCATCAACAACTCTCAATCAAGCATCTAGAGTGCAACTTGTGGAAATTTAAGCACTCATGCACAACGGTTCACAATCAAGTCAAGCAAGCGGACTCAAACATCTCAAGGGGGTCGTTCCAATTTTTTCTCTAGGCATGCATCACAATTTAAAACCAAGGACACCACAATTAGCGCATGCAACAAGTTCAAGTCCACCGGTATCAAACAAATCAAAGGCACCTAGCATTCTACCTATTCCTTTCGTCTAAGTCCACCTATAACTAACTACTCTAATCCTAAATATACAACCCGGTTCAAAGGTCTTCCGTGGAAAAGAACCGAGGCCATAAGAAAAACCACGGGGTGGATGACATGTACCACTAATAAAGACTAAAAGGAAATTTTTTTTGAAATTTTTCATTGGTTTTCTAATTTTTTTTCATATATTAAAAGCAAGAAAAAAATAAAAATAAAATCAAGTGACAAAAGAAAATCCTACGGTCCATGCATCCCTAACCTCAAAAATAGATAAAGGGTAGTTTTCCACCCCACACTTAAACTAAGCACTGTCCTCAGTACTAAAAATAAGAAAGTGCAAGGTAAAGAAAACTTCCCTGAAGATTCTAGTCCTTGGTGCTAGCATCCTCCAAGCTTCCATATAGTATGAGGTACTCAGACTTCCCTCATCAGGTCATCAATATTAGGCAAGGATATGGACACCCCACACTTAGCCTCGACAGTACATGAACCTGCAATCCAAGGAAAAACAAAGACTACGTGACACTATAAATAAAATAATACAAGTACAAACTCGGGTTGCCTCCCGAGAAGCGCCTTAGTTAACGTCGTGGCACGACGACACTTTTAGCTTACTTCCAGCATTTATGTCTTCTCTTCTTACGCCGAACCTTTGCTTTCTTCCTTTCTTTGAGAGAACCCCTCTTCAACTTCACATGTGGTTTACTTCCATCTTCTTGTCTGACACATTCGATCATAGAGCACTCTTCAACCTTATCTATGTGCTCCTTCCCATTATAAACCTTGAAAGTAACCTTTTCTCCATGCGCTCTAACAGTCATCTCACCCAGCTCCATGTCAATAATTGCCTTCGAGGTGACTAAGAATGGTCTCCCCAAAATGATTGGAGCTTCTCGGTCCTCTTCATAATCTAGGACTACAAAATCAGCAGAGAATGTAAACTTACCAACTTTTAGCAACACATCCTCCAACTTACCATCGGGGTGAGTGAGTGATCAATCCGCCATCTTAAGAGTAACTGAAGAGGGCTTGATTGCTCCTAGCCCTAACCTTTTGCAAACAGAGAGAGGCATGAGATTTATGCTCGCACCCAAATCACACAATGCACCAGTGATATTATGTCCTCCAATGGTGCAAGGGATAGTAAACCTCCCAGGATCTTGAAGTTTTGGAGGTAGCTTGCTCAATATTGTGCTACACTCCTCAACTAACTCAACTGTATCTATCTCTTGAGGCTTTTTCTTCTTGACTAAAATTTCTTTTAAGAACTTCACAAAGGATGGCATCAATTCAAACACATCAGTCAAAGAAATATTAACTTGAAGTTCTTTCAACATACTCACAAATTTTTGATGCTGGGCCAGATCCTTCGATGGTATAAGTCTCTGTGGGAATGGTGGGGGCGGCAGAGGTGCCTTCTTTCTCTCTTCTTTCTTCTTTACCTTCTATACTTTTTCAACTTTTTCTATTTCAGCTCTCTCCTCAGACTTGGCGATCAGCTCTCCACCTTTAATTAAAGTCACTGCAAGACATTGTTCAGGCTTTTTTTTAATAGTGCTTATTTCTCCCACCAACTGCCCCAACTGGTGCTCCAGGTTCTTGTGAGCATTGGCAATATCTTGTATGGCCACTGCATGGGCTGCAGTGTCAGCTATCATTCTCTGCTGGCCCGCCATTATCTGCTTTAACATCTCTTCAACTGAATAGCTAACCTGCTGTGGTGGAGCTGGAAGTGGGTGGTAATTATTCGGGGCTCTCGTATTGCCTTGATAATAACCATTACCGAACTGATTTTGACCCTGCAGCCTGTTTTGATTACCCACGTAATAAAGTGACTTTGGATTAGAGGAGCAAACCTCTGTAGCATGGTCTTGACCACAAACCTCACAAAAGCTCTGGAGTTGTTGCACTGGAGCCACTGGTTGCTGAGCCTTTGGCAGAGCTAACTTGCTAATTTGATTAGAAATAGCATCCATCCTCGCCCTTAGCTCTGAAACTGCATCTAACTGAAGTACCCCTACAGGTTTCTGCGTAATAGCTCTACCATCTCCCTGCCAATCAGGATTTCTCTGCGAAAACTTGTCAAGTAAATCATAAATCTGATCAAAATTTAAGGCCAGTACTTGGCCTCCAGCAGCAGCATCAACCACGATCTTAGTGTGTTGGTTCAACCCCTCAACAAAAGTGTGTGCAACAACCTCATTGGATTGGTTGTGGTGTGGACAATCTCGCAATAAAGCTTTGAATCGCTCACAGGCTGAATACAAAGACTCTCCTTCTAATTGTCTGAAGGACATAATTTCACTCCTCAGCCGAGCTGTCTTGGCAGATGGATAAAATTTAGCCAAGAACTTCTTAGCCAAATCCTCCCAAGTAGTGATAGACCCAGATTTTTCAGCCTTTAACCACTTCCTTGCTGCGCCAATCAGTGAAAACGGGAACAACGTCAAGCGAACATAATCAACAGGAACTCCCTTCGGTATGTAAGTATCACTGATCTCCAAGAAATTCTGGATATGTTGTTGTAGATCCTCGCTAAGTAATCCAGAAAATTGTCCAGTCACATGTAACAGTTGTATCATGCCGGACTTAATCTCAAAGTGCCCGGTGATTTCAGGCTTAACTATGCTCGAGGCTACTCCCTCCAGGCTGGGGAGAGCAACATCTCGCATAGCTAAAGCTTGTTTTGCTTCCATTCCTGTAGGTAAAGATCAAGCAGGACCTAATACCTGAAACAACACAAAACTCAAAACAAAAATTAAACCTGAATAGAAAGTAATAAACTGTTCAAAAAGAAATCAGTCAATTATTTAGTCCCCGGCAACGGCGCCAAAAACTTGTTGCTCCCAAACGCACACGCAAGTATACGTGGTCGACAAGTAATAAAGTGATAAATCAAGTATCGTTCCCACGAGGACTATTCAGACTGAATTCTAGCAAATAATTTATATAAACTATTCAGGGATCTTTTCCAATAGTGATGAGTTTATTAACTAAAGAACAGTAATTAAAATGGTAAAAGTGAATTCAAACAATGGAGCAAGACTTGGTTGTTATCAGTAATAAGGAGACGATCCAGGGTCAGAGTTACGAACAATCCAGTTGAGTTTTCCAATTGATTCCACTTCTTAAATCCCAGGTTACTAACTAACAGAGTAAATGTACCCGTGAAAACCTTTCAATTCTTCACGGTCTATGCAGGCTACTCCAATCCCTATATGTCTATGGGTTGAATCACGTGCACGCATTAACGAATTCTGTAATTAGTTAAATTAGGCGAGCAAGTATATGTCTATCCTACTCACAAATTGGTTCCCCGATGTCCGGGTTCACAAACTAGTTCTATTCTTTCTTATTACGTAATTAAATTCCCTCTTTCGAGTTCAATCTAAAAACCATAGATAATGCGTAATAATCGGGCCCTGACAATTACACAAGTGAAATCAAGAAAGAATAAGTAACCCGTTATGGGATTCAATTAATGGAAATCAATCTCCAAACAATCAACCTTCATGTAATACTCTAACCCTAGAACGTTAGGTTTAGCCACACATACTCATAATAACAACACAAGGAATTGATGTAATAATGAAATAATAATGTAATAGATTAATGGAAGGAAGAAAAACCCTTGTTCTTGATGTTATGAGCTCTCCAATTTGCTCCAAAGTCTGAACTCCCATAAAAAAACTAAGTAAAAAGAGTATTTATAGGGTTTACAAACACCTTGTAATAAGTCCCAAGCCTAGACGAAATAGGAAGTAAAAAACGTTCCAGGGGCACTATAACGGGCGCCCCGCGCCTCGTAAAGCGCTGGGACAAGCAGAACCCGCCAAACTTTGGGCGCTTTTGGGGCGCCCCACGTGAGTAAAAGCGCTGGGGCACTGGGCGCTATAACTGGCGCCCCACGTGCCCCAAAGCGCCCAGCCAAAATATGTTTTCCTTGGTCCGAAATCCCGCTCGTGTCGTGCCCTCGTGTGCTCAATCCAATCCTCAATCAAAATCCAATCTTTTCTTGCTCAATCATGCTCTTAAAAGCTCCAATTGTACTGCATAACAACCTACATACACACGACATAAAATCAGTGCAAAATCACATTCATAAACTATAAAACGAGCGAATAACAAGCTCAAACATGCGGAAATATTAAGAAAATATAGGTATAAAATGCCAAACATCAGTACACATCAGTCGAGATGTATACACATGTAATATATGTGTACACATCTGACGAGATGTGTACATATCTTTTCCAGCCGTGAAAAAATCTCTAAAATTATATAAACATATAAAAAATATGTTTACACATCTGAAAAATTGTGTAAAACGACTAGAATTAAAAAAAATATGAAAAAGATTGAAATGGGGACGAAGAAGAAGAAGAAGAAAAAAGGAGAAGAGCGAAGAAAAAATAAAATGGTTACGAAGAAAAAAATAAAATTGAGACAAAGTAGAAGAAAGAAAACTAACGAAGAGAGAAAGAGAAATAAAAGTGTAAAATGATTTGAATATGTGAGAGAGTAAAAGTAGTGGGAGGGAGGAAAAATGAAATATTTATTGTAAAACTAATGGTAAAGTAGTGCAAGAACAAGATAAAATAAATGAGGGGAGAAGGAAGAACATGTATTATTCTTCAAGTATTTCAAGTGTCTTCTATAGAGCCAAATGTGCTCTATTTATAGGATAGAAATATATAGGTTACAAATCAACCCAAAGGTTACAAGAATTAAGTAGGAGAAAGTGGGGTAATAAACCATATGTTACAATTGAATAATGGTGAGTAGTGGTCATCCACACAAATAAATGAATTTATAACACTCCCCGTTGGATGACCATTTGGAAGGTAATATGCCTCGTTAAAACATTACTAGGAAAAACCCGGTGGAAAAAAGCCTAGTGAAGGAAAAAGAGTACACACATCTTGTAATACGCCTTTAGAGCCGCCTCATTAAAAACCTTACAAGTAAAACCCAAGTGGGATAAAACCTTGTTAAGGGAAAAAGAGTGCAGTGCGTATTTTACTCCCCCTGATAAAAACATCATTCAATATCTTGAGGACGACACATTCCAATCTTGTAAATCAGCTTCTCAAATGTTGAAATTGGCAATGAATTAGTTGACAGATCCGCCAAACTATCACTGGAGTGAATTCTTCAGCATTAACTTCATCATTCTTTTGAAGATCACGACTGAAAAGGAATCTTGTTGAATATTTGTCTCCCTTAGTTGTATCTTCGTTTTAGCTGAACTATCCATGCAATATTTGATATCATATTACTGGGATCCTCATCTTCAAAGAAATACCACATTGCTGTTGAATATGTTGAGTCCTTGATCTCAATCACCAATATTGTCGCATAGCTATTATCTCTTCATAAATTGAAGATGTAGCAGCAACAATTGATTTTATAAAATTCCATAGGTATTCTACCACAACAAATAAATACCAAATTGATATCGGGCTTTGTGGATCAAGTACATACCATGTATTCTTCTGATGTCTTCGCATTGAGGAAGAACTAAATCTTACCAATAAGCTTATAACAAAAGCTATAACCAGTGGAGTATATTTGGTAAGATACTTCAACGCACCAATTGCATTAAAATATAATATTTCAATACCAAGAAGCTTGCAAACGCAATTTTACCACATGTGGCCAGATTATTTTAAACCGTATAAATATTTATGAAGCTTCATTGAATAGGTTTCCCGGGAACCTTGACACGATTCAAGGATAAATATCTTGTTGCTCAATGAACCATATAAAAGGCTGTTGCAACATTCATATGCATATCAAGTCTTTCATGCACTGCCAGACATACAACATATCTGGAGGTGATTGCATCCACCAAAAGAGAATATAGCTCCATATAATCAATGTCAGATCTTTGTGCATCAAGTCGTACTTTATATTTAACGACTTATTATTATCAATATTTTTGCACAAAAAATATCTTTGTACACCACGAGCTTTGCACCTTCAGGTGTTCGGACTATAGGTCCAAAAACTTCACGTCACTCGAGTGAAGCCAATTTTTGCTTGAATGTATTTTGCTATTTTTGGCCAATAATTTCATGTCTGTATTCCTAACAGACTTAAGCTCAAGATCCTCATAGTCATATAAATATTGAGCTTTATAATATGTGTAAGATATCGTCGACGATAATTTCATATCTCGGTTCCCAATCTGACATAACATATTGAAATCTCATTCATAAATTTTCAGGTACCTGAATCTCTCCTGATGAGGTTTTATGAAATATTATGTCGTGGGCTATTTTAGAGCCCTGCCTCCTTATTTGACCATCATAATCATTTGCTCCTTTTCTTTTTCAAGAATTTATCTTTGGAACCGAATGGTCTACCACGCTTCATGCGTGCCTTAGACTCATTGACATAAATAGATTGTCTCACCAGGACATACGGGCGTCAAACGGGTAGGGGTCTACCCGTCAAAACCCGGACCCGGACTCATTAAAATCCGACCTCATCCGGACCCGCAAAAACCCGGACCCGGACCAGGACATCAGGAGCATTAGCAGCTGGCATATAATTTTTTTCTTTGAGTCAATAATGCGTCTGTCAGTGGCTTGCATTATCTTTATATGAGGATCATAATCAAATGATAATTTAATTTATTTATTCCTCAGCTGCATTAATTTCCCCCCCTAATGTTAGCAAAACTAACATTCGTTCCCAACCTTATATGGAATCCATCTTTGTGCGTTGCGATGGAGCAATTGATAGTATACCACACATTAAAATTATTAGATAGAAAATATTTGGTTCCTGACCCTGAACCAATTATGAGGGAGAATTCATTTTGTGGCATGTCGTACACAAGTGTTGCTTTATGGATATACCATACTTCATACCTGATTTAGGTAGCATTGTTCTCATATATGCATGGTTTAGAAATTGGAGGCTTTCAATATATGAATCTGCTAAACTTGCTTGCAAATATTATCAAGATAACTTGTCTTGATTGCATAATCTGGAAATATGTTCATAATAAGATTTATTTGAGCAAATACTTAATCTCGCAAGTATCATTGTGGGTTTGTAATAAAACGCATATGTGACCTTATCATAGATGCATCTATTTATAATAATTATATGGTCCACATGGCAGGTGAACGGGCCCATATTCATCCTTTATACATTCCAGAAGTGCCGGGATTCTGATCCCAAATTTAGTTGGTCGAATAATTTATTTATCTTGAGAACAAGCAGCACAAAGAGAATTCTTGAAAAATCCCGATTCTTCGATATATACCCATGCAAATTCTCATTTATATATTTTATGCATCATATTTGAACCGGGATGGTCAAACCGGTCATGCCAACTCATAAAGTTATTCATCTAGTAAACTTCTGGTTTACAATAGCATGAACTTTGTAACAATAAGCTAAATGTTTATTGTGGCATGCACACACTTAAATTTTATGCAGTACAAACTCGAGAAAGAGGCGGGGAGCTTTTCAAGCACATATATCTCACCCTACATTCTTGTGGTAATATAAATATATTCATATCTTTCCATCAAATTTAGTCTCTTAGGCAAATGTATTTGAAACTTAACAAGTTTCTTTCGAGACATACTATAATAAATATTTCATCAATCTTATTCCTGCAGGTAGTAATATTTTGGCTCTTCCGGAGCACTCAAATAGCATATATATTTTATTACACCAACCATATGGTGAATATCTCCTTTCAAAGAGAAAATCATATTATTTTCTCATGGTCAAATCATTATAGGCAAGATCAATTTCTTGCTTCACTTGCTCTTACGTAATTCATAATAATACATAATTATGGCGTACGTTCTGTACGAGAGCAATGACCATTTATGCCACAATAAATAATAGAATTATTATAGTCGAACCTTTTCTAGAGGTTAGTTGTGGTACTTTATCAACCACGCATGGGCACATCCATATTCATCTTTCTCGAACCTCTTTAGGAGGCGAGTTTTGATATTTTATCACATATTGCCACATTCACTTAAATGGGTCTACATTCATAATTTTTTTATGAGTTGTCTCATTCACTGCAAGGAATGGACCATAATCATCTGGACTTGCCTCATGCTCATATGATACATTGAAGGCATTATTATATTTACCGTTTGAACGGTTACTTTTTGAGACCCCTTATTGTTTTCTTATTTATTTCACAATGATAACTATTTTTTCATCCCTTTCCACGTCCACGTTCATGGTCTCTATCATGGTAATTATTTTATTGTCTTTTAGACATAAAATTATTTGTCCTCTTTCAGACATGAAATATTGTGTCTTCTTTCAGACATAAAGATATTTTCCCTTATTTCAGGCATATTATGTTGTGTCTTCTTTCAGACATAATGATAATTTGCCTTCTTTCAGGCATATTATGTATTGCTATTACATTCACATCTGAGAATGGAGCATTATGTTGTGCTCCCATATTCACCTTATGGCATGAAGCTTGTCTTGCTCTCATATTCATCTTAGGTAATGAAGCATATATTACTCCCACATTAACCTCTATGAATGGAGCCTATTTAGTGGACGGACTTCATGATTTTTACTTTATCTTTTTGATAATATTTTAGTTTGCCTCAATCATCATTATGCCATCAATATCTTATTATCGAAAAAGCGTGTTACGCCATAATGCATTGGGAGTTGAATATGATGTCTTACCCTTAACTAATGGCATAATAGGTCAAAGTGTGTACATATGATGCGATTTGAAGTACAATACTCAAAGGTACTCATGCTTCGTGTAATTGAAACATAGTACTATAATCATGTATCAATGATATAACACTAATATATCGGGTAAAGATCATAAATAAAATAAGTATTATTTCTCCGGTTTCCACTTACCAAGAATATAAAAAATTTATACCCAACTATAAATCAAAGAATCATCTTTAGAAGTTACCATATTTGTTTCATTCCATATATCCATGTGAGAGTAAATATTAACCATACTGCATAATCCATTTTTGCTCTCACAAGCAGTTTACCTTTAAACATGAGTAGAACTGATCTACAATATCATGTTGCTAGGCCATGCACCCTTAAATTGTTGTCAAAGGATAGCTACAAAATCAACCAAATAATGGAAGAATAGACAAAAGTTGTAGTCAATGAAAGGTTTTCACAATTTAAAGTGGTATAAAATAAAATGAAAATAGGGTACTATTAATTTTGAGATTAACAAAAACCATAATATGAATGAATTTAGAAACAAAAAAAACTTATTTTGTGTTAGCAATCAGAACGTTGGCTTCTATCAATTGTATCATAATTTGCTTTTCTTTTCTTCTAAATCGTGTAATAAAATAGAGACTCGTGCTGATAACGTGTTGTAAAACTAATAGTAAAGTAGTGCAAGAACAAGATAAAATATATGAGAGGAGAAGGAAGAACATGTATTATTCTTCAAATATTTCAAGTGTCTTCCATAGAGCCAAATGTGCTCTATTTATAGGATAGAAATACATAGGTTATAAATCAACCCAAATGTTACAAGAATTAAGTAGGAGAAAGTAGGGAACAATTAAGTAGGAGAAAGTGAGGGTAGTAAATCATATGTTACAATTGAATAATGGTGAGTCGTGGTCATCCATACAAATAAATAAATTTATAACAATATTTGATTTTTTTAAATTGTGAGTTTTTTTATAAATTTCGAAATTTTATTTTTTCACCCACAAATTTTTAATATTATAATTCGGTGCTCACTTAAATTAATTAAGTATTTATCCCTTTCCTTCTTTTAAAACTCCCTCTTTTCTCACAAGTTTCCACTGCTAGGTAAATATATATCCAATCGAAGGTGTATCGCCCTTTTGTTTATTCTTCTACTTCAAAATTTAATTTGATCCAACATCTTCTAAATCAAACAAAAACAGTTCCCAAACAAGTAAAGATTGCAAAAGAAAAAGAAATCACTCTTTTTCATCCAGATGTAGGCCTAATCCCGTTAATATGTTGCTGGGAAATTTAATTTTTTGATTTCAGTATTATACCGTATGTAGCTCCGGATTAGTCAAACTCCAAAATCATACCGGGTTGTGAAAACCAAAGAGGAAAAGAAAATCTTTTGTGGCGACTGACAATGCTAGTTTTATAAGTTCTGATTCATTCCTGAGCTGTTTGATAGAGATATTTTATTTTTTGATTTAATGAAGCAAATTTAACTAATGTGATGTTTTTGTCTTGGGTATTTCTTAGTATGAAGGAGGAGAAGGAGGATAGGCTTAGCCAATTGCCAGACGAAGTTCGTGTATCCGTTCTTTCTCTCTTGACAGTGGAAGAAGCAGTGGCCACAAGTGCCCTTTCAAGTCAATGGCGGAACTTTTGGATGCATGTCCCATGTCTCAACTTTAATGGTCCAAAGCTTCCAAAGAAACTGATGCATCATTCGGAGGTCTGCACAAAGGAAGTGATAAGATATATCAATTTGGTTAATCGTGTTTTGGATTTGCATAAGTGTCCTATATTAGAAGAATTCAGCATTTCTTTTCCTTTCCTTCAGAGTACTAGTAGTTATGCTGAATTTGAGGTTTATAAGTGGCTCAGGTTTGCATCATCAAGGAAGATCCAAAGCCTTAAATTAGACCTCTCAGTTGATATTGTCAATTGGCCAAGCCTTACAGGACTCTGCGATTATTCCTTTCCCATTGAACTTCTTGTTGGCTTCAACGCTCTCAAAATGCTGACTCTTGATAACGTTATGGTGGACTGTCAGGGGGTTGAAAGTTTACTGTCGAGCTGCCCCGTTCTTGAATTTTTATGTATCAAAGAATCTGCGTCATTACATCATGTGAAAGTTGTTGGTCCATCCCTCAAGTTGAAGCACTTGGTGATATGGAAGTGTCCTATATTTTCCATGGAGATCCGTAATGTTAATCTACTCTCCTTTACATTTAGGGGAGTAACACCCAACTTTCTTTTCGAGAATGTTACTTCAGTTCTTAAAATTGATATTAATCTAATCATGTACCGATTGCTATTTGAAAATGCTCCCAGGATTACAACAAATTTCACCCATCTGGTGATGCTCTCAGTTGTAGGTAATCATACATACACGGTAAGCAATTTCCTCCCTGTACTGAGAACCAAGGTAGCCAGTAGAAAATAGAGAGAGCTCTCTATTTTTGTTCCCTATTATACTTTTCTGAGATCCGTTTAAATGGAGAAATATGCTGAAGAATATTATTGTAATAATAATAACTTGTTTTGGGCGGAGAACATTGGTCTACAGAGTAAAGCTCTGGTGGCTTGTTTTATGGTTTCTCTGGTTGTCTCCGTTTCCAGCATCTTCATTTGGTGGCTTCTTTTCCTACATATAACAATCTCAAACTCATTTTATTTGATACTTTCCAGCGCGATCATTTTGGTGGTTCTTTGTCAACATTGAACAATCTCAAATGGCTTACAGTGAGACTCAATTATGTGTTTAATAGCTCTCTGCTTAGAATTACTCCACTTCTAGAGGCAGCTCCATACCTGCAAAAATTTACAATCGAGGTATAAGTTTATTCTTTCCTGAGCTTCTATGAAATGAAAAAGGAAAAGAAAAACATTTTCCCCTATGCTGACCATATCTAGTATCTATCATACATCATTAGCAACTCTCCTTTGTCTGAATGCGCTGCATAGTAGTGTTTTTGCTTTTGTTTTCTCTCTGACATCAGAAATGAATTGTATTTGGTGAACTTTGGTTGTTCAATATTCAATTGTGATAGCAATGACAAGTTTGTTCCAGTATTCGCCTGGAGTTCTCTCAAAATTATTTTGCAATTTTAAAGAAGTTTACTTCAGACTTATCAAAAGGTTCAAAGAATTTTATAACCTTGCAAACTTAAAAATCTATTGCTATGAGTAGTATTTACTGTGTTTACTTTCCTTTTGGTGCAATTTGGTTTTAGTTAATAATGTAGAAGCTTGACTTTTTGAGCACTTTACTGCCGAGGAGTCTTAATGTTGGAAATCAGTAAGAATTCTCTTTACTGATTAAAAAAAAAAATTTAATTTGTTTACATAGGAAGTTTTTCGTTATAGCTGGTAAGAAAATTATGTTTCATGAAATTGCCATTGTCTTTTTTACTCATATTATGCACCTGCTTTGAGATTCAAATTTTGAAGGGCCTTTTCTGATTCAAGCTGCTGCAATATCTAGAGGGCCTTGTTTAGGAATGCAATTATAATTTTCTCTTTTATTTTCAGCTTCATAGGAATAATAAGGTTGTTCAAGAAGGAAGCATTTCTAGGAAGACCGTGAAATCTCCACATCAACATCTCACTGAGGTTCATTACAGAGGTTACTTAGGAGCTACAAATGATGTGGAACTTGCAACTTACCTTCTTGAAAATACTGTAATGCTTGAGAAATTCATCGTCGATCCTTGCGTGGATGTAAAAGATATAAGAGAAAATTGCGAAGAGACTCAAAGAGCAAGACATTTAGCTATGCTGCAACTTCAACCAAAAGTTGCCAAAGGAGTCAAGCTGGTGATCATTTAATTACCATTTGACTACGGGCTACATGTCATTTCGGCCTACTACGGACTATGGATGTCATATCTCTTCAGTACTTCATTTAGTGGCTTTCTCCCTAAGTCTTTCTTACAACCTTTTTTAAACTCCTATATTTTATCTATCAGAGATGTTAGGCTTGTGGATATAGCCATTGAGCCACTAAATTAAATCAGCTAAAAATGGAGTGTGTTCTGACCAGCAGCACTGTATTATTGAGGATTGCAAATGCCAGTTTATTTAGACTTGGGAATCCAGCACTGGGGCACACTTACAAGGAAGGCAACTAGTGGCTGAGATTCTATCTAATAAATATCCAAGTGGTAATTTAGTTACTGATGTTTAAGTATTGTGATTTATGTTGGAGTTTTCTAAACTATTGTATTGTAGTGACTAAATATTATATACATCTATGTACCTTTTGAGCCCAAAGGTGGAGCATGTTCTTGTGGTGCTTGTTGGTAAACTAAATGTTCTTCTGATAGGAGAAGCTCCTAATATATTTGTCATGGTTTCTGCTGTTTTTAATCAAGGGTCTATGTGGAAGGCAGTGTGTAATTACTAATTACTAGGGTAGTAATTACATAGTTTAGTAACTACATATTATAGTAATTATGTATACATGTTTATTTGCCACAATGTAATTACATGTAATCCCTTGGTTCATGTTTGGTTACATAAGTGTAATTACACAGCTAAGCATTTTTTTTTTAATTTTAAAATTAACATTATTTATAAAAAGTAAATTGTACATTTTTAAAATTGTGGTAACGTTAAAATGGGAATAGCACTATAGCAATATGTTAATTAGAAAAGTGACGAAAGATAAGATTTCATTTTTAAATATTGGAAAAGGAAATTTGAAAAGTTAGTAATTACATCATGTAATTTCATTTAATTGTTAGTCTATTTGAGAATTGAAGAGTGTAATTAGGTTTCTCAGTTATACTCAATTTTATGGTAATCAAGTAATGATTTGAGCAAATAAACATATCAAATTGTGTAATTACGCATAATTATATCCAATTCAATTACAAAGTGACTTTTTAAACATGCCCCAATATTGTTCATCGATCATTGAAATGTCATCCAAAAACATCTTTGTATCTCTAGGATTCGTTCACTTTTTCATCCCCACAGTGGTTACTGAAAAACTAGAGTAAACATGAGTAAACTTGTATGACTAGAGAAGATGTACATAATTTTTATTTGTTAGAAGAAAAGTGACTTTTGAGTATATACTCATATAAAGTGGATCATTTTTTTGTAAGGTTAGCTACACTAAATATCCTTGTAACATAACATAATTTCGGATGCACCCCATGTATTTTAGGAGGCATCCGGCCATAGATACCAAAAAGACTTTGAAAAATGAGTTTTTGAAGTTAATTTAAAAATTGTAATTGAAAGTTGAAGTTGTGTTTTGACACGACCCGAATTTATGGTTAGGTCGTGCGGGCATCAAACTACCTTACCTACACCTGTCGGGCGACCCCATCCCTAAGATGGACATAAATACAGGCTGTCTGAATAAACACAACTAACTACCCAACAATATAGGCTTAAAGGTTTCCAGATCAGACATATAATGATGCAGCCCGTATCCGTGCTGATCAAGCTGTGTTCGTGTCATCAAGACCGGTCACACGAAGCCAGGTCAAGACACTGCACGATGTGCATGTTCAACTAGCGTGGCCGGGAGGAAGTAGCGACTCGATGATTGAGTGGCCGGGTTCTAGATTCGGAAGCTATATAATCAAGCTCGAGCCCGAGGCAACAAGAGTCTAAACCTTGATGATTGGCGCCGAGCAGTGAAGCGACCGAGGGCCACATGAGCGCTCGAGCCACTACACTTAATTCAGCCCTTTGTGGCTTTGCCTGATAAGCCGACTGTGGCCATATTTACTATTTTAGCCTTGGGACTTTCCATATAAACCTCTTACTATTTCATTTGTTAAGTAGTAGTTGTTGAATATTGAGTTTAGCCGAGTGCTATTTGTCTCCGTCGTGAGCAACCCCGTTGTGGGAACCCTTGTTATGGAACTTGTGCCTTTTGGTGGAATCCAATTAAATATTTTCTTCTTTGATCATTCGATTTGCGAGAAATAGTATTTTTTTGAGGATCGTTGCTTAGTATAAGTGCCTATTCATAATCTAACCGAAATATTTAAAAACTAGTTCCTTGGTTTTATTTGGTTGTGTTGAATTTGTGTCTTACTTTTATCTTTACTTTCTTGTTTTACCTTCCGCGTGTGTATTTGTTGCTTTGTTGGGTTTACATTGCACCATCTTGGTAGCAAAACACGGTTTGGGTCTTATTATTACAAACCCAATCATGTTTTACGTTATCTCGTACTTTTGTGTCTTTGTTTCCGTTTTCTTGTTCTTGATTGTGTCGTTGTTTTTGTTACAAACAAAAATAAAGAAAGAAAATTCAAAAATTTTGGTTGATTGCTGGTTGTTTGGATTAAACAACCACTGATTCATTGATATCAGAGACATTTGAGTTAGGAAACCATTTGTCATGACGATAAGGGTTTCGATGTGGTTTTGTATTGACAGTCACCTGAGTTCTATCTTTGAACCCCAGCCTGAAGTTTGGTTGTTTGGGGTTGTATTCGGTTGATTTTGGTCGTAATTTTGCTTTAAAAACTTTGAAGCTCCATCGTGAAATACCGTCCGTACACCGAAAAATTGTTAAATTGTTAACAGTGTACGGACAGACGAAGCTGTTCTTACCTTTGCTTGGAGCTCAAGTTACTCCTTTTGTACTTAAAACCCAATGGAAGAACGAACTAAAATCATACCTTGTTGCTGGACTGTGAACGAGCTTGAGTTGTCCGTACATCGAAAAAGGAAAGTTCACTGTTCCATTGAAGAAGAAAGGGTTTAGCGCCGTTGCTAAAACCCCAAGTGAAAGTTTGAAAGAAAGTCGATAAAGAAAAACCCTAGTCCGTACAAGTGGATAAGGAGGGACCACTTTCATTTCCTCACACGAGTGGAGTGTCCGAGGTGTCCAAAAGGGAAAATGAGGGGGTAGTTTGTCCTAGGTTCTCTTTCTTTCTTTGTGTTCGTGAATTCTCGTTAGTAGATCTATTGATTAAATTCTCCTACTCTAGATTCTACTAATCTGTTTGAGCTTTTAGGAACTCGTGTGTGAAGGGTTGAAGTCTAAAATTTCATAGTTAAATTCTTGACCTCCCGTGCTTAGTTAAACAACGTCTGTTCATCGAGTCGAACATTAATTCACTCTTCCCGAAGAAGACAATGAATCTTTTCAAACTCGGAGGTTGAGGAAACTGATCAATCCAAGAAAGTTATTGGTTACAAGTTCTGAGTGACAGAACCTACAGACTGAGTGGACCCGAGTGCCACCAAACAAAAGTGAGGGAGTGTGTGAGGTGATTTCTAACCTAACATTTCCTTAGTTCTTGATTTTACAGGTTAATAGCTTGAAATGGAGAGAAGGGGGTGGATGCGCCCAAGGTATCGTTGGCTGACCTTATGGCCGCGGTACAAGGCATCAGCACCGAGCTGAGAGGAGTAGGTGTTCGAGTTGCCAATCTCGAACTTGAACAAGTCTCCGTGGCCTTACCGGTGTTCGGGTTTGGAACAAGCAATTCTACTCCCATGCGACCGATGCAATTTGCTTAGTTGGCCCGACGCCAACATTTGAGAGCTGAAGCTGCTCGCAATGAGCAAAACTTGGGCATTCCCCAAGTTGATTTACCACCACTCACTACAAAAAATTGGTCTTATTTTGGCGACTAAAGTCGCCACTAAAGCTCAAAAAGTTGCCACTAAAACCTTTTAGTGGCGACCACAAAGTTGCTACACTACACGCCACGCCGATACTAAATATTTTTTGCGGCAAGTTTTATTAATCGCCACTAAAAGTTCACATTTGTGGCAGCTTTAAGCGCTACAAAAGGTAAGTATCAATGATACAAAAAATAAGATTCACAGAACAAATTTCAGTGTGTCTCCACTGTGGAATAGGCTTTAGTGGCGACTTTCTAGTTGCCACTTTAACCTATTTTCCATCAGCCATACAATTAAAGAAATCCAACAGCAGCCTTTTCATAATTAATGTATACCAAACAAAAACATTCAATATAACTCAAACAAACACCAAAAATATTTCTAAAGCCAATATAATAGCTATTTTCATTACGAAGAATGTAATACAAAATACTTAATTGTTTATTGTCACTGCACTCATATACATGATCGAATAAACAAAACTCTAAGGGCCTTCAAGCTTTTGACTGTCATTGTATGCATATACATTTGACCAAAAAAGGTTATCAAAATGTTTCTTCAAGCTCTTACTTGGTTTACGCCATTTGTGATGATCGTTACATGTCACCTGTTATAAAGGAAAAAAATATCACTATGACAATTCTCATAATTTAAAGCAAGTAGTAAAAAAGGTGATCACAGTAAGATTGGAGTAAAAGATTGCAAAAACCATTTAAGAAGGAAAAAGGCCAAACACATAGATAACCCCATAACTTGGCACCAATTTTCATTGTGACAGTTTTACAAACTTTTGTCTTAATCAGATACTCTAACACCTACCAAAATGTATCTTTTAAGCACAAAATATTGACATGGCATAAAGAGTGATTCACTTATATAATTCAGTGCGTGAATAATTTATCTTGGGCTAAGCTGGCTAAAAAAACACTAACATCTTCTCTATCACACGATTTTGTTCCTTCATCTACTTCCTCCTTTCCTCAAGTCCACCATTTTTGTCATTGCAGTCGGCATAACAAAATAATAGAATGCTTCTAATTCAATTTACATTTTAATAGGAAAAAGAATCAACCTAGAAGTACGTATTTTAGTGAACATTAAACTAAAATAAATATCATACGATACATTAGATTTAAAAAAGCTCTTCAATATTTATTGTGAAAACATAAGTATTGCACATAAAAAGTGGGAGGACTTGTGCAATGAGTGCCTTCCCATTTTTTCCAATTATAGACGAACCTTCACCACCATAAGACCAGTACCACTAATCTTCTCACATCGACTACTAACCAATACTCTCTTCTCTGATCATATCTTTAATTAATGGGGTTTCTTATTGAAATACCACATGTTTCTATAATATCCCAATGGAGTTTGATTATGCATTTCTCTCTGTTTATACACAGCTATACATTTGCAACACTCTTAAATTTAACAATATCATGTAAATAAAATTCATTCACAGATTTTATCTAATAAAAGTCCTGGTGTTAGTTTTTGCTAGTACTATGAGATCAATCAGGGACATTCTTTTAAGTATTGCGATCCTATATAATTTTTTTAAAAAAACTATTGTAAATGCTTTGACTCTTTTTAGGTGAATGGTGGAACAAATACATTATTAATTACAGACAAACACGTCACAGGAGCAACTCCTTGCTCCTATATTTATGATGTATATACTATTACTAGTCAATAATCTCTATTGTTGTTCTTGCCAAGTTTTTAGTGATTTAGATCATTTTTAGTACATTAACAAACCAAAAGTACCTTCGATTGAGTAAATTTTAATCAACTTCGTAGGTACTAATTCATAATGTTGCTACTGATACTCTAAAATTATTAGTGAATCTGGTGAAAAAAAAAACTATTAAAATCATCAACGATGCATTCAATCAACATAAGTAAACCACAATATGTAGAGAACATGTGTCTTAACTATCTTCTCTGAAGTCTGCCCAAGAGTGCACCCGCAAATTATCTTCTCTGATGTCTCAACTTAATCACATGAACCTAAAATATTCCATTCAAGTCAAACATAATTATTTACAAGGATGCAGAGCTACATTTATAATTACTAACAAGATTAAATGGCTACTTAGTTTCAAACATGAATTGAGAACTTTAATATTTGAATAAATAAAAATCGTAATAAAATAAAATTATCCATCGAATACATCAAAAAATTCTTAGTCTTTGAGTTAAATCTGCTTAAAAGCAACATAGTCGTTACTTGATTTTTCCGCAATTGATATATATAAAGCGCATTGTACTCACACGAAGTTTGTAAAAATATGGAACAAAAGAAAGTATGTAGAGAGGATGGACCTAAGGGTATTTTAGGTTTCAAAAGGAAAAGAGGCAATTTGTCTCTTGAATAGCTTCTCTATAATCAATCTAATTTGCTCAAGTCTATCTACAAGAACCAACAACTTAGTAAAAAAATCTCCTGTTCAAAAATATTTTGTGGTTTTAATGAAATTTGAATATAACATAGTTTAAGAGCAACTCTAACTTGGAAAAAACTGTAATCTTCTTTTAATAGTTGAAGCATTACTAGAACTTTAAATCAATTGAAGATAATGAAAAAAATACACCACAAGAACACAAGCCGAAATCAGCTTGCAAGCTAGTAGCCATTCTTTTACACACTTGAAAGGAAACCACATAAAGAAAAATGTTAGAATATTATACACACAATGGACACGACTCTCAAATAAAAAAAATTCTTCTATAAAAGAATTTATAAAGGAATTTACAGTAATGAAATAGAAGCAACATCGAGACATTCATTAATTATAATAGGTTTTACTAAATTGAACAATAACAACTTAATGAAATTGGATGCAATTTACTTTTTAAGATGTCACCCAAATTCTTCAATTAGCCAAAAGTGACATTTTCAGTACAAATAAATGCACATGAACTTTGCATATAGTAAAATTGTCTATTCCAGTTCAACACACCAAGAGTTTGACAAGACCAACAAATAGCTTAGCACAAGAATAAAACCCCCAAAATAAGGTAAAAATAAGATTATAAATCGTAAAAACGAGAAATAGCCGCAAGAAATTCATAAATGATTTTTTCCCTAAAAATTGAGATCTTACGGACTTACTAGTCAATATTGGAGATCTGGGGTACCACTCATAGGAGCTTTTAGAAGAATTGATCTGTGTTTCCGGAACTAGGATTTTCTAGGATATTAGAGTTCCAATTTTTGCTCTGATGTTTGCCCCTTTCAAATAGAAGATTGAAGAGATGGGAGATATATAATAGGGATCTGATTTCTCTTCTTTTAGTGTTTCAATTTGGACTATCTTTTGTTGAAAATATTAAAGCTCTTCTAGTCATAGCCACGAGGAGAGAAGAGAGGTAGGTATTCTAAAAAGTTGGAGAGAAGAGGAGATAATAAAAAAGAAGTAAAATGTGAAGGAATAAATTTTTTTAATTGAAAGAATTAGTGGCGACCAGGTTGCCACAACAGATCTTTAGATGCGACTTTAGTAAAATCGCCCCTAAAAGATGATTTTATTATGTGGGAGAATTAAGCCGAGTATATATTTGTGGCGACCCTAGCAAAGTCGCCACAATAGCTTACTCTTCTGTGACGACTTAAAGGTTGCCACTCAAAGTATTAGTTTCAGTAGCAACTTACTTAGGTCGCCATAATGCCTTACCTTTTGTACCGATATTTATTGTCGCCACAAAAAGTAGCCACAAAAATCCTATTTTCTTCGAAGGCCCCAAAGGAATTTAGCAGCCGTTACTAAAGACGGTGATGTCCGAGATAGAGAATATCATAAGGCCAAAATTGATTATAAGCCACCAATCTATCCACGACGTCAGGCTTAACAAGACCGTGGGAACCCTCGAGGTCGAGGACGAGGAGTTTATGTTGATCGACATCTTGACGTGAGGCTGATGATTATTATGATGATTTTCTATAGCAAGCCCAAGTTGGTAGAGATACAAACTTGAACAGTGTCAAGATCACTATTTTACCATTCAGAGAAACTAGTGACCCGGACCAATATCTTGATTGGAAGGTTCGATTGGAATAAATCTTTGAAACAAATGAGATGACCGATGAGAGAAAAGCTGCCTATCCTAATTCTTCGTTCGATGGGTATGCTTCTACTTGGTGGGAGTCTGAAAAGAGAATGAGAAGAAGGCATGCTTTACCTGAGCACCTAACTTGGGTAAAATTGAAAAGAGTGATGGATGCTAAGTATGTGACGGCTAAACATTGTCAAGAGCAACTTCGGAAAGCTCTATGATTTGAAACAAGGGTCTAAACCGGTCGAAGAGTACTTTGATGAGTTTGAAAAGATTTGTTTAGCTCTTGACATGGAAGAAGAAGATGAGCAAGCTCATCATTCGGTCAAAGAATGGGCTGAGTTGAGAGATATCATCTCAATTGCGACTTCACGTGCTCCATACTTTTGATGAAGCTTTCCATGCAGCGATCAATGCTGAAAAATGGGTGAAGGACGATAGAAAAAATTGGTATAGAGGAAGCACTACTACTACTACTCCTTTAAAACAGGACAAAAAATAGAAGAGTCTGAATTCTACCAATGCCAACGCTAGCCGCAATCAGAAGAAACCTTTCGAGAAGGGAGTGACCATCAATAACTCCAAGGAGCTGGGAGGTAAAACCCAGCTTAATACTCCTAGTGCTTCATTGATTTAATTTCATAAATACAAGGGTTATGGTCACATGGCTAAAGACTGTCTGGCTCTCAAAGTTATGATATTTCTCGAGGATGGAACTGTCCGTGAACAAGCAAGTGACTCCGAGGAGGAAAACAGAGAAGGAACCAAAGCTGATCTTGATGAAAATGATCACGAGGTTACTGAAACTGACCGTCTGGGAGTATTTCTTCTGGTTCGAAGAAATTTGAGCACTATGAACATGGAAGATGAGGAAGATGTTCAAAGAGAAAATATGTTCCATGAGAGGTGTCGAGTGAGGGGAAAAGTGTGTTTGATGATTGTTGATTTGGGCAGTTGCTCTAATGTGGTGACCCAAGATTTGGTGTCATAAATAGGACTACCTACAATGAAACATCCCCAACCCTATCGATTACAATGGTTAAATGAATGTGAAGAACTCAGAGTAGCTAAGCAAGTGTTGATTAAATTTAGAGTTGGGGCTTATCAAGAGGAGTTGATATTTCATGTGGTCCCGAAGCAAGCTTGTCATTTGCTACTTGGGTGATCATGGCAATATGATAGTTTCGTTGTACATAATGGATGAACCAACACTTACACTGCTAAGCTCGAAGGTAAGAGCTTCATACTTAAACCTTTGTCTCCAAAAAAAGTTAGTGAGAACTATAAACGAATAAGGGAGCTGAAAGAGCGGCCAAAGCTAAGTCTCCTGTAGTGACACAAATTGTGGCAGATGAAAATGCTAAAACACCACCCGTGTCGGGTAACATTTGTGAAATCATGAAACCGGGTGAGTGCTTATGAGGCAATGGCAAAAGCAAGCTGATGATTTGCCTTGTGCACAAGGGTATCTTTATCAGCTCAAGTGTTGATTTCACTAACGATAACCCTTTGCCTAGTATTATTCAAAATATTTTGCGGGATTTCAGAGACATGTTCCCTGAAGAAATGCCAGGTGGATTACCTCCATTACAAGGAATCGAGCACCAAATTGAATTTATCCCGAGGTCTAAAATCTGGAACAAGCCAGACTACTGGTGTAATACCGAAGACACCAAAGACCCCAAACGACAGGTGGATGAATTGCTGAACAAAGGAATGGTTTGAGAGAGGTTGAGTCCGTGCGCCGTTCCTGTTATACTTGTGCCAAAGAAAGATGGAACGTGGCGAATCTGTGTTGATTGCTGAGTAGTCAACAAGAAAACGGTAAAGCATCGTCATCCTATTCCTCGATTAGATGACATGCTTGATGAATTGTGTGGTTTATATTGCTTTTAAATGATTGATCTTAGGTCCGGTTACTACCAAATCCGAATGAAACCGGGTGATGAGTGGAAGAAAATATTTAAGACCAAATTTGGTCTATATGAATGGTTAATGATGCCGTTTGGCCTCTCCAACGCACCAAGCACATTCATGAGATTGATGAACCATGCACTTAAACCATTTATAAATAAGTTTTTTGTTGTGTATTTCAATGACATACTTGTTTATAGTAAATCTGTGGATTAACATGTCAAAAACATAAGGCTCGTGCTTGATGTTTTGCAAAATAAAAAGCTTTATGCTAATTTCAAAAAGTGTACCTTTTGTGTTGAATGTGTTGTCTTCCTTTGTTTTGTTTTGAGTGCTAATGGTATTGATGCCGATGACTCCAAAGTCGAGGCTATTAAAGACAGGCCGACCCCTACGTCGGTGTCTCAAGTTCGAAGTTTCCATGGAATAGCTAGTTTTTATAGGAGGTTTGTCCGTGACTTTAGAACCGTGGCAGCTCCTTTAATCGATCTGGTAAAAATGGACCAACCGTTTTCGTAGGGAGAGTCCCAAGAGAGGGCCTTCCAAGAGTTGAAGCGGAGGCTAAGTTTTGCCCCGTTGTTGCAACTCCCTGAGCAAAGCATTTGAAGTCGAATCTGATGCGTCTGGAGTCGAGATCGGAGGAGTGCTTATGCAAGAAGGAAAGCCGATCGTTTACTTTAGCGAAAATCTTAAGGGTGCGGCCTAGAATTACTCTATGTATGACAAGGAATTGTATGCCCTCGTGAGAGAACTTTCTCATTTGCAACATTATCTATGGCCACGAAAGTTTGTGATTAAATGTAATCATGAATCTTTAGAACATATCCAAGGACAAGAGAAGCGGGTGGAATTCATTTAGATCTTTCCCTATGCAATTCATTATAAGAAGGGAAAAGACAATGTAGTGGCCGATGCGCTCTCAAGGAAGTTTTCCTTAGTGAGCACTCTAGCTTCAAGACTGATGGGGTTCGAGAGCATCAAGCTGATGTATGAAAATGACTCCAAGCTTAAGAGCGTCCGTGACGCTATACTGAGTGGCTGGAGGTGGAAAATTATCAATGGCACTATGACTATCTCTGTAAGAAGGGGAGAGTTTGTGTGCTCGTGTTATCTTGGAGAGAGCTCTTGGTTCGAGAAGCTCACTCCAGCGGCTTAATGGGCCACTTCAGAGTGGGTAAAACTCTTGGTATCTTGACCGAGCAAATCCACTGGCCGAAGATGCGACAGGATGTGGAGAAGCTATGCAATGCTTGTTTAGATTGCAAGAGAGCTATGTCGAGGTCTAACCCTCATGGTTTGTATACTTCGTTACCTGTTCCTGATTGCCCTTGGGTTGATATATTCATGGATTTTGTGATGGGGTTACCGAGGTCAAGGGGTGGGCATGAAAGCATCTTTATCGTGGTCGACCGTTTTTCTAAAATGGCTCACTTTATCCTGTGCAAGAAATGTGAGATTGCATAACATGTAGCTACTTTGTTACTCATGTCTTGAAATTGCATGGTGTGCCTCGTACTATTGTGAGCGACCAGGGCTCTAAGTTCTTGAGTCATTTTTAGACGTGTTTGTGGGGTGCCCTTGGCATCACCTTACTATTTGTGGATATCTCACCATCTGAGACTGATGGACAGACCAAAGTAATCAAACTTGGGAGCTTTGCTTTGACCGATGACCAAAGGTAAGGCCGGAAACAGGGCTTACCATTTGGCTGTGATGGAATTTGCATACAATCGTACTGTGCATAGAATGATTGGAATGACTCTATTTGAGTTTGTATGGTTTTAACCCTTTAATTCCACTTGATTTAAACCCGTTGCCTCGAGATGCTATTGTTGATTTTGAAGGTACACGCCGATCTAATGCTTTGCTCGAGCTCAATGCTAATGTGAGAAAAAATCTTGAGGAAGCCTATGCTAAGGTGGCATCGAAGAAAAATAAGGGGCGTAAGAAGTTGGAGTTAAAGAAGGGAGATTGGGTTTGGATACACGTTCGCAAGGAGAGGTTTCCAAACCAAAGGAAAGGGAAGTTGGCTCCGAAAGGGGATGGTCAGTTACAAGAGCTGAACAAGATCAACAATAATGCCTATGTGATCGACCTCCCAGGTGAGTATAATGTGTCCAACACCTTTAATGTTGCTGACTTGACTCTTTGTGATGCAGGCCGAGCACCGGAGGATGAAGAAGAAGCAATTTCGGAGATATAATCTTCTCAAGAATGGGAGGATGATGCAGCCAGTATCCATGCTGATCAAGCTGTGTGCGTGCCATCAAGACCGATCAAACGAAGCCAAGCCAATCCAAGCCATGACACTGCACGATGTGCATGTTCAACTAGCGTGGCGGGAGAAAGTAGCGACTCAAAGATTGAGTGGCCGGGTTCCAGATTCAGAAGCTACATAATCAAGCTCAAGCCCGGGGAAACAAGCATCCAAATCCTGATGATTGGCGCCAAGCAGTGAAGCGACTGAGGGCTACATAAGTGCCTATGCCACTACACTTAATTCAGCCCTACGTGGCTTTGCCTGATAGACCATCTGTGGCCATATTTACTATTTTAGCGTTGGTTCTTTCTATATAAACCACTTACTATTTCATTTGCCAAGTAGTTGTTGAATATAGAGTTTAGTTGAGTGCTATTTGTCTCTGTCATGACCACCCCCATTGTGGGAACCTTTGCTATGGAACTTGTGTCTTTTTGTGGAATCCAATTGAACATTTTCTTTTTTGATCGTTTGATTTGCGTGAAATAGTATTTTCTTGAGGATCATTGCTTAGTATAAGTGCCTATTCACAATCTAACTGAAAGGTTTCAGGAATAGTTCCTTGGTTTTCTTTGGTTCAGTTGAATTTGTGTCTTGCTTTTATCTTTACTTTCTCATTTTACCTTTCGCGTGTGTGTTTGCTGCTTTGTTGGGTTTACATTGCACCCTTTAAGAAGTCCAAAAGATATACACATCTCTCGAAGAGAGAAAAAAATAAGATAAACTATAATATATACAGTTTGTAGCCTCAATGAACAACCTGGCTCACTGTGACAGCCGAGAGTGTGCTACTCCTCAATCACGACGCGGCTGGCTGGGTCTTGGAGCAGAATCTGCCGAATGAAAAGACAACACAAGAGCAGATAGAGGGTGAGTCATAAAGACTCAATAAGTGAGGAACAACTACCGACCTTAAGGGATAGGTACACTAGCCATGGACAAATAAAATCACAAAAGTCAATCAACTAAGTTAATCACGAATAAATAATGCAACAAGTCCATATAGTTCACAAAACACCCATAAAGATATGAAATGAATGTATCATGATGCAAAGGGGTTATATGTGCCCAAAACCTATCTCAGGCATGGGACTCTCGTCGACTATCAGGAGATATATGCCATAATAAGCCTTCACCAGCGTGGGACTCTCATTGACCGCTGGAAAATACATATTAAGCCCAAAACTACTTTACCACTATCCTCAATGCAATAGCAATAAGTCATTACATGTGAAATACAATGCAAACCTGAAGCTTAGACATAGAAAGTACGCCTATCGGCAGCTACACACGTAAGAAACACGTGGTAGAATATCCACAAGGCCAAAGACCATAAAAGAAATGGATACTGTCACTTACCTTAAGTTTTGGGTCAGAATAGCTACTGAACAATTTCCTTTCCTTCCCGATATCCCTTAGAAATAATTTCTTTTTGAGCCAAAGAATTTTATTGGCACTTATAAGTGCCCGAAGAAGGAATATCTAACCTTTATATGATAAAGAAAGGAAAGTTACCAAATACCCCTAGGTCGGACTTAGCCGGAAGCCCATATATTATACATTTTCGAACTCCATATAGTCCCACTAGTCTAAATATGCTATTAGTTTTCATATCTAATTAAAATTCACAAAATTCCTTATTTTTATAACTTTTAGGATTCCAACCCAATTTTCCAACCCAATTTTAAGAAATTCTAGCAAAGAACTCACACAATTTAATGGATTGGAATCATTACCCCTTGAATCTATATGATTTAGTATCAAGAATTTGGCCTTACACTGCCTTGGAAGGGCTTAAATTGATTAAGAAAATGACATAGATTAAAAAGCTATATTTGTACTGTGTTGGAAAGCTGCTTTATTGCAGATTTTTGCACCAGCAACAGCTAGTGTACAATTCGGGTCCAAACGAGACTCTACAAGGCTCAGATTGACTCCTTTGTATATAAGTTATACAACACTTATGTGACATGCTCTCAAAGATTAAATTTGAATTGGATCTCTAGAACTCACGATACGGCTCCCATAGAAAGAGTTCCATTTCATAAATTTCTGTATTTTAACGAAACTGTCCGAAAGAGAATTCACTTTCAAAAGTTTCAACAGGTAAAAAATGACCATATGAACCTAATACAACTTTTTACTTTTAAATCGGAACTCATTTAATCAAATCGAGCTCGAAAACCTCATTTAAACTTTACCGACAACCGAAACATGAACCTTCTCAAAAAACCAACCAAATGAGATCCGAATCAGTTCAAATTTTACAAAAAGGTCCTAATGATCCTTCCGAAGCTTTTAAAATTTTCAGCACGTCAATCGAAGTCCTATCACCCGAAATGTCTAGCTAGGGTCATTTTATTTTTGGACATTGCACTGGACTTACCCATTTGTTTTCAAAGATAGGTAAATGTATACCTGCATCCAACCATGTAATCACCTCTTTCTTACCACCTCTTTCATGATTGGATTGAGGCGAGGTGCTCCATATTTGGCTTGTATCCTTCCTCCATGAATATCTTGTGCATGTAAAAATGCGGGCTTATTCCCTTAATATCAGCAATGGTCCAACCAATAGCACTTTTATACTCTCGTAGCACTCTCAACAGGTTTTCTACCAGGCAGCGTGTCAGATTGTCCCAAATAGGAATAATGAAGATGAGCAGGTAAAGGTTTGAGATTAAGTTTGGGCACCTTTTTAATAGATGGCTAGGTGGTGGCCCTAGCAGTCTATGAAGAGGCTCAAACCTGGAAAGCCCCATAATATAGTCCCAAGAGCAGTCTAAAAGCTGCAAAATCTCCTCTACATCATCATCGTCACTAGTTTCTTCCCCCAACACCAGTGCTCGCTGCAAACCATCATTCACATAATCACCTGGATCACTCGACTTCTTCTCCGGGTCATTCACAGTGATCATGGACAACTCTTCATGATGGTTAGGAATTTTTAGAGCCTTGTACACATTGAACACTGCTGCTTGATCATCCACTTTCATTGTCATTTTCCCTCTCGGACATGGATCACAACATCACTAGTGGCTATGAAAGTTCGTCCCAAGATGATAGGAACTTCCTTATCTGCCTCATAATCCAGGATGGTAAAATCAGCTACAAAAATAAATTGGTTAATTTGGACCAATACATCCTCAGTCACCCCTTCAGGATAAGTAGTAGACAAATCAGCTAACTGAAGTGAGACTGTTGTTAGCTTTGGAGTACCGAGACCCAGTTTCTTGCACATAGACAATGGTATAAGATTGATGCTCACCCCTAGATCACATAGGGCTCGACCAACTACTATATTACCAACACGAGTAGGAATGATAAAACTACCTGGATCCTTCAACTTTTGTTGGAGTTTGTTCTGAACCCTATATGTGCACTCTTCAGTAAGTGCCACATTTTCAAATTCATTGAGTTTCCTCTTTGACGACACTATGTCCTCAATGTACTTGGCATACTTTGGAATGCCTCGGAGCATATCTAACAATGATATATTGATACTAGTTTGACTAAGTACGCCTTCAAAATCTATGAATGTGGAATTTTGCAGATTCTTTTGCAACCTTCGGGGGAAAGGAGGTGGTGGTTTAGCAACAATTATTGTCTCTTTCTATTCTACCTCCTTCTTAACTTCCACTATTGGCTTAGCTTCTTTCTCTTTGGCAGAGCTAGACTGTTTTAGCTTCTTTGCAGTTCTTCCAGCTCCCTTCTATTTTTTAATGAAACTGCTTGCACCTATTCCTTGGGGTTGGGATCAGCGTTGCTTAGAAGTGCTCCAAGTGGCCTTGCATTTTGATTATTAGCGAGCTATCCCATTTGTTTTTCTAAAAAGCGTATGGCACCATCTTCTGGTTTATATCCACAACTAGCTGTTGTATCATTGCCTCTATTTTAGACATTTCAAGCTGCTGCTGCTGTGGTGGATTCTACACTTGCTTAGTATTACCTTGAGATTGTCTGCTACCTTGCCCACCTTGATTACCGCCCAATGAGAAATTAAGGTGGTTCCGAAAGTTAGGCGGGTAGGTGTTATCATACTGAGAATTTTGGTTGAAGACCCTATTCTTTTGGCCCACATAACATGCAGACTCTGGGCAGGCCGAACACACACTACCTATATGATCATTTCCACCACACACATCATAGAATGATAGTTCTTGCAATTGTTGAACCTGGGGTGGAACCTATGGCTTGCTCACCTGAGCCAGTGCAACATCAAATTGTTGCTTAAACGAATGCTGCATTGCCTCTATTTCAACTCTCATAGTTGTCACTACATCCACTTCCATTTTTCTGCCTAACTTGAGGGTTTTTCCTCTGCTAGATTTACCTTGATAATCCGTACTACCTTCTGCAATTTTGTTAAGAATGATATCTCGTTCATCATACTGGTTCTCTAGACTTGGTCTACCAGTAAAAATTTACTATTCGATTGGAGTCCCTTAACAAAAATATGTCCCAATACCTCTTTTGATTGGCCATGGTGTGGGCATCTTCTCAACAGTGCCTTGAACCTTTCCCATGCTTCACCTATCTCCTGTGATGAACTCTGACTAAACGACACTCTCTCACCTCTAATCTTTTTAGTCTTGCCAGATATGAAGAATTTGATCAAAAACTTCCTTGCCAGTTCATCCCATGAGTTAATAGAGTTAGGCGGTTGGATCAAGAGCCACTTCTTTGCTTAACCCAATAAAGTGAACGGGAACATAGTAAGTCGTATATATTCATTCGACACATCAAAATATTTGTAAGTGTCGTTGATCTCTTAGAAATTCTTAATGTGCTGTTGAGGATCTTCATGTGATAACCCCATGAATTAAATATTAGATTGGAAGAGTCGGTCGTACCCTTTTTCAGCTCAAATTTTTCCAGTGATGGTGGGCTCACAATAGCTTTAGCCATGTTATCAAGAGTAGGTCTAGCCACTTCCATCATGACACGATTTTGATTTTCTGCTATCTCTGTAGGTTCAGAAATAAAGGCTTACGCTAGCTTTGGTTTGAGTTTGACCTCCTGACAGCTGAAGTCGTCTTCGCTCCTTCACAACGTGGCGAACTCGATCATGGAGCGAACCTGTTGAAACGAAATAGATAGACAAGAAACAAGTAACAGACAAGGGTGAGTCAAAAGGACTCAATAAGTGGGGCAGACTAGCCACCTCAAAGAATAGGATAGCTAGCCAGGGAGAAAAGAAACAAATAAACCAGATTCCTCTTATTTAAATTATAAAAAGGCAGAGCCAGATAATAACTAGAAACGCGTATGGAATCGCGAACTATTCAGCAACCAGGAACGTAAGACAGCCAGAACATATAGGTATCCCGAACACATCAACAATCAGAAATACATCATGTTGCGGCGTGCAACCTGATCCATATATTCATCCTGCTGCGGCGTGTAACCCGATCCATATATTCATACCGCTGTGACGTGCAACCCGATCCATATATTTATACCGCTGCGACGTGCAACCCGGTCTATATATTTATACCATTGCGGTGTACAACCCGATCCCCGCAACCCAGAATACGAGCCAGAAATATATAAACAAATAAGCAATGCACGTATAAGCAGAACATTAGTTATGTACCACAAGTCTACACAATGGTATTAAATGAGATGAAATGAAATGAGATGAAATGAAATGATGCAAAGGGTCACATGTACCCGTAATCCCATCCCAAAGTGGAATACTCCTGCATTTGAGGGGAATCTAATCTGATAACCAACTGGAGCGGAATACTCCTGCTCCTGGGGCGGAATACTCCTACACCTGATATAATATAAACCAAAGGCGGAATACTCCTGCACTCTCCTGGGGGCGAAATACTCCTTCACCCGATATAATGTAAACCAGAGGCGGAATACTCCTACACTTAATATCTGACATAAGAGCGGAATACTCCTGCACTTGGGGCGGAATCCTCCTACCCTCAATATGATACAATGGAGCGGAATCCTCCTGCTCCTGGGGCGGAATACTCCTGCACCCAATATGATATGCAATGTAATGCATATGAATGACATATAATGCATATGAATGCAATGTGATGCAATAATAACCTTTCACCGGTGCGGGACTCTCATCGACAGCCGAGAAATAGATGCCAACTCACAGCCAGAGTACAATGCTCAAATCCTCAATGCAATACCAACAACAGGATATAAACACGTAAGGAACACGTGGTAGAAAATCCACGAGGCCAGGTGCCTCCAAAGAAATGGATATAAACACTTACCTCTTCCAAAAGTTAGTACGACTAATCAACAACCGCTTTATCCTTTGGTTTCCTTGCCAAACGATTCCACTCTATTCAATAAGCACAAAAATATATCAATTTAGGCTAAAGGCTTCATTCCTCACATCTTAGGGCAATCCGGTTAGGAACCTGATACCCTATTCACTGTGTTGTGTCATTTTCTCCGTTTCATTTCTTATTGCGTTCTGTTCTTGTTTTTAAGCTTCAACATAAAGATGAAGGGATATATATATCCCTGTATGGCCACCGCCATTTCATTTGACCTTTTTGTCGTTTTCTCATTTTTTTTTAATTTCCTTTTCGCGACGAAAATTAAAACGGTACCCTATGATATTCGAAATAATTCCAACTTTTGCATAAAAGTTATACAAAATATATGTAACATACTGGCGAAGGCGGATCTCAAATTGGACTCCGGAAACTCAAGATGCGAATTTAAATGAAAAAAGGTCAAATTATTTAACTTTCGACATTTTAGCGGAAACTAGCCGAACAACATCGAAATTCACTTTCGAAAAATCACAAAAGTCACAAATAATAATACAAACCTAACGGCACTTTCGGATTTCGAATCGGAGCTCATTCGCCAAAACCGAGCTCGAAAATCTCTTTTTAATATTTATCGACAATAAAAACTGAAACCTTCTTCCGATGCCTACCAAACGAGGTCTGATTTAGCTTAAATTTTACAGATAAGTCTCAATGGGCCTTACGAATATTTTAAAATTATCGGCATGCTAATCGGAGTCCTAACTTCTGAAACGACTAACCGAGATCGTTTCAGCTACGCCCTGAAAGACATAATACAAGACTTGATCGATCAAAAAGTGATCTACCTGAAAACTCCAAATGTGCACAACAACCCCCTGCGTAACCACAGAGACAATAGGGTGAATTTGATCGAGTTAGATGAAGAATGCAATTTGGAGGGTACCATTGTCAAAGCGAAAGGAGACAAACCAGCGCTTGCTTTTGTTGCTCAAGCCGCTACAGCACCAGAGACCATTGAGGTGGAAATAGCTCCAAAATTCTACGTTGACGTAGTTCCTCCGTACAGTGACAAGGCGGTACCATGGGACTATGAAATGGAGAAGAAGGGCAAACTAAAAGTTGAGACTGTTGCTGCACAAGGGATGACTAGGAGTGGGATGATTTATACTCCCTAGTATCATGTTCATGGTAGACGAGGCATCATCAAAGAGGAGTCCGAGGAATTGTGGTAGAAGGTGCAAGCAAAAGAATACTCCGTGGTTGAACATTTGGGCAAGACCCCTGCACAAATCTCTGTCCTAGCTTTACTCCTCAAGTCGGAAAGCCACCGAAATGCCTTAATGAAAGTGTTAGATGAAGCACATGTCCCAATGGATACCTCAGTTGAGAACCTGACCAGCATGGTCAGACAAGTCATGAAGTCCAACCGAATCGCTTTTCATGAAGACGAGCTGCCACCTGAAGGGTTGAGTCACAACAAAGCTTTGCACATTACTATCAAATGCAAATACTGGTTCGTAGGGAGAGTTTTGATCTACGGAGGTTCTAGTTTTAACAGATGTCCATTCATCACTCTAAAGAGAATTGGAATTGATCAAAGCAAGATAAGAAAGAGCGACATGAAAGTAAAGGCATTTGATGTATCAGAAGAAAGCACCATTGGGGAAATCGACTTAACCATCATGGCCGGTCCCGTGGAGTTCAATGCTTAGTTTCATGTCATGGAGATCTCCGCTTCGTACAACCTGTTACTAGGGAGACCTTGGATTCATATGGCTGGACCGGTGCCTTCTACACTACACCAGATAGTGAAGTTCAAGAGGGACCATAAAGAGGTGGTAGTGTTCGGTGAGGGGAACAACTCCATCTCCAATGAACAAACCATACCGGCAATCGAAAGGGGAAGCGGTATGGTTTGTTCATTGTAGATGGAGTTGTAGATGGGGAAGCAAGTGTGGCGACCGGTAAGGTCTCACGAAATTTGCATGAGGGCACACCCCAATCAGATATGATTGGTTGCCAGACTAAATTTCTTTCTTCATAGCCTTTGCCTTGACCATCTACAATTGGAAGCGTATCTCTGAAGAAACAAAGGGGAAGCAAGTGTGGCTACGTAAAACACTCGAACCTATGGAGGTGGTGATTGAAGAGCCATATGTACTCCCACAACCTGCGAAATGGCCTGGAGACTGGGTTGTGGGCGTCATGATAAAGCAAGGGTATGAACCTGGGAAAGAATTGGGCAAGAACCTGGATGGCATGATCAAGCCAATTCGAATTGTGATGAGGCCCGACAATTAGAAAGCTGGCATAGGGTACATTGTAACTTATGAGAAAAGCATGGAAGAAGCATCACTAGACTTCAAATTCTACAAGAAAAGCACCAAGGCTCTCCTACATATTTTCGTCTCGTTTGGGTACTTGGATGGCTGAAAGGGGGAGGTATCTGCAGCGCAAGGAGTTGAACCAAAGATAGTTGATGCTGAAGAGGACCTGCTGGCAGGAGTACAAAAGATGTTCATATCTGATGAAGACTGCTGTGTGATCCTGGAAGAGCATGTCGAACCTCCTGGGCTAACAAAAGTTGAATCAGGACCTGCATTGAATAACTGGATAAGCAACCGGGCCCGAGCTTACCGTGGACCTTGGTAAGGCTGGGGAATAGAGTTTATTTCATGTTTTCTAAAATAAAATCCGACTTTGAGTTGTGGAATTTGCATTTCTTTTTTGTTTCACATGTTTCCCTACAAACTTTTTTTTTGCAAGGATTCATAAATAAAGTATCGCACTAAGTTCCTTTAACTTTTGTTTTAATATTTTAATTTTTCAATATTTTACTTTTTCAGCATTCAAACTAATAATCCTATTGAGTCCACAACCCCAACGTGTAATGATACAATGGAGCTTGAGGAAACTGAGTTTGATTATGATGGTTTTGTTGAGACCACACAAGAGAAATTGAAAGATTTGAAAATAAGACTAAGCGAAATCTAGAAGAAACTGAGGTGATAAATCTGGGAGATGAAGAAACTGTAAAAGAGACAAGGATTAGTATGCATCTCACCAAAGAAGATAAAAAACGGTATATGAAAATCCTTAGGGAATACGAGGATGTATTCGCCTGGTCGTATGATGACATGACTGGCATAAGCACGGATGTGGTAGCTCAAAAATTACCTATCAATCCAGGCTTTCCGCCAGTCAAACAAAAAGCCCGAATATTCAAGTCATCAGTTTTGTTGAAGATCGGGGAAGAGGTAACCAAACAACTCAATGCAGGAGTCTTGAAAACAGTCAAATACCCAACTTGGTTAGCTAACATTGTCCCAATACCAAAGAAGGATAGGAAACTCAGAGTTTGTATGGACTACAGAGATCTGAATAGAGCAAGCCCAAAAGATGATTTTCCTTTGCCAAACATACACATCCTAATCGATAATTGCGTAAAAGATGAACTATAGTCTTTCGTAGATTGTTTTTTCGGCTACCATCAAGTTCTCCTGGATGAGGAGGATGCCGAGAAGACAGCTTTCACTACATCTTGGGGGACTTATTGCTACCAGGTTATGTCATTTGGGTTGAAGAATGTTGGGGCAACTTACATGAGGGCAATGACAACAATGTTTCATGACCTGATGGACAAAGAAATTGAAGTCTACGTAGATGATGTGATCATCAAATCAAAGAAGAGCTCAGAGTACCTTGACAATTTGCGCAAGTTTTTCAATCACGTGCGTAAAGTATGCTTTTGGTGTTCCAGCAGGGAAGCTTCTGAGTTTCATTGTCAGTAGAAGAGGCATCGAGCTGGATCCATCCAAAATCAAAGCCATCAAAAAATTGCCACCTCCAAAGAGCAAGAAAAAGGTCATGAGTTTCTTAGGAAGGCTCAATTACATCAGCCGAATCATAGCTCAATCCACGGTCATCTGCGATTCAATCATCAAGCTACTGAAGAAAGACGCAGCAATCGGGTAGACGGAGGACTGTCAAAAGTTATTCGATCAGATAAAAGAGTACTTGTATTGTCCGCCTGTGATGGTTTCACCTCAGCCTTGGCGACCTTTGATCTTGTACCTGTCTGTGGTAGATTCAGCATATGGTTGCATGCTGGGGCAACATGACTAAACTGGAAGAAAGGAGCAAGCGATATACTATATGAGTAAGAAATTCACTCCCTACGAAGCCAAGTACACATTACTAGAACACACGTGATATGTGCTAACTTGGATAGCACAAAAGCTGAGGCACTACTTGACGTCCTACTCAACGGTACTGATATCGAGGATGGACCCTCTCAAGTATATCTTCCAAAAACCAATGCCTATTGGAAAATTGGCTAAATGAAAAATGTTGCTCAGTGAATTCAACATTACTTTTGCCACTCAAAAAGCGGTATAAGCCCAGGCCTTGGCTGATCACATGGCCGAAAATCTAGTGGGTGACGATTATGAACCTCTGCACACTTATTTCCCCGACGAAGAAGTCATGTTCGTAGGAGAGGATATCATAGAGGAATATGATGGTTTGAGACTATTCTTCGATGGAGCAGTGAATTTAAAAGGAGTTGGCATTGGCGCTGTGTTAGTTTCGGCGACTGGTCAACACTATCCTGTCACAGCCAAACTGAGGTTTCCCTGCACCAACAATATGGCGGAGTATGAAGCTTGCATCCTGGGCCTTAGAATGGTAGTAGACATGAACATACAAAAGTTGCTAGAGATTGGAGATTCAGACTTGTTGATTCACCAAGTCCGAGGAGAATGGACCAAAAAAATAAAAACTCCAAGATATTGCCATACCTCGAGTGCATAAAAGAGCTGAAGCAAAGATTCACCAAGATAGAGTTCCAGCATGTACCCAGGCTACAAAACGAGTTCACAGATGTTTTGGCCACCATATCCTCTATGATAAAACATCCAAACAAGAATTACATTGACTCAATACCCATGGCGGTGAGAAAGGAGCCAACATATTGTTATCATGTGGATGAAGAATCGGAAGGACAACCTTGGTTCTACGACATCAAAGGTTTTCTCAAAGACGGCATTTACCCAAAGGATGCAACAAGTCTCCAAAAGAAGACGTTGAGGAGGTTAGCAAATGGTTTCTTTTTTAACAGAGAAGTCCTATACAAAAGGACACTTGATCTGGGACTGCTGAGATGTGTGGACGCCAAAGAAGCTGCTAAGTTGTTAGAAGAAATACATTCTGGGACTTGTGTCCCAAATATGAACGGTTCATACTTGCAAAGAATATTTTGAGCGCCGGCTATTTCTTGATGACAATGGAGCATGATTGCATAAGGCACGTAAAGAAGTGTCACCGGTGCCAAGTCCACGGAGATATGATTCGAGTGCCTCCTAACGAATTTAATGTCATGGGATCACCCTGGCATTTCGCTGCCTCGGGAATGGATGCCATAGGTCCCATCGAGCCAACTTCTTCCAATGGACATCGTTTCATATTGGTAGCTATTGATTATGTTACTAAATGGGTAGAAGCGGTGTCATACAAGTCAGTGACAAAAAAAGTGGTGTCAAATTTTGTCCGTGACAAAATAATCTGTCGATTCGGCATTCCCGAATCCATCATCACTGACAATGGGTCCAACATCAATAGTGACCTAATGAAAGCAACCTGTGAAGTTTTCAAGATCAAGCTCCACAATTCCACCGCATATAGACCTCAGATGAATGATGCGGTCGAGGAAGCCAACAAGAACATCAAGAAGATATTGCGCAAGATGACATATAATTCCAAGCAATGGGATGAAAACTTACCCTATGCTCTATTACGGTATCATACCACAGTGAGAACATCAATAGAGGCTACTCCTTACATGCTAGTGTATGGCACTCAGGTAGTGATACCAGCGGAAGTCTAGATACCATCTTTGAGAATTATCCAAGAAACACAGTTGAAAGACGCTGAGTGGGTCAAAGGGAGAATGGAACAGTTGGCCCTCATTGAGGGCAAGAGACTAAATGCAGTATGTCATAGACAATTATATCAGAGGAGAATGGCTAAAGCATTTAATAAGAAAGTTCGAGAGAGATCCTTCGAACTTGGACAATTAGTACTGAAGAAGATCTTCCCTAATCAAGAGGAAGCAAAGGGCAAATTTGCACCAAATTGGCAAGGGCCGTACATGGTTCACCGAGTTCTGAATGGAGGAGCACTGATACTAGCAGAAATGGATGGAGAAGTTTGGCCGAAACCAATCAACTTACACGCCGTCAAAAGATACTATGTATAAGAGCTTGCACTAGTAGTGATCTTATTGATCTGCCAATACATTCATATAATTTGGAACTACGTTACGACCTAATTCCCCAAGTGGGATACATAGGCAGCCTACCCAAGGTTCGGTCACATAAATACAAAAATTTCATTTTCCCATAAGGCAAATACCGGGGTAGAATTTTTGATGAACTCTAAAAAATTCCTAAAGGACGGATATAGTTGACATGGCAGAAATTTTTAAGACCCTCTCGAAAATTTTAAACACAAACTAGGGCAGAATTTTGAGGTCGCCCTAAAAATTCATTTAATGGAGTTTTGAGCAGCATGAAAAGCAACAACCACAACTTTACACAATGCGACTCGTGACTCAATGAGATAAAATATTTTGTTCCATTTTCTTCTCATAAAAGTTTTTTAAAAATACTTGCATTATTTACCACTTTATACATATCCCTATCAGGCTGGCCAAGGTCCCGACACTCATTCGAAGCGTGCACAAAGCAAACCAAGAACGCACAAACAAAACTACCCCGCACAACTCATCAATCTTTCTTTGGAAGCAGGCACAAAAAATACGCAACCCGGCAACACATGAAAAACATGTTTTGACAAAAGGTTATCCAATACCTCTTACTATGTTTAAATTAGCTGAGGGTACACAGCCCGAGGCGTCGACTGAGAGTACACAACCTGATGTCGATTATGTCATTTTAAATTAGCCGAGGGTATACAGACCAAGGCGTCGGCTGAGGGTACACAGCTCGATGTCGATTATGTCATTTTAAATTAGCTAAGGGTACACAGCCCGAGGGGTCGACTGAGGGTACACTACCCGATGTCGATTATGCCATTTTAAATTAGCTGAGGGTACACAGTCCGAGGCGTCGACTGAGGGTACACAGCCTGATGTCGATTATGTCATTTTAAATTAAAAGCTAAGGGTATACAGTCGGAGGCGTCGACTGAGGGTACGCAGTCCGATGTCAATTTTGTCATTTTAAGTTAGCTAAAGGTACACAGCCTGAGGCGTCGACTGAGGGTACACAGCTCGATGTCGATTATGTCATTTTAAATTAGCTTAGGGTACGCAGCGTGATGCGTCGATTGAGGGTACACAACCCGATGTCGATTATGTCATTTTAAAATTAGCTGAGGGTACACGGCCCGACGCGTCGACTGAGTGTTATTTCCCAAGACACACCACTTTATTGTCTTAAGGACTAGTTCCTTAAATGTGTTCCTTTACTGTATTATATGCGGAATTGAAACTGTAAATAAATGAACACCCAATATTAGCGTGGAAAAACCCCTTTAACTAGGGATAAAAAAACCACGACCTACTCTTCCAAGTAGGATTTCAACTTCACTATGTAAAGACTCACTTGGTTACAAGACTACCTTCTTACTAACCTAGGACTAACTCTAATCCTCTAGTGACTTCTTTTACGAACAGTGAAGTTTCTTCAAGTACACGACTTGAACTGAAAAGATACAACTCGATAATACCTACTACAGTTGAACTAAGACTGAACTTTGACAAGACTCAATCTAAGGAACAGGTTGTTACTCAGTTCCCTGTAGCTTACTGATTACACAAATACGAATAAAACTATTTCAATGCTGAGACTCGATTCTCTCTGTATTTGTGCACACTTCAATAGCTGAGACGCTCCTGTTTTTATAGCCTTCATACTCCAAGAAGTCTTGAGCAATTAGAACTCCAAAGCTTCCAAGAGTTTGAGTCCTAATTGGGCTCTTCACTTGATTACCCAAATCTCGTAGTCATTATCCACTTTATGCAATCTTTTCATATCATGTTTTAGGCCTGCATAATTATCAAGATAAACATCAGTCTAAGAATAATTAATAATATCTTAGCTTAAATGATTTCGCATGAATTATCTATTTAGATGCTGTGATTCAAAGGAACATGTCCTTTTGATCTGTTCCTTAGTCATCAGTCAAAACTTCAAGCTTATCCAAGCTAACAATTTCCCCCTTTTTGATGATGACAAACTCATAAGTGTAGCTGCCTATCCTTAATGTCCTGAAGCACACTTTGAAACTCAAAAAGCCATCAGTAGAGACTTATTTTATCATTAAGTATCAGATTTTCTATTGGGTATAAAGTTCACGCAAAATCTCAGACTTACTCTTCCACCTTTTGGCATCATTGAAAAGGTTGCATAAAACGATATAGTTCAAGTGATTGAATACTCAGCACATGGCCATGTAGGCAACTCAAAATGCAAACACAAATCAGATTAAAGCAACTGCAAAACAATGATATTAGCCATCCAAGACAAGTCATCATAAACAAAAGGTTAAACCAGGGGATACAAGCAAGTACTACAAGATTATTCAGAAGCTAAAAAAAGGAAAAGGCTAAGGCACTAGAACTAGTCTAAATCCCACTGGACAAAAGATTGCTTATTGCTAAGGTGATCAGGACGTGGAAGGACCAGGTCCCTGAGACTTGTGCAGCAACTCAAACATCTGTTTGAGCATTCCCTCATTGGTCTCCTTTGCCTTTGTAGCCTCTGCCTTCCAGTAATTCTTCTCCTCCTCCAATCGTGCTATTTCAGCAGCTTGTATGGCAACCTGTTGCCTCAATGCCCTCACCTTGTTGTTCAAAGGTTGTCTACCAACACCAGCCTGTGGAGGATCAGCTTGAACAGGCAAGTCACAGCTGATCAGTGTAGCACATCCAAACTTTTCCTTCTTTGTAGCCTTAACTACCTCCACCAAAGGAATTTCAATTTGGCAAACAAATCAGTCAAGATGAAACCAAAGGGCAAAGAGTGCTTTTTCTTCCTAGTAACAACTCTTTTGATCAAGTGGATCCTAAACCTGGGCCAATTGATCTGCTTATCAGTGTCAAGCAGTTCCATAAGGACCAGGTCCATAAAACTAGCAATCCCTCTTTTCTCCTGCCTTGGCATCACAATTTTGTTCACAAACTCAAACAACACTTGGTGCTGAGGGTGCATTTCACTCTTCTGCACAGCCCTTGGTTTTTTCTCATCATCCTCAGCAAATTTTCTAGTAATTTCTAGCCCAGTAGGCAAATTAGTCAAATCAGGCCACACCTTCTTGATGTAGCTATCATAACCCACAAATGGAATCCCCAGCAGTTCACCCAGCTCCTTATTGTCAAAGGTAATCTCATGGTTGTGGACAGAGGTGGTAATCCTGTCCTTCTTGATAGAGCAGTTCCTGTAAAACTCCTAAACCATCTCCTTTGCACACTTTCCTGTAATGTGAAGGACCATGTCCCTCCAGCTTTGAACCTGCAATTTCTGCAACAACCAGAGCATACCCTCTTCCTCTACATCAGGGAGTATCCTACCCTTTAGAACTTTCCTTGTCATAATGTCATCATGGACACAATGTTGAACATCTTCTCCATCATCCCCACTTTCACTGTCTTCACCAGCAAATGATTCATCAGAACTTGAATCAGAACTTTCATCAACCAGAGTTCTTTTTGAGGACCTGGTCCTCCTGGAAGATTTCACTGCAGCAGCTTTCACAGAGCTCCTTTTCACACGCCCCTGTACAACCTTCCTTTTCTTAGACTGAGGCACAACTACCTCAACATCTTCCATCTCATCATCTTCATCATCCACAATATCCCTCTATTTTTCTACAAATTCAGTTTCTTCTTCCACAACAGGATCAGCAACCTGCTTTCCCTTCCCTTTTCTGCTTCTTTCCATAGCAGCAACCAAGTTTTCATCAGCAGCCCTGACATCACTCCTTGTCGTCCTAACCCCACTAGCAGGAGCAGAGACAGAAGGAACAGGTCCTTTTTCCTTAGAGGAACTTTCACCTTTTTTCTTAAGACCTGGCTTAGAACTGTCACCATTTTTTTTCAACTTAGCAGCAATCTCAGCAGACATTTGGCCATCAATGGGACCTTTCCTAGCAAGTTTTCTCTTTAAACTCCTAATGTTGATCAAATCAATAATAGGCCTATCACTATCACTCATTGCATTATCAACATTTATCACATCCTCCATGGGTGCTCTAAAAGCAACCTCTGGAGACCCAGATGACCCATGCATGGGTGTTTCCAAGCGTTTAATATTCTCAATTTCCCTCTCAGGAACAGTTCCAGACCCCTCTTCCTTTTCCCCGTCATCCTCTACTATATTCAAAGGAGAGGCATAGTTTACCTGATACTGATAGATGATCATAGCCCTTGACAAGTCCTCAACCTGTTCTACAATTGACTCAGCAGTGGGAACTGGTCTTTCCCCCTGAATTTCTGGTTCAGGTACTTCAGGGTTACTTTCAGGAATTTGAGGGTTTTGGTTTGTGGGGTCCATGGGTGAAGGGGGGTTGGGAATTTGATTGATCAGATGTGGGTAGGGATGCAGAAGTTTCTAGTGAGAGAGACATTTTAGCAATACGAAACAAGAGATATTTTACTATTCTTTCTGAAATTTTGAGAATTCAGTATAAAGCAAAGTAAAAATAATGAGAGAGGAGAAATGTATTTATAGAGTGAAATAGGTAGTGGAGATTGAGTGCAAGTCGATCACTATTACCTCATTAATAGCAATTCAGCTGTTAAAGGACTCTTGGGAGTCTCCCTGAAAAAGAGCCGTTAGGTTTTTCAAGTTACCTACTGTGATTGGGAACTGGTTCCTCCGATGGGACTCATATATAGTTTGGATTTGATTAGGATTCCTAGTGGGATTTATCCTACTTACACGTTACCTATAGCCTTAACCTTCTAAGATACATGAATAATAAGGAGTATATACCTGATTTTAACACGAAAAGTCAGTGTCCTTCAAATTTGAAACACTTTTGCTCAATCTAAAATTCTTAGAGCATAAGGGTAACATCATTCAATTTTAGCAACTCTAACAAGAAATTATAGCATAAGAGTATACAATGAAGTATTAAACTGGACTGAATATCTCAAATTGACTTGAATAAAATTTATTTGAAGAAACAATTTTCTAGCCAATTTGAAGTAAAGTATTGATGATCTTAAGTGAATTTAATCATCCCCAATTCCAACCTATTTCTTTCAAAATGATCTCCTCCTAAAACTTTTGTAAAAATGTCAGCAATTTGCTTTTCAGTAGGACAAAATGCTATAGTGATCAATCCCTTCTCATAGTTATCTCTCAAGAAATGGTGTCTTATATCAATATGTTTGGTTCTTTTGTGATGCACTGGATTTTTTGTCATATTGATAGCACTAGTGTTGTCGCAAAAGATAGGAACAGTTCCTACATCAACACCAAAGTCTAGCAATTGTTGTTTAATCCATAACAATTGTGAACAACATGAGGCTGCTGCCACATATTCAGCCTCAGCAGTGGAAAGTGCCACAACATTTTGTTTCTTGGTTCCCCAAGAAACCACACTCACCAAGAAAATGTGCCATACCTGAGGTACTTTTTCTATCAACAAGGAAACCTGCATAGTCAGTATCAGTATATCCAACAAGATTAAAACTACCACCTTTTGGATACCAAAGTCCCAAGGAACCTGTTCCTTTCAAATACCTCAATATTCTTTTAACAGCTTTCAAATGAGATTCCTTAGAATCCGACTGAAACCTAGCACAGAAACCAACACTAAACACAATATCAGGTCTACTAGCAGTTAGGTAAAGTAGAGAACCAATCATACCTCTATACAGTTTTTGATCAACTGATATTCCATGTTCATCAAGATCCAATTTTGTAGCAATGGAAATAGGTGTATCAATTTCCTTAGCATTATCCATATCAAACCTTTTAAGTAATTCCTTAACATATTTTTGTTGATGGATCATAGTTCAATTTGAGATTTGCTTAATTTGTATACCCAAAAAGAAATTGAGTTCACCCATCATGCTCATCACAAACTCACTCCCCATAAGATTTGCAAATTCCTTACTTAAATTTTCACAAGTAGCACCAAAGATTATATCATCTACATAGATTTGAACATTTAAGAGATGCTTATCTTTTTCTTTCAAAAACAGTGTGCTATCAATTTTACCTCTTTTGTATCCATGATGAAGCAAAAATTTTGATAGCCGTTCATACCATGCTCTTGGTGCCTGCTTGAGTCCATACAAGGTCTTCACCAACTTGTACACATGTTCAGGGAACTGTTCATTCTCAAAACTTGGAGGTTGCTTAACATACACTTCTTCTTTTAAGTACCCATTCAGAAATGCACTCTTAACATCTATTTGTTGTAGAGTGAATTCCATAAATGTAGCAAAGGCTATAAGGAGTCTTATTGCTTCCAATCTTGTAACTGGAGCAAAAGTCTCATCATAGTCAATGCCTTCCTCTTGACTATATCCCTGAACAACTAATCTAGCCTTGTTTTTAGTAACCATGCCATCCTCATCAAGTTTGTTCCTGAAAACCCATTTTGTTCCTATTATGGACCTGTTCCTTGGCTTGGGTTCCAGATGCGAAACTTGACTTCTTTGGAATTGATTCAACTCCTCCTGCATGGCATTTATACAATCTGCATCCTTTAGTGCTTCTTTCACATTTTTGGGTTCAACAAGAGATAAGAAGACACTAAATGCACAAAGATTGTGATTTTTGACTGCTGATCTAGTTTGTACTCCAGCAGCCCTGTCTGAGATTATTTGATCCACAGGATGTGAACCTTGATACTTGAATGGCTTGAGTATCAAACCATTTCCAGAAGTTCCTTGCTGAGGAACAGTTCCTGAGGGAGTCGCACTGCCCGTTTGTGAGGTAGATTCAACATTTGTTCCCCCTATTTCTGTGCTACTCTTCTCAGTTCTGTTTTGAGGAACAGTTCCTTGCAGTTCACTTCTCACATTATCCCCATCCAGTGTCTGCATTTGTGGATCAATTTCACCATGTTTCAGCATTCCAAAATCTTCATCCTCCTGTACCTGTTCTTGAGTAAGACTGTCAGTTTCATCAAATGTAATATGCATGCTTTCTTAAGGCAACAAAGATTCCCTCATCACTTCTAGGATCAAATTTTCCTAAGGCATCTTTCCCATTGTTGTGTATAAAACATTTGCAACCAAAATCTCTGAGATGAGAAATGTTTGGTTTTCTTCCCTTAAGCAACTCATATGGTGTCTTTCCTATTAATGGTCTTGTCATCCATCTATTGATTATGTAGCATGCAGTATTGATAGCCTCAACCCAAAAGTTTTGTGGAAGATTTCCAGATATTAGCATAGTCTTTGCTATTTCCTCTAGAGTCCTATTTTTCCTTTCCACTACACCATTTTGCTGTGGAGTTCTAGGTGAAGATAAATTGTGATTAATGCCATTTTCATTGCAAAAGTTGAAAAACATATGATTTTCAAATTCAGTTCCATGATCAGACCTAATTGCAACAATGTGACTATCTAGAGTCTCTTGAGCATTCTTAGCAAAAATTGAAAATGCATTAAAAGCTTCTTCCTTAGATACAAGAAATATAGTCCATGTAAATCTGGAATAATCATCAACCAATACTATAACATACTTCTTTCCTCCACGACTCATTGTTCTCATTGGTCCACATAAATCCATATGGACCAGTTCCAAAGTTTGGTAGTACTTACCTGTTTCTTTGGTTTGAAGGAGGATTTTACCTGCTTTCCCTTGGCACAAGCTCCACACATATTTTCATCCTTGAATTTGATGTTAGGGAGACCTATTACCAAATCCTTGGAAACAAGTTTGTTCAGTTGTGTTGTGTAAGACTGGCATGGCCGAGTCTTTTGTATCATAGGAGGGGATCATTTTGCACAGCACTCAACTCATGCTACCGTCAGACAATGTCAATAGATCTACCTTATAGATGTTTCCATGTCTATTTCCCTGCAAAATAATCTCTCCAGAGGTTTGGTTAGTCACAGTGCACCCAGTAGATGAGAAGTTAACATTATTACCTTTGTCACACAATGAGATATACTCAATAATCAATGCTTCAGCCCATCCACTAGAAACACGTTGTCTATGTTATGGGAATCAGACCTACCTACCTTTCCAATGCCAATAATTTCCCCTTTCTTACCATTACCGAAGGAAACATTTCCTCCTTGGAAGTCTGAGAGTGAAAGGAACAGTTCCTTATGTCCTGTCATATGCCTTGAGCGAACACTGTCCATGTGCCATTTGTGATTCCTCTCCTTCACTCTAGCCTGCAAAAGAAAACTAGGGTTAATTTTAAGAACCTAAACCTTTCCTTGAGAAAACGGATGAATCAGATCTCTCCTAGCCCAGAATGGTAATGGTCTCTTTGCGTGAACAACTTTATTTCTCACCTAGTGTTGAACTGGTTTATAGGACCTGTTCCTCTGTGCAACCATTTTTAAGGATTGACAATTTTCTTTCAGGTGACCAGTGTTCCCACAGTGAGTGCATAACCAATTTTCAGGAAGTGATAGGTACTTACTCTTTGGATCCCATTTGGGTTAAGAATGTGATTTCATGAATCCAATACCCTTCATGTTACTACTATGATTTTCCTGTAACCATTTTAGTGCTTCAGAGGACTTGTTCCATTTTACAGTTTTTCCTAACTCCAATTTTGTTTTAGCTAAGTCCTCTTCTAAAGATCTTATCTTTTCATCTTTCTTGCACAGTTCATCAACTGTGACTTTCAGTTTCTCTTCAGCAATGATCTGATGAGAACTAGCAATGCCCTTACCTTTTACGACTGTTTAACTTTTGATTTTTCATTTTCTAGTTCCTGAACAGTTGATTCAAGTGTGAGGACCTGTTCCTCTAGCATGCTAATTTTCCTTTTCAGAGAGTCATTTTTAATGATTGCCCTTTTATATTATGTTCCTAAACTTTCAATATTATCATGCAACTTATTTTTGCCATCCCATAGACATTTAAACTCATTTAGCACAGTGTGAAATACTTTGACTAATTTTTCTCTAGGCATGCTTTTTACATCTTGTCTAAGTTTAGAAACAAATACCTCAGCATCTTCTTCATTATCTGAGTCTTCAAGAGCCATTACAGTAAGATACTCATCCAGATCATCATCAGATACTTCATCCTCACTGTCTTGCCATCCTACAACCAATGCTTTGGGATTTCCATTTTTCTTCTGGACCTGTTCCCTAGCCTTTTTCCTTTCCTCTATATATCTCTTCCTCCATTCTCCTTCCATGATTGGACATTTGCTGATGTAGTGCTCCATGCTTCCACGTTTGAAGCATTCTCCAGCCTATTTCATGTTAGAAGACCTTCCCTGTCCACTAGCCCCCTTTTTCTTATTCAAGTATCTTTGAACACTTTTAGTGATAAGGACCAGTTTGTTATCATTCATAGGCTTTTCAGCAGCAGTCAAGGCTAGATTAGGTTCAGTTCTAACTGGTTCACCTATATTTTTAACCTTTTTCCTTAGTTCATAAGTTTTCAAATTACCTATAAGTTCATCTATGGATAAGGTAGTCAGATCCTTGCTTTCTATGATAGCACAAGCCTTAATCTCCCAAGAATCTGAATGAACTCTAGTTAGGTTTTTTTCTACTCTATCTTCAACAGTTAAAACCCTTCCCAAGGAAATAAGTTCAGATGAAATGGCATTAAATCTAGTGTACATTTCAGAAATTGATTCTCCTTCTTTCATTTTAAAACTTTCATATTCAGCAAAAAGAAGTGTACCTCTAGATCTTTTTACCTGACTTGTTCCTTCATTTGCAACCTGTAGAGCATCCCGAATTTTCGTTGGTATACCCTCTAATTCTAGTGAACTCATCAGGACTGAGTCCACCGACAAGCAACTTCCTAGCTTCGGCATTCTTTTCCCACTTCCTTATGTCTTCAGCATTGCAATCTCTTATGGTTTTGGGAATATCATTTCCTTCAGCATCCTTCTTCATTGGAATCATGGGACCTTCAGTCACTATGTCCCATAACTTATAGTCCTCAGCCTGAAGATGATCTCTCATCCTTTCCTTCCACCATGAGTAGTATTTTCTATTGAACAAAGGTGCCCTAACCATGGACTGACCCTCACCGTTTTCCCGTGATGTACTCATTCTAATCCTAGGTGTTAGCCTTTTCAAGGATAACCCGCTCTGATACCAATTGTTATTTCCCAAGACACACCACTTTACTGTCTTAAGGACCAGTTCTTTAAATGTATTCCTTTACTGTATTATATGCGGAATTGAAACTGTAAGTAAATGAACACTCAATATTAGCGTGGAAAACCTCCTTTAACTAGGGATAAAAAAACTACGACCTACTCTTCCAAGTAGGATTTCAACTTCACTATGTAAAGACTCACTTGGTTACAAGACTACCTTCTAACTAACCTAGGACTAACTCTAATCCTCTAGTGACCTCTTTCACGAACAGTGAAGTTTCTTCAAGTACACAACTTGAACTGAAAAAATACAACTCGATAATACCTACTACAGTTGAACTAAGACTGAACTTTGACAAGACTCAATCTAAGGAACAGGTTCTTACTCAGTTCCCTGTAGCTTACTGATTACACAAATACGAATAAAACTATTTCATGCTGAGACTCGATTCTCTCTGTATTTGTGCACACTTCAATAGCTGAGACGCTCCTGGTTTTATAGCCTTCATACTCCAAGAAGTCTTGAGCAATTAGAACTCCTAAGCTTCCAAGAATTTGAATCCTAATTGGGCTCTTCACTTGATTACCCGAATCTCATAGTCATTATCCACTTTATGCAATCTTTTCATATCACGTTTTAGGCCTGCATAATTATCAAGATAAACATCAGTCTAAGGATAATTAATAATATCTCAGCTTAAATGATTTTCCATGAATTTTCTATTTAGATGTTGTGATTCGAAGGAACATGTCTTTTGGATCTGTTCCTTAGTCATCAGTCAAAACTTCAAGCTGATCCAAGCTAACACTGAGGGTACACAACTCGATGTCGATTATGTCATTTAAATTAGCTGAGGGTACACAATCCAATGCGTCAACTTATGGTACACATCCCGATGTCGATTATGTCATTTTCAATGCATAGACTGAGGGTATACAGTCCGATGTCAAATCTAACACTTGGTATAGCAAAAGATACAGTTAAACATAACAGACACACCTGCATACGGTAAATAATTCTGGAAAGACAGTCCAGCCCAACCTGAAGGTATGCATTACATTTATCTACACACATTATTTTGAGGACTCACCTTTATTGCAGAGCATACAATCTGGTAGTACGAACATTACGATCTAACGCCTCGTCAATTCCCGTAAGCCATAAGCACTTCTCTAGAGTCGTGAAAAAATTAGTCGTTCTGTCAACGTCTTAGTCCGAAGACTCTTTCATCATCCTCAGGCAAAGAAGGGCAGCTGTTGACACCTAATTTTTTCCCTCCTATTTCGATAGCCTTTTATCTGGACAAAATTGCACCGATAACCACACAATTACTCTAAATTCATTCCTATCCTGAGTTATTACCTCATGTACGCACACCAATTAGGCTATTTTAAGAGCATTTTCACGAACGACCGCAATTTTGCAAAACTAGCATATCTTGTCGTAATTTTCTAACAACTATTCATATTTTTAACAAAATTACATAAATTATTTTAAAACCCAAAATAATGGGTCTTCTTAATTATTTAGCTCAGATAATTACTTTTCATGTTTTTATAATTTTTATAGGCATTTTATATTATTTTTCCACTCATTTATACATATTTTATACACTTATATACACTTTTATACACCACTTATACATTGTATATATGTATATACACATACACACATTGCACCTCACACTTATACACATCATCATCATACAGTTACACATCATCGGCCACATGGTTTCTTCTAAGCCGTTCAAAAGTTGATCCAATGGTTGGGATTTTTATTTCCATACATCTCACCCCAAAAAACCTTTTCATTTCCCCTCTCACACTGAACCGACCTTCTCTCTCTCTCTCTCTGTCTCGGCAAAACTTTACATTGCCACTATGCATGGCGATTTCCGGCCAAGTTTGCCGGTGAAATCGAAAATAAATTATGTCATCGTTATTCTCACACTCTCTGCTACAAAATCCATAACTTTGTGCCGAGGTTTGAATGAGGTCAGTTTCGATCTTTGTCGACAGAGGTTTCCACTACCGAAAAAGCATCTCCGACCTTTCCTAAAAGGGTCCTAAAGCATTTCTACTTCTAAAAAGGGCAAAGAATCCCTCATTGTAGACTCGAATGAGGTGGGTCAAGGATGACCCGACCTCAATGGAAATGGTAACCCTAAAACCCTATTCGTTTTTCCATGTTTATTTGCTAGATCTAAATAATGTTGAAACTTGAAATTACCTGGCCTTTTAGCATTTTAACATAATTAATTTCCCGATTAATTGGTAAAGTGCATGAATTTACGATTTTGATTTACCTTGCTGTGTTAGCAACTAATGCTTTTCTATGTGCTTGGGTTTGATTAATCTTATTCGAGTAAATCACTGGTAATCTTTTATTAGCCGACTAATTAAAAGGGAAGACTGCTTGATTAGTTGAACCAAGTGAGAAGACTGTTTTGGTTTTGCTTGTATGTTCTGAACTTAACATCCTAAATACCTATGTTCCTTACCACCATTATTGCAACCTAAATCTATCCTGGACAGTGTATTTTGACCATTGTCTATTAAAGATGCATGATTACTTAGTTAAAATTGGATTGATTTGATTTAGAGGATTTTATTAAGGCCTAATTTGAATTAGTGATCTGACTGGATTCTGTTAATTGACAATATTCAATTAAAGACTGATTATAATCTTGTTAAGGTGATTGATTCATTTTTGGAATTCCAATTGAGTTTGTACTACTAGTAGTGAACCTAGATGCTATTGGAATCAAGGGGGAGGAGTATAACTGACCATAACTTGTTTTACCTTTAACTTAGGGACTTTGATTGACCTATTTTAGGATGAGAACCTTAGTCAATTTCAAAACTGACTTTATTTATGCAAAATATAATGGGAAATAAATTCCCCTTGATCGACTGTATAATCCACCCTTTGATTCTTTAGGTTTTACCAATTCTATGACCTTTTCACACTAAATTTCGAATTCAGAAGAGGCCCCACACCTTGCCTATAAAAACTAGAACTCCTATTGTATACATAGATATCCCTGGATAAACCTATACATGAATACACACACGACTGAAACTCCCTCTCTACTACTCTCAATTCTCTGAAAAAAAGACTTTGCCTTCTCTGTTTTTCTTCTTGCACTGTTTCTGGAGAGACTGCCTGAGTTTGTCTTACTTGCTAGTTACTGCATTTAACAAGGTAAAATGATTCTGAACATGATTTAATAGATGTTTTGTGTGTATGTAATATGTTTAGGAGGTGCTATGCCTTCCCCTGCTTCCCTTCTTTGAAAATCTGCCACCTATGTTTTCATGCTTGTCACTGTGATTGTTCAGGACTTCTTTTGGCCATGCTAACCCTTATGAACGCAGCTTTGTTTTCGATGGCTCTGAAAGGCATACCAGCCTTGTTTTTGTTATAGATTTGGGACTTTGAGAGGTCTATTAACTGCACTATGCAGTGCCTGCTTAGGTGCAATTATTGAAGTCCTGACTATGCCTAAACTCATTGAAAAAAACTTACTCCCTTTTCTGCACACTTCTCCCCTTAGAAACTGTCCTGTTATGTATATTCATTAGGATTCCTATTCGTATTTGCTTAAAATAGGGAACACATCTACTAGGCTGTGTGAATGGCCATCCAGGGGCATTTTCTTATTCCCTTCTCTCTCTATGGCTGCATCACATCACTGCATTAAAAATGTTAAACAGAAATCAATTTGCAAGTGTTTAGTATTTGTAAACATGAGTTGCGCAGAACTGGGTAATTTTGATGTTCGAACATGACTCTTAATTGAAATATAAGGTAGGACAGCTTTTTTTACACTTAAACTATTCCTTGAAGAATGATTTCTTTGAATAGGGGCTATTTATGAATAGCATGCTAAAATATGTATTGTTTATGTCAAACTTAAACTCCCCCTCTTCTTTGCGTAAATAATACAGACCCAAAATAGTTTTTAAATGTGGCATTTTTATGCGCTAAACTAATTTTTTGACCAACTTTAACCTCTTGTACACTAATGTAATAGTGTATAAGGGGGTGTAAGTATTGGGGTCACTTATACAAATTCCTATACATATTTTTTAAAGTACATTACCACTTATTCTTCTATTTACATGCCTATATATGTATATTATGTGCGAAAGAGCCCTTTTGGCTAACATTTTATTTAAAAAACAACACCCATTCGGTTAGGGCTCGACAATTATCGATGAGTCACACCGACCCTAAATGGTTAACATTTTATTTCAAAAAAAAACCCATTCGATTTTTTTGAAAGAATCTGAAATTATTTGTGAAAACTGCCTATCTATGCAAAGTTAATTTAAATGCTACAGTTTTGCAAATAGACCGCTTTTTAACACTCTTTTGCAGATTTGACCCTCTTTTCGATTAGGCATTTATGCTAGAGGTCCTAAACGCGATTAGGCGCGGAATATAGGTTGTATGTGCAAAATATTAAAGCCCAATTGTGTATATGCTACCTAGACTTGTCTAATTAGACTTAGTATATGAATTAATTGTGAATTTGACCTTTTAAATTAGTAATACATGTGATAACGCTTATAATTTTGTGTAGATATCCCAAAACATAGACTCGGGCGGGAACCTCTTCTTGTGGGACTTGGGAAAGTGCCTAACACCTTCTTCCCCAAGTCATTTGGACTTCTTACCTACTGAATCTCCGAAATTAGACCGGTTCGATAAAGACTTGACCATAGACATTTAGGTGACCTAATACACCTTAGAAAACCATATTAGGTGGTGACTCCAACTCTTAACTCAAACGAGTTACCCAGTCAAACCTGAAACCTGACTCGCTCCGAGTTGAGTTTAAAACCAGGTATGACAGAATGGCGACTCCGCTGGGGATATTCAAAGTCCTAACCATAACGAGTCTTTATTTTTTGGATTTTAATTGATTATTATCTTGTTATTTGTATTATTATGGTTTTACTATCTTGGTTTCCTTTTTTATTTTTCTGTTTTTCCTTTTATTTACTTATTTATTTGTATGAACTTGAAATTTGTTGTAATCTTGGCATGTTTCACTCATATTCCTCCACAACTGGAAAACGACAGTTTGCACACACACGGACGATTATGTGGATCCCACGGTCACTCCACCTCAGAAAACCTTTTAGGAAGGACATTTTGGAATATAGTTGGTCCGTGGTACAACCAACAATTTCAATTGGTCCCACCCCCTTGGTCGTCCACCTTGGGGAACCGTGTCTAGAATTACACCACTCTTTGAATATAGTGAGCATGCATCATGCCGTAGGAAGGGCTCCCCGTGAGCCGGCTAGTCTTCAACTTGTCCAAATTACCTGACGGGTTTTTAACCTCGAAGGGACGTTTGGACATGCCTATGTGCATTTGAGAGAAAAGAAAAAAAAAGAGGGAAAAAAGTCAGACGAGAATAAAAATGCATTTTGATTGTCTAATTATTCTCAAAAGGGGAAGGGGATTTTAATCCTTTACTTTTTCTTTATAGGTCACAATGAGTCAAAAGTTTCACCGTTTTAGAATGACTATGGGCGCACCTCCTTTGTTAACTGGTTGGTGGAATAATTTGTCATTGGGCGAGCAAACCGAAGTACGTCAACATTTAGGTCATTTGATTTCCCTATTAAAAATGGAGCCATGTAGAGAAATGATTGAAGTGTCGGTGTCAGTTTGGGATAAAAACTAAATGTATTTAGATTTGGGGATATTGAGTTCACCCCTTTGCTGGAAGAGATAGGAGAGTTCGTATCACACTCGGGGTTAGACAAATATCGTTGGCAAGGGAATCTCATTCTCGCACCTAGTGTCCCCACAGCTGAGGAGTTTCGTAATAAACTAGGGATGGTGGAAAGTGTGAATGTATTGTTTTTACAACAAAAGAAAATACACTTTTTCCTAATTTTACAACCAGTTTGGGTATTTGGGTGCATTCGATGACCGTAAGAAAGAGTTCGAGTCCTACAATGATTGTAGGGGAGCTATACCACTTGCATTTACTATTTGTTTCTTAGATTTAATGGTGGAGTCACGACATATATTTGAGGCTTGTCATGGTTGCCGATGCGGTATTTAATGGAATTGATGGTTATCGTTATACTATAGTTCCTATGGTAGTGGCAGATATTTATCGGGCTTTAGGTTTGATGCAATACGAACCAGGCTCACCTGTTCGATTCATCAAGCTAGTCCACCGAGGAGTCACATGATACCCACGATCAAAATGTGGCCGGGATGAAAGATGCCGAAGACTGCCTCGCCGAGCAGCAACGATGGAAATCCACCGAGCAGACAACAAGTGACTGTGACCGTTGCTGACACTGACTTCGGAAGTTGTGAGACCGGGCACAGCTTATGAAAGCTCAACGATCAAGTTTGAGCCCGGAGGAAGATATGACAAGCTCGAGCCCGAAGCTGAAAGCAACCGAACCAAGGAAGAACGACGCCGAACAAAGAATCGATCGAAGGGCTACAAATGTGCCCGAGGCAGGAGAGCGTTCTACTCCAAATGTGACCGAGGCAAACAAGCGACCGAATCCAATGTGTTCGAGCTGAGCTGCCGAACACATCAAACTGCTCCAGCCCTGCGTGGCTTTATCTTATTGGTCACCTGTGACCCTTTTACTATTTTGCCCTTTATATTGTCTATATAAACTCCTAGCATAGCTCATTAGTTTAGTTGATATTGAATTGAGAGAATAGAGATAGAATTGGCCGAGCCATTCTTGTTTGAAGCCCGAGGCTTCGTGTATGCCTTCTATGGCTTGGAACCGAAATGGATTTCATCACTATTATGAATCCTTGTTAGGTTCAAGTTTCATTTTCTCCCTTGGATAATCAATCATGATTTGATTCAGTTTATCCATTCTTTCTTCTATTTCTGTTCTCCCCCTTCCCCGATTTCTTGTTATCTTGGTTACTATTGTTGCTTCCGCCACTTATCTTCATCGTTTCCGCGTCTTGTTTGTTGTCTCCGATTGCAAAGCTTCAACTCCGGTTTAGCTTGCATCAGCTTGGTATCAGAGCAAGACTTGGATTTCGTTCCTACGAATCCACGTTCCTTGTTCAATCTATCTTTACTTTCTGTTGGTGTTCTTACTTTACAAAAAAAAAAGTAAAAAGAAGAAAATTCAAAAATTTGAGTTGATTGTTGATTGTTGATTGTTTGGATTAGACAATCACATATTTGGATTCACCACTGTCTAAGGAATTGATTAAGTACCCGACGTACAACATTTGTTACTAGGATTTTTTCCGTCAATTTTGGACCGTGTTCTAGACTGTGGTGTTATTGAATTCGAACCCCAGTCGTGTTTTGGTGTTTACCGATGAAAACTGGAGGTTGTTGAGGTATTTGGGTCGATTTTGTGCTTAAAAATCGAAGTTCCACTGCTTGTAGACGCTGTCCGTACGCCGGAAGCTTGTTGACAGTGTACGGACGACGTGAGCTGTGTACTTAGCTTCGCGTGGAACTGGAGTGATCTCCGACGTTGTAAAACTGGAGACGACCCAAATCTTGAGCTTAACTAGTTGTTAGTGGACTGTGAACGAATCTTGACTTTGTCCGTACACCGGAGTAAAGGTTCACTGTTCCATTGTAGAAGAAAGGGGTTAACTGTTAAATCTAAAACCCCAGGTGAAAAGTTGTCGGCTAGAAAGGGGAAAGCGGATAAGGTTAAACCCTATCTGTACCGAGGAGGAAACACTTGTATCGAGGTCACGTGTTCGGAAAATTCCGAAGCGGAACCGAGGAGGAGGTAGATACTCTTAGGATTTCACTTTTCTTGTGTCCGAATATTTCCAATAGTGGATCTCTGGAGTAAATTCTTTCTACTCGAGGTCGTACTATCGAATTTGAGCTTAATAGGAACTCGTGCGTGGGGTGACCGAAGTCCAACTTCGTAGATAATTCTTTTGACTCCCCGTGCGCAGTTAAATAGCTACCGTTCCATCGAGTCGTATAAACTCCTTCCGAATCTAAGCTTGGAAAGTACTAGTTGTGACTTATCACTTCGGTTTCCTAACAAGAAGGCAAGGCCAACTTGAGTGGAAAAAGGCTAAGTGGTGAGAACAATAGAGTGAGGTCACAAAAGCCAACGACCTTGAGTGTAAACCCGAGTTGAAAGAAAATTGAGTGAACATTACTCGAGTGATACACGTGAGGGAGTGAACTTGTGAGGTCCTTTACTCTTGTTTGTTGCAGCTATGTCTTCGGATGATGGTAGCTATGGAGGGTATGATTCGTGTGGAGATGATGGAGACTATGGTTCCTACGGAGGTGATGATTGTTATAATGACACCGGGGACCATGGCTCTTACGAGGACGAAGCAGGTCACTATGGTGAATACGAAGACGAAGAAGACTACGAAGCCTGTGAAGATGAACGAGAAGAATCTTTTGCTTCGGGTCAAGAATACGAAGGTAGTGACGCTTCGAGGTATGATGACTCTACTTACTCTCATTGTGATGACCTTGAATACGACGAATGTGACATCGAGGAAGTCGATGACGAAGTTGACCGAGCAAACTATTTGATGTCTTCTTCCGTCGGTGTCTCGTGTGGAGAACAAGAGAGTAGTAGAACCCCTTCCATCGGGTTGGGAGGTGGTGGAGGTTGTTCCATGGGAGGAGGAAGATTTGCAACTTATAGTCGTGGCACACGATTCAATGCTTCCAATTCCTATGGAAAGGGTGGCTCGAGGAGCACTGGTGGAAATGGACCCGATGAGGGTAGAGGAGGTTTCTACCGAACTCCCTCTCCGAGGAGAAGTTCTTATGGGTTCCATGCTCGAACTCCTTCCTCGACTTTCAACACTAATAATGTTGGGAGAGTGAAAGGAAGTGGGAGTTATCATAGTGGTGTTACCACTAGTGAAGGAATAAGGAAGACCCAAGTTGTTGGACCCAATATTTATGGACATTCAAGCCCTCTCTTGGATGTGTCAATGCAAGACTTGGGTAGAGAAAGGTTCGCTGTTGAGGTGAATGGTTGTGGAAGAGATTCTCTACGTGAAAGAGTGCCAACGAAGAGTCCTACGAGTGCACGAAGTGGTGGGAAAATTTCAAGAAAAGAGTCGACCGAAGTTAACAAGGTTATCACGATGGCCGATCTCTTGACTGAACTATTAGGGATCGGAGCTGAACTTCAAAGTGTGGATGCGAGACTTGCTAACCTTGATCCGGCAAGGTTCCCGAGGACACCAGCTTCGGAGCCATGTTCGGCAACGAAGAATGAGACCTCGGTTGATGAGTCTTCGAGTCCTAGACTTCGGGTCGATGTTAAAAGTCCACCTACTCCAGCTATGGGTATTCTTGGGCCTCGACCCAACTCACCCGAATATGAGAGACAAAAGATCGAGAGGAGTAAGGGAGTGACCGGTGACAACTCTCGAGAGGAAAAAAGAGAGGATGTGTCGAGTGATGTGAGCGAGTTGTCACCACCCAAACCCACACCAGACCTTGAAAAGAAAATGAGGGAAAAGCAAGAGGGAAAAAGAATCATTGAGAGTGAGGACACCCCTTATTCTAACCTTAACCCTTTATCTTTTTCTTCTACTTGTTCAAAATCTTGTGCAGGAACTCTTGGAGGCAAACCGAAGGAGCCTCAACTCTGTACCGAAGTAGATAGACAAGGAGACGAAGATCTTTCATGTGAGCTCCACGGAGAAGAAACTACTTGTGAGACCTCGAGGACAGAAAAAGAAACCGAAGGCCATTCCGAGGTGATTGTTCGATTTCCTTCCCGTGAGCATGATACTTCCTTGTCTTGTGAAATTGCTAGAGAAACCTCTATGCTAGTTGATGATTTGTATGATTACAATGTTTTTGCAACTAGTGTAGAGTCGAATGGTCAACTTGTGAGTAAATGTGAACCACTAGTTGAGAGAATTGATACGCCACATCATGATGTGAGCTCGATCTTCATCGCATCTCTCTTTAGTGATGAAGTTGTAGTTGACCTTGCTTGTGAACCTTGTTATGACGCCCCACCCATATTTGACAAAGGGGAAGATGAGTTGAATGAATACCTTATCCTTTCCCTTGATGAATCGCTTGATAATGGTGGACTTATGTGTTGTAGTGAGGTTGGTAGTGACCTTGAGGAGTCCCTAGTGATTGAGATGGATCGGATTGTTTTCAATGACTCCTCGGGTAATAGTGATGAACCTAGTCTTGATACCATTCTTTTGTGTGACCATGAATTTGAGGTGCATGCTTTTACATTTCCATTGTGTGAAGATAATCTCATTTGTGGTAGCGAATTGTATCGGACTAGGATTGGTAATCGAATAGACCCTCCATGGTTTGAAAGGTTAGACTCTATGGATGATCCAATATTTGGAACTCCAAGTGGGATGAGTGGTCTTGATTTTGGTTGTGATGAACTATCTTCTTGTAGTCCTAACCTTCATTGTGTGGACTATAATAATGAAGGGCCGATTTTGGAGACCTTCCTTTGGAGTTTGTCTAGTGAAGAAGATTGTCTTGGAGTTGGAATTGGAGGAGAGGAAGTCACTCTTGGTGTGTGTAAGAGTGCTTCCAAGAAGGGGAGTGGAGTATTCGATGAGAGTTGTCGAGTCAATCATATTACTTGCTCCATTCCACATATTGATCTCACCTCGAGTATAGTGCATACCGAAGTCCATAAGCCCCATGGTGATAAAAGTGAATTGAGGGCTCGGTATGATGACTACAAGTGTAGAGGTGATAGGGCCTTTGATCGTTACATCTTGCAAATAAAGTGTCCTATTGATCTCTTCGTGTACTCATGTGTTCGGTATAGTTCCTATTTGAGCCAAGAACTTGTTGTTTCCTTCGGAGACATAGGCTGTTTGATTTGCATTGATGCTTGGCTCTACCATAAGTGTGTGTTTTCAACACTTTTGAACACTAACCTACTCTCGTAGTAGGAAGCCTTGTTTGTCTCTGCCTTGTTTGCAGGTCTTGCCGGTTTGATTTCGAGGACGAAATCCTTTTAAGAAGGGGAGGATGATGCAATACGAACTAGGCTCACCTGTTCGATTCATCAAGCTAGTCCACCGAGGAGTCACATGATGCCCACGATCAAAATGTGGCCGGGATGAAAGATGCCGAAGACTGCCTCGCCGAGCAGCAACGATGGAAATCCACCGAGCAGACAACAAGTGACTGTGACCGTTGCTGACACTGACTTCGGAAGTTGTGAGACCGGGCACAACTTATGAAAGCTCAACGATCAAGTTTGAGCCCGGAGGAAGATATGACAAGCTCGAGCCCGAAGCTGAAAGCAACCGAACCAAGGAAGAACGACGCCGAACAAAGAATCGATCGAAGGGCTACAAATGTGCCCGAGGCAGGAGAGCGTTCGACTCCAAATGTGACCGAGGCAAACAAGCGACCGAATCCAATGTGTTCGAGCTGAGCTGCCGAACACATCAAACTGCTCCAGCCCTGCGTGGCTTTATCTTATTGGTCACCTGTGACCCTTTTACTATTTTGCCCTTTATATTGTCTATATAAACTCCTAGCATAGCTCATTAGTTTAGTTGATATTGAATTGAGAGAATAGAGATAGAATTGGCCGAGCTATTCTTGTTTGAAGCCCGAGGCTTCGTGTATGCCTTCTATGGCTTGGAACCGAAATGGATTTCATCACTAGTATGAATCCTTGTTAGGTTCAAGTTTCATTTTCTCCCTTGGATAATCAATCATGATTTGATTCGGTTTATCCATTCTTTCTTCTATTTCTGTTCTCCCCCTTCCCCGATTTCTTGTTATCTTGGTTACTATTGTTGCTTCCGCCACTTATCTTCATCGTTTCCGCGTCTTGTTTGTTGTCTCCGATTGCAAAGCTTCAACTCCGATTTAGCTTGCATCAAGGTTATTGCATGAGAGGAGAAAAATATTTCCAATGTTGCGACCTTCTGCTACAAGCATGGTTCAAGGAACATTTGAGGAAAGCAAGAGGTGTGCAAGAAAGCAAGAGGTGTGCAAGCATTGTCTAAGCCAACTGGTTACAACTATTTGGTTGGAGAACGATATGGGGTTCCAAAATTCAAGCAGCCAAGCAGCACAGAGAAATGGGTAAAGTTGTTCAAAAACATAACGGAGGGTTTAATTCAATAGATGTGCACTTGGTTTCCTTCATCAGACTTCATCATTAGTTCTGAGAAGGCGTCCATTGTGATACTTATGGGATTGAGAGGTCTCCAACCATATCAACCATTGAGGGTGATGAGGCAAGCAGGGAGGAAGCAAATAATACCACTAATACGAGACACGAAGGCCTATCAGTTCGATTACATTGAAGATGCTGCTCCAAGAGTTAAGAGCATCAGAAAATCCTGGGTAGGAAGAAAAGTCATGGGAGAAGAATCACAAGCATTAGATAGATACAACGCCGGATGCGAACCAACCAACAAAAGTTGGTTACGCTCAAGCATAAAAGGGAATGTGGTAGTATGGCCAAGTCGAGGGAATGACATAAGAGATCGTGAGCGGAAGCTTAAATTCGATACTGAGAATTCATGTTAAAGGCTGTTAATATGGACAAATAAAATAAAGAAGAGATCGAAATATGGAAAAAATGCACATTAGAGTTAGAGGAAAAGATAGAAGTATTGGAGACGAAGCTTGAACAATGGAATTTGGAGTGTGCAGAGGTAGACATTTTACACTTAGTGGTGGCTAAAATGTACCTAACCAAAGCTATGGAAGAAGTCAAGGAGATTACACGAGAAGCAAAGAAAGCCAGGCTGGAATAGGAGCGTGCTGCCTAGTCAACTGTCATTTTCATTTCTTTTGTATTATTATTTCTAAAAGTCATCATGTACCGAATTTCAAATATCGTTGGATGAACTGCTGATATTGATCCAAAAAAAAAAGACGGTAGGTACAGCTAGGCCGTGAACAGCCAACCATCGTACTGTAAAAATTGGATAGGTTCGAGCTATAGTCATTAGGGTCTCCTAAAACGATCTACTAAATTCATCGAGTTGTTCCAAAGGATCAAAACGGCCAGTTATTAATGGAATTCCTTGTCGGCTCTCTGTACTATACTCGTTTGGCCGAGGGCTTCCAAACACATCGTAAGCTAAACCGGTTGATTTGGGAGTTTATGAGAATAATTTGCAACAAAATGCACATTTTTTTTCTTTGTATCATGACAAACTTAGGAAGGCTATACGTCCTTGACACATTATGGTCCATTAGTAAACCTACGTCCAAAATGTCGAAAGGGTTCTTAACCTGAAAAATGACAAAATTGCATCTTTGCATGGATTCGAAGAAATGTTTGCACAAAATATTGATTGTTTGTCTAAGCATGATCAAGACTGTAAGAATTTTTTGATTCTTACCTTTTCTTGTTTGTTTTTCAGACGGCTGCAAGAGGTACACTTCAATTAGAGATTGTTTCCCGACCTCCTCATTTTGATCAGGCTCTGGTGGGAAGATCTGGTTGTTGTTAGCAAGGTTCATGTTCAAAAGGTGTTGGGAGAGCTGGTGGCTCTCAAGTCCTACACTGCCATGCCTAGTTTAGTCGAAGCCGCTACACATTTCTGGGACTATAAAAGGGCGGTATTTCATTTCAACGGTATTGAGTTGGCACCGATGTTGGAAGAATTATGAGGACTAGTAGGGTTAGGGCCTGGACCCAAGACTATGATTTATCCCCGAGATGTGGACCCTAAGGAGTTCATTGAATTGTTGGGCGCTCCTTATGATCCATATGTCGAGGGAGTACATGATGGAAAAGTCGCTTTGGAGTACTTGTATTCTAGATTTGGAGATCCAACTCTTAGGCATGATTGGACTTGGGCGTGGGAAATTCAAGATTGGGAGTGGACTGAGTCAAATGCTTTTATCGTTACTTTTCTAGGGAGCATGGCTTTTCCCGAGAAGGAAGGAAAGATCGACATAATATTTGGAAGAGTGATAGAGGGATTACGCAAGGGTACTCACAAGCGTCAAGTGAGTTTGGTTCCAATTATTTTGGGAGAAGTCTATAGGACTCTAACCAAATGTAGAAGAGGAGGACCCTTTTCTGAAGGGTGTAATCTTTGCTACAAATGTGGTTGATAGAGCATTTGCACAGTGTCCCTATCAGTCCAATAGCACCAAGACCGTCAAGAGAAGGAGGCATTCGTTCACATAGCACCCGTATGGCTGGAACAACAGCATGGGAGGACCCTGCAAACATGCAAGGATGGTACACCAAGATTGAAGAATTGCAAGAGGTGCAATGGGTAATCGAGAACTGTGTTGGTTTCATCGTTTCCATACAAGGTCAACACATTACTTTCTTGACACTGATTGGATTCCGAGGAACTCACCACTATGTTCCTCTAAGAATCCTCCGACAAGTAGGAATGACACAACAAACTCCGCAGTTGACGGAAGGGAGAAGCTTCAATGTTGACATAAAGGACATTGAGCATCTGATAGTTGATACTATATTGACAATGTGGGAAAGAAGGTTTACTATGCAGTTTTGTCATGGCCGAGACAATAGGGTGAACCCTGCGGTTACACTAGCTTATCCTCAGTGGCTTAGTGAAGATAGGGAGAGGTTCCGATTAAAGACTAGGTTGAAAAGAAAAACCAAAGCTCCGAGTGTCACTGAAAAATACAAGAAGCTGCGACACGAGTTTGACCAAAGTAAGAATGAATTAAGGGCAACACAAGAGAGGGAGATGAGGAGGCAATACAAGGATAAGATCAAAGGGGATGAACTTAAATATTGGACAGGAAAAGTCATGGCGGCAAGGCAAGCTGCTAGGAATCTACAAGATTTGCTCAAAGGATGGGGGGAGTATTTTAAGTTAGTATCATTAGAAGAAAAGTATGCAATGGAAATAAAAATCTGTGAATTTTTCACAAAGGCTCTGGGAGACATGCAAGCTGGGAAGGATCTGATGGAGATGTTCACCGCCCCTCCACCTATAAACCTAGTTCACAAACCTAAGGAAGAAGCCGAAGGGAAAAAGGAGAAAGAAGATGCTGGAATTGATGCTTGATTCAAAACCTCTTTGCTTGGCACATAGTCTGGTCGTCTTAAGTCGAGTCGTCTTTTGTTTTGTCTTTATTTTCCATTTAGTCGATTCGTTGTCTCAAATTAGTGGTTGTAATAAAGCCAAGCAAATCAAATAAAATTTTGTTATTTTGGGTTCTAAGGCTTGTGTTGATTTTGTTTATGCAAACGAAATGACGTGTTTGGTGCAAACATTACTTCGAATCTTCGATAAGCCTACTTCTGGCACAAAAGAGGTCCCTTGCATAGTAGGACGCAATTTTTTATTAAAACTAACGTATACTCACGTTCTTTTCTTTGTTTCTGATGTGTTAATCCCCAAGTCCCTAAAAGTTTGGTTTGGGTATTCTGGCCATGCCGCAATACCAGTTGAGATCCAGAAGATCAATCCCAACACCTCCCCCTCTTCCTACAAGGATAAGGACGAGATGCAATATGATGGCTGAGTTTGACAAAGTTGGAAATGGAACTCTCGAAAAGCAAGGTGTGGCCTCCTATGAAGACTACGCTAAGCTAGAACAGAGGTTGTTTGAGTTGGAAAATAGGGTTCCTCTCACCCATGCTGAGGAGATAATTGAACCAAACAAAATCGCCCGCCCTCACGGCAAAGATCCGCTATTTCCTGAGAAAGATATCACGTACCCTACCTACATTGCACCTCCAAAAGCACAACAATATAACCCACCTCCCTTCACTGTGTAGAAGAAAACCATTGCATCGTCCACCAAATATCATGACATGTATGCATGGACAAAGGAAGATTCAGACAGCACCAAAGAGCAAGTCCAGTTGCTGGTTGAGAAGTTAAAGCAATTCTACGGCACCAAAAGAGCCAGAGGGCTAGCTTATGAGGACCTCTGCATGTACCCTGACTTGAAGCTTCCCGAGGGTTATAAGACACCCAAGTTCAATATGTTCGACGGCAGTGGTGACCCAATGGCTCATCTGAGATCTTATTGTGAAGAGCTGGTTGAGTTGGGCATGATGAAAAGATCCGCATGCAATTTTTCAACCGCAGTCTGACCGGAGATGCATTGGTATGGTACTCAAATAAACAAACAAAGAAGTGGAAAAGCTGGGAAGCGATGGCTGGAGACTTCGTTGAAAGTTTTGGGCACAGCACTGATGCCATGCCCGATCTGTTTTATTTGGAGAAGTTGAAGAAGAAGCTCACTGAGACCTTTAGAGAATTTGCAACTAGGTGGAGAGCTGAAGCCGCTAAAGTTCAACCTTATATGGAGGACGCAGAGATAGTAGCAACCTTCATCCGCATACATGAGGACGTATACTTTGATAAGATATTGAATATGCAAGACAAGAAGTTCGGGGATTTGATCAAGATCGGAGATATAGTTGAAGATGGATTGAAAACTGGTAGGATCGTTAGTTTGGCCGCACTACAAGCCACTAACAAAGCCCTGCAAATTGGTAACACTACTGCATAAAGGAAAAAGAAGGATGATGTCTCCTTTGTGGCCGCGTCACTCGATCATTCTCCCACCCACAACCACTAGTACCAAACACCTCCTCCATCATACTCATATATTCCACCCACATCCACCTACCCAGTTTACAATACTCAACCCATGTTCCAAAACCCACCACCACAAAGACCACCACACCCACAAAGACCACCATACCCACAAAGCCCTAACTACCGAAACACTAACACCTATCCACCAAGGCCTCACGCCAATAACAATCCAAGACCCAAAAGAAACTATACCCCATTGGCTGAATCCCGCACTCAGTTGTTTGAAAGACTCAAAGCAGTAGGCCACATACAAACCGTACCGTTCAAAATGCCTCATAGAATTACACCTTACTTTGACCAAACCAAAACCTGTGCCTATCATTCTGGTTGGCCTGGTCATGATACCGAGAAGTGCTATTCCCTGAGAGACAAAATACAAGACTTGATCGATCAAAAAGTGATCCACCTAAAAACTCCAAATGTGCACAACAACCACCTGCCTAACCACACAGACAATAGGGTGAATTTGATCGAGTTAGATGAAGAATGCAATTTGGAGGGAACCATTGTCAAAGCGAAAGGAGACAAACCAGTGCTTGCTTCTGTTGCTCAAGCCACTACAGCACCTGATCCCATTGAGGTGGAAATAGCTCCAAAATTATACGTTGACGTAGTTCCCCGTACAGTGACAAGGCGGTACCATGGGACAATGAAATGGAGAAAAAAGGAAAATTAAAAGTTGAGACTGTTGCTGCACAAGAGTTGACTAGGAATGGGAGGATTTATACTCCCTAGTATCTTGTTCAAGGTAGACGAGGCATCATCGAAGAGAAGTCTGAGGAATTGTGGCAGAAGGTGCAAGCAAAAGAATACTCCATGATCGAACATTTGGGCAAGACCCCCGCAAAAATCTCCGTCCTAACTTTACTCCTCAAGTTGGAAAGCCACCGAAATGCCTTAATGAAAGTGTTAGATGAAGCACATGTCCCGGTGGATACCTCAGTTGAGAACCTAGCCAGCATGGTCGGACAAGTCATGAAGTCCAACTGAATTGCTTTTCATGAGACGAGCTGCCACATGAAGGGTTGAGTCACAACAAAGCTTTGCACATTACTATCAAATGCAAAGACTGGTTCATAGGGAGAGTTTTCATCGACGGAGGATATGGTTTGATCATATGTCCATTCATCACTCTGAAGAGAATTGGAATTGATCAAAGCAAGATAAGAGAGAGCAACATGAAAGTAAAGGCTTTTGATGGATCTGAAAGAATCACCATTGGGGAAATCAACTTAACCATCATGGTCGGTCCCGTGGAGTTCAATGTTGAGTTTCATGTCATGGATATCTCCGCTTCTTACACCCTATTACTAGGGAGACCTTGGATTCACATGCCTGGAGCGGTCCCTTCTACACTAAACAAGACAGTGAAGTTCGAGTGTGACCACAAAGAGGTGGTAGTGTTCGGTGAGGGGAAAAACTCCATCTATAATAAACAAACCATACCGGAAATCGAAAAGAATGCTCCCGATCACCAAAACTACAACAAGATTTGGAACATCACAGACGCTGTCCAAGGAGTTTATATTGCACACTTCGCTCCTAAACTGGTCAACACACCGCCTGGGATTGAAGAAAGGAGGAGAAGCTTTTATAGCGCTTATTGGGATGGTCAAGGCAAAGGCTATGAAGGAAGAAATTTGGTCTGGGAACTAGTCACATCTGATTTGGGTGTGCCCTCGCGCGAATTTCGTGAGACCTTACCAGCTAAGACAGAGAAACGACCGATGTACTCACCAAATGCTTGCCCTAATTGGAAGCGTATCTCTAAAGAAACAATGGGGAAGCAAGTGTGGCTACCAAAAATACTCGAACCTATGGAGGTGGTGATTGAACAGCCATATGTACTCCCACAACCTGCAAAATAGCCCTGAGACTAGGTTGTTGGTGTCATAATAAAGCAAGGCTATGAACCTGGGAAAGGATTGGGAAAGAACCTAGATGGCATGATCAAGCCAATTTGAATTGTGTAGAGGCCCGTCAATTAGAAAGCTAGGATATGGTACATTGTGACTTATGAGAAAAGCATGGAAAAAGCATCACTGGACTTCAAATTCTACAAGAAAAGCACCAAGACTCGCCTACATGTTTTCGTCTCGTCTGGTTACTTGGATGGCCGAAAGGGGGAGTTATCTGCAACGCAAGGAGTTGAACCAAAGATAGATGATGCTGAAGAGGACTGCTGGCAGGAGTGCAAAAGTTGTTCATATCTGATGAAGACTGCTGTGTGATCCTGGAAGAGCATGTCGAACCTCTTGGGCTGACAAAAGTTGAATCTGGAGTTGCATTGAATAACTGGATCAGCAACCGGGCCCGAGCTTACCGTGGACCTTGGTAGAGCTGGGAGAGAGTGTTTATTTCATGTTTTCTAAAATAAAACCCAACTTTGAGTCATGGAATTTTCATTTCTTTTCTGTTTCACATGTTTTCCTACAAACTTTGTTTTCCAAGGATTCATAAACAAAATATCGCACTAAGTTCCTTTAACTTTTTGTTTTAATCTTTTAATTTTTCAATATTTTATTTTTTCAGCATTCAAACTAATAATGCCATTGAGTCCACAACCGCAACGTGTAATGAAATAATAGAGCTTGAGGAAACTGAGTTTGATTATGATGATTTTGTTGAGACCACACAAGAGAAAATTTAAAGATTTGAAAATAAGCCTAAGCGAAATCAAGATGAAACTGAGGTGATAAATCTGGGAGATGAAGAAACTGTAAAAGAGACAAGGATTAGTGTGCATCTTACCGCAGAAGATAAAAAGCGGTATACCGAAATCCTTAGGGAATACGAGGATGTATTCGCCTGGTCGTATGATGACATGACTGGCATAAGCACAGATGTGGTAGCTCACAAATTACCTATCAATCCAGGCTTTCCGCCAGTTAAACAAAAAGCCCGAATTTTCAAGTCATCAGTTTTGCTAACAAAGGCGTTAACTCAACATCCCCAAATCTAAAAACATTTAGTTCTTCATCCTAAAACGACACCGACACTTCAATAATATCTCTACATGGCTCCATTTCTAATAGGGAAACCAAATGACCCAAATATTGACGTACTTCGGTTTGCTCACCCAATAAAAAATTATTCCACAATCTAGTTAACAAAGGAGGTGCGCCCATAGTTATTCCAAAACAGTGAAACTTTTGACTCATTGTGACCTATAAAGAAAAAGTAAAGGGTTAAAACCTCCTCCCTTTTTTGAGAATAATTGGACAAATCAAAATGTGTTTTTATTTTCGTCTCACTTTTCTTTTCACTCTCTTTTTCTTTTCTCTCAAATGCACATAAGCATGTCCAAACGTTCCTTTGGGGTCAAAAACGCGTCAAGTAGCCGGCTCACGGGGAGCCCTTGCTATGTATGATGCATGATCATTACATTCAAAGAGTGGTGTAATTCTAGAAACGGTTCCCCAAAGCGGACGGCCTAGGAATGAAACCATTTAAAATTGTTGGTTGTACCACAGACCAGCTATATTCCAAAATGTCCCTCCTAAAATATTTTTTGTGGGAGCGACCCTAGGATCCACGTAATCGCCCGAGTGTGTGCAAGATATCGTTTCTCAGGAGCGGGGGAGTATGAGTGAAATATGCCAAGTTACATCAAATTTCAAATTCATACAAATAAATAAATAAAAAGGGAAAAAGAAACAAAAAAGAAACCAAGTTAGTAAAATCATAATAATACGAATAGAAAGATAATAATCAAATAAATCCCAAAATTTAAAGACTCGTTATGGTTAGGACTTTGAATAACCCTAGCAGAGTTGTCATTCTGTCATACCCAATTTTAGGCTCAACTCGGAGCGAGTCGGGTTTCGAATTTGACTGGGTAACTCGTTTGAGTTCAAGAATTGGAGTCGCCACATAATATAGTTTTCTAAGGTGTATTAGGTCATCTAAGCGTCTAAGGTCAGTTCATTATTATTAGACTAGTCCAGTTTCATAAATTCAACGGGTAAGAAGTCCAAATGACTCAGGGAAGAAGGTGTTAGGTACTTCCTCGAGTCCCACAAAAAAAGTGGTTCCCGCCCGAGTCTATATTTTGGGATGTCTTTGCAAAGTTGTGAACGTCATCATATGCATTGCTAACCTAAATGGTCAATTTCGTAATCAATTCATAAAACCAAATCTATCTATGCAAGTTTAAATAGCATAAACATAACTGGGCTTCATGTTTTACACATACGACCTTTATTTCACGCCTAATCACGTTCTAAGGCCTCTAACATAAATGCCTAATCGCAAATAGGGTAATATCTGCAATGGGTATCGAAATTCAGCTTATTTGTGCAGTTTCAGCATCTAAATTAGATTTGCACAGATGGATAGTTTTACAAAAATAGGCAGTTTTCGTAAATAGTTTCAGATTTTATCAAAAACCAAATGGGTGTTATTTTTAAAATAAAATGTTAGCCATTTAGGGTCAGTGTGACTCGTCATTAATTGTCGAGTCCTAACTTAATGGCTATTTCATTTTTGGGATCATTTTCAAAATATTTATGTACAAGAAAGGTTGCTTTTAAGAAAAAGGGCAGATTTCGCAGACAAACACACAAATGCAAGTAGAGGCTGTCGCACATAAATAGTTATAGATATAAACACACAAATACATGAAGCGTTAACAGTTTTCTTTAGAAAATAATATTTAGAAGTGTATAGTAGATCTCATTACTCATACTCCCCTATACACTATTAGATCAGTGTATAGGAGATAGAATAGGTTTTAAAAGTTGCTTTACACACATAAAAGGCCCTATTTGAAAAAGGTTTTTGTTCGTGCAAAAGAGGGGACAATTTTAACTTTGAAAAAAGGTAATCAGATTTTGGCATGCTTTACACAGATAATCCCCATTCTTGAAACTTCAGAAAATCGACGTTATTTAAACAGTGTCAAGTTGAAATCAGGTCATAGTAAATTCAACTAAGTCTCAATTCATTACCCAATTTCTAGTTTCGATGCAAGACCTATGTTTTCTTTAAAATGATGCAACACACAAAGAGAGAAGTTAGGAAGTGCCCCTGTGTGGCTAAACACATGGCTTGTTGCCATGTCCTTGTATTAAATAAGGATACACACAGGGAGGGCCTATTAAATACAAACAAGTGGGAAGAAAAACTAGAACAAGTCAGGAAAGAAGGGATGAAGATAGTACCCTGTGTACACTTGAACATGGCACTTTCTAAGATTGGCTTTTCAGGGCAAAGAAACCCTTTGTCAAACATCAAAAGAACCTGTAAATTAACTTTGATATAGCCTTAAAGCTATCCTTACATGCTTGTTATTAAATCAGAGACATGCAAAGGATGGTAGTGCCAGTAGTATTAAGCCTTCTTCTCTAGAAAGGTTTCCAAAAAAAGATGAGAAAAAGTCTCTGGAAGTGAAACTATATTGCTTTTGCTTTTTCTTTCAGTTTTTCTTTTTATGCAGAGGGTGTATGCTTGTGAAGTGTGTGTGGAATGAAAAGAAGAAATGTTTATATAGTTGTGGGGTGAGGAAATCCAAGTTCAAACGGGTGAAAGCCAAGAATGGCAAGAGAATATTGCTTCCAAAAGTTAAGAAAATCCATCAAGTACCCCTTACATATATAGATTGATCAGTCCCAAAGGTTAAGGTAAAACAGATTTTAAACCAACTTGGATCCCTTCCCTTAAACCCCAAACAAAGTCTAGGTTCACAAATCAGTTTCTCAATGATTACAGGTTCGAAATACTTTTATTACTCTAACAGATTCCAATTAGAAAGCCTAATGAATACTTTGCCAATCATTTGAACAAATTCCCTTCTAAATGCTAATCACATGTTTCAATTAACCTAAATCATATTTCGTTAATGTTGCAAAGCAAAGTTCCAATCAAATTTCAAACTGAGTTCATCACATCTGCATTTCAGTCGACTAGGCACATTGTAGGTTAATTGAAATTAGCTTTTCTTTCTTTAAAAAAAATTGCCATGGGCTCTAAGGATTAAAAATGAACAGATATGGCCTAGGGAGCAAGCTATGAATGTGTCAAATTCAGTCATGCAAATATCTTCAAAAAAATTTCAACTTTAATTAACGACTTAAGCAAGAGCTGTTACTCAAGTGGACGTTTAACCTAACTGATTAATACATGACAATTAATCAACTAGACATGCTAAGGCACAGGACAACGGACTAAAATCATGCATGAACATCACACGATAATTCATGAATCAAGAAAAGGGAAGGATTACCCGTTTTAGGTTTAATCGGGTCAGTCTCGACCCATCTCTGATTGCGCATGAATGAGGGTTTTCCTTCCATTAGGTTGTAGGGATCAGGTCTAACCCAAATCCCCACCAGTATTTTTTCTCCGGCGATGGTGATGGATTCCACAAAGATCCAAGTTCTCAACCTCACCATTTGGGGTAACTAGTATAGGGGTTTTGTAGCGGATGAGACGAGGGTTACAAATATGTAATTTGTTTCCATTTTTACCGGTGATAATGGCCGGACTACGACGATGGCAGAGGAAGTTTAACGAGAGAGAAAGGGTTACGACGGCCGAGTGTGTGAGGGAAATGAGTTCTTGGAACTAAAATTTCAAGTACTCAATACTCAGTTTATATTTCAGGATTCAGAGATGACGTTTTATACTAGTTCTTTCTTCTATTCTATTTGTCTTCTCTTGTATCATCTTTTATTTTCTCATAGCCAATTGTAAATCCTACAACGAAAAGTACTATATCTACAATGACCAGGAATAAGGACATGATGAAGAGTTATCATCCTTACCTTGCAAACTTGACAAAGAAATTAAAGAATTCCTTTTTGTTTACCATGAAGAAGATTGCAAGCAGCTTCAATGGAGTCAAGCCTTACTGTCGTTTCCTTGCTTGGCTCCTCTAGGTTTTTAATTCTTTTGTTTTCTTTTTTTCCTTTCTTTTGTTTTAGTTTTCTTTTATTCTTTTCTTTTTCTGTTTGGTAAAATTTGCAAAAAGGGTCATTATACTTCCACTTGACCTCAAAATTACCCCAATGTCTTGGGAATATAATAAGACCCCAATGTCTTGGGAATATTCATAATCTGGACCCAAAATTTTAATTTCACCAGTCTTTAACCAGCCAATAGGAGATCGACATCGTCTTCCTTACAAAGCCTCGTATGGAGCCATCTGAATACTTGCTTGAAAACTGTTATTGTAAGCAAACTCAACCAATGGTAAGTACTTGTCCCAGCTACCACCAAAATTAAGGACACACGACCTCAACATGTCTTCCAAGGTCTGTATGGTCCGCTTCGACTACCCATTAGTCTGCGGGTGGAATGCAGTACTCAGATACGGTTGATTTTGACACCCTTGATTGCTGACCTAGTTCCTTAGTTTATGTCGAGGGCTTCAATATGTAGGATATATTCATGCCAAGACGATCTTACCTAGTATATATCGTGTAATTTTTTGGTGAAGGAAATTCACATGATCTCCTTCCTACAAGGGCAGCTCCGCCCCCTGACCCCTAGTCGTCTCTCTTTGTTCTCCAGGAATTTAAATGATACTCTCACAGAGTGATGGAATTCTCTTAGTCAATTCCAAAAAGAATATTATTTTTTTAATTTAAAATGATTTAATTCTTAGGTTTGTCATCTTATCCTTAATGAGATTATTTATAGCCACATAAGTATATGTAGTTCACTTTATACCACAAGTTTCGGAAGTCTCCATTATTTCTTAAAATTGATATTCCAAACTATGATTTATGAATTAAAATGAATTTTTAATTTAAAAAAAAAACATAAAGTTGGCGGTTAGGTTTGATATACTCTGGCCAAAATAACTTGACAAAAAAAAAACAAAAGAAAAGAAAAGAAAAGAAAGTAAAATATGTAGTGTTGAGGAAATACTTTGAAGAATGACAAACGAGAAGGACCCAGTTGTTCTGGAGGAGAACCTGGTCTTTGTATAGAAGGGCACGACTGATCAAAAAGATTGAGGGTTGCAAATCCCTGCGGAACTAGGAGTAGTGGCGCGTGTATGAGTACGCATCCAAGTCAGACTAAAAGAGGTTGTGCCCAGGCTGTGTCTTCGAGGTACGAATACGAGTTGGACTTGAACAAGGAAAGAGTCACAGGGAATCTTGTCTTACCATAATTACAAGGTTTCCTTGTAGAACTCGACTAGGGTTCTGATCCCTCTATAAATACAAGTAGTTGATGCAGCCGCAACTCTGTTATTCACAAATAGAGATTTGAGAGCGTACACAGGCGATTCAGCAACTTTCAACGTGAGATAACTGAAGAAAACAACTGGTGGAGTTGAGTAGGTAGAGTCTATATTTTTTGTCTAGGTTCTTGGTTTGTAAGTTGTCTTGTTAAAAGCTATCATTGTTATTACATATCAGCTTATTGTAGAAGCAATTGTGCTAGGTGAACTTGTGATAGATTAGTTTGTAAAGCTAGATGTTAGCTTTGTTGAGTGATTAGGGTCTAGAGTGTAGCCCCTTGGTTACAGAGTCTTGTAATCAAAAAGTTGCTCTTTGTGTTAGTGGATTGGTTCGAAAATCTTAGAGTGTGGGTCATGGTTTTTCTCCCTTGAGCAAGGAGTTTTCCACGTAAAAACATCGTGTTCCTTATGCCTTTTGATTGTGTGTGTTGTGGTGTCGAAGTGAAAAATGTTAAGTAAAGAACAAGGTTCTTGACTCAGGAGAATCATGTTCTCACAAAGAAAAATCGGTAGACACTATTCAACCATCCCTCCTAGTGTACTTAGGAGATGCTCAGATTATAACAAGTGGTATCAGAGCAGGTCTTCTCGTGCTAGGTTAACACCTTGAGAAGTATCAGGATCGTGAGTGCACCACCTACCATCACTGAAATACAGTCAGTTCTAAGGCCCCCACAGTTCAATGGGCAGTACTATGCTTGGTGGAAGAACATGATAGAAAATTAAATATGTGCTGAAGACTACTAACTATGGCTTATAGTATCTGAAGGAAATTTGACTCCTACCAAAATAATTGGTGAAGGAGCTACTGCCAAAGAAGAACCTTAGTCAAAAGAGGAGTTCAATAAGGCGGATTATAAGATAATTGAAAAGAACCGCAAAGCCAAATGTCTGGTAATTTGTGGTCTTGGCCCTGAGGAGATAGAGTATCATCATATAAGACTGCTAAGGAAATCTGGGATGCCCTGCAAGTTGCACATGAAGGAACCACTGAGGTGAAGGACTCCAAGAGGAGAATGTTAAAAAGATAATTTGAGTTGTTCACTATTGGAGAGAAGGAATCAATCCGGGATATGATGACTAGGTTGACCATTATCACTAATGAGATGAGATCTCTGGATATGGAGCTGCCTGAGCAAGGGATGGTGGAAAAGGTTCTGAATGTACTACCTGAGGCTTGGGAACCCAAGATTACTGCTATCATTAAGTCCAAACCTCTTAGATCTATCAAACTTGAGGAACTGGTTGGGAGTCTTAAAACACATGAGATGATGAAGGATTCAAAAAGTAAACCCGCTCTCAATAAGGACAAGACCCTTGCACTCGAAGCAACTGATGAAACTGAGGATTATGTTGATTTGTAATCAGTTGAAGCGGAAATGGTTAGTGCTTTGAGACAGAAGTTCAACTTTGGAAAGTTCAAAGGTTTCAAAAGAAATAACAAGGAGAGCCCTGGAAGAAAGAACATAGTTGAAAGTCTAGATTATTCAGGATACTTCAAGTGCTTCAAGAAGGACCATGCTGTCGTGGATTGTCCAATGTGGGAAGTAGAATGGATGAAAAATAGAGCAACGAAGGAGAAGGAAAATGAGGCGTCAAAGGAGAATGCAAAAGATAAGAAGAAGGTGAGACGACCTCCAAACTTCAAAGCAGAAAGAAGAAAGAGAAAGGAAGCTTTCTATGCTACATGGGGACCTACTGACAGTGAATCTGATCATGAAAATGAATCTAGAGATGATTCTCCACTAGCACTGATGGGGTTGTCGGATGTTAGTTCAGACGAGGAAGATCCTCGGGAGTTCAGAGGAGGAAGAGATCCTTCAAAGCCACCTATGTTTAACGGGACAAATTACAAGTGTTGGAAGAAACAGATGAAAAACTTCCTTCAAGAAATGAATTACAGTCTCAGGTTTATTGTGAAAAGAGGACCTCATGTTCTTGTAAAGAGAGCAGCAAATGGAGTTCTAGTTCCAAAGCTGGTAGAAGAGCTAGATCCTGAAGACCTAGACTGGTTGCAGAAAAATTCCAAAGCTGAATTGTACCTGAGGAAAGGGCTGACTACTGATGTGTTAGCAAGGATACTTGAATACAAGTCTGCCAAAAAAGTGTGGAAAAAGCTGAAAGAGATGTACACAGAAGATGACCAAAAAAAGGACTCAGCTCTTATGGCAACTGATGGAGAGGAAGCTGCTCATTCCGTAGAGGTATGTCTTTCTGAGCTTAAAGAAAATCTGCACACATACTCTACTGAAAATCTGATTTAATCACTGCCACTTTAATTGAGGGTTATGAAAAATAAAAAATTGAGAAAGATAAATTAACTGAAGATATAAGTGATCTCAGAACTAAACACAAGAGTCTTCAAGAACAAAACATTGAACTGGAAGAAATCAATGCCATTTTGAAAGGGCAGACTCTTGTGTCAAACTCTAAGATCACAGAACTGGAATTAGAATTAAATCAGTTAAAGGAGTGTGTCATTGATAAGCAAGTAATAAGTGAAGTTCAAACCTTTCTTGAAAATGAACTTAAAAGAACAAATAAGATCCTGTTGAAAAATCTGACTATGAGCTTACCAGATTAACAAAATGGAATAAGTCCTCTGAGGCAATGAACTGGGTCCTTGAAAATCAGAACAAAGGAAAACAAGGGTTACGATTCAAATAACCATTGCCGCCATACAATCTGAAAAGCAAATATGTTGGTTTGCCTTGCAACATGTTATGTACCTTTTGTGGTGAAACAGGTCATTACAGACAAAGGTGCATGAATGCAAACAAGGCAAAGACCAAAAATAAAAGAAGTTTTCTACCTCAATGGGCTAAGAAAGATTTGATTTATCCATTTTCTCATAAGAAGGGACCCAAGCTTGTTTAGGTTTCTAAAGCTAACCCTTAATTTGTTTTGCAGGCTGGAGTGAGGGAGAACAACCCAAGCTGGATTCTTGGCAGCGGTTGTTCAAGGCACATGACAGGAGATAGAAGAAACTTTATCTCACTCGCAACATTTCAAGGAGGTAGTGTAGCCTTCGAAGGAGGAAAAAGTGGTCAGATTGTAGGAATTGGAAAAGTTGGGAGAACTCTGGATCATGCAATTGAAAACGTATACTGTGTCGATGGTCTCAGACACAACTTGTTGAGTATCTCTCAACTGTGTGATAGAGGGAATGAAGTGAGTTTCTCCTCTGTAGGTTTCATTGTAAAGAACCTACAGAGGGGAGATATTGTTATGGAAGGAAAAAGGGTGAACAATATATACAAAGCATCACTGAGATCACTGGCTGAAAACAACTTAACATGCCTGAATATGCAAGAAAGTGATTCTTAACTGTGGCACAAAAGAATGGGTCATGCTAGTCTCTCACAGCTCAACAAGCTAGTATCAAATAAGCTGGTTTGTGGACTGCCTAGTAAGAAATTTGAAAACTTAAAAATGTTTGATGCTTGTATTAAAGGAAAGCATGTGAGATCATCCTTTAAATAAAAAAAGGTGGTGAGCACATCAAAACCACTGGAATTGATACATATGGATCTGTGTGGACCTATGAGAGTCAGGAGCAGAGGAGGAAAGAGGTTCGTGTTCGTAGTAGTTGGTGACTACTCAATGTATACATGGACCTTATTTTTGGCATCCAAAGATGAAGCGTTTGATAGCTTCAAAGATTGGGATGGTGTTGTGCAGAAAAGGTTGAGCCTGGAACTTGTCAGCATTAGATCTGATCATGGAACAGAGTTTGAAAACTCAAAGTTTTTTGAGTATTGTGCAAAACACAGCGTAGATCATAATTTCTCTGCACTAAGAACTCCACAACAAAATGGAGTCGTTGAAAGGAAGAACAGGTCTCTGGAGGATATGGCAAGGACCATGTTGCTGTCAAGTGGTCTTGCAAGAAACTTCTGGGCTGAAGTAATAAACACTGCTTGCTATTTGCTGAACAGATGCTCCATAAGAGCTATTCTTGACAAGACCCCATATGAGCTTCTCAGAAGAAGAAAACCAAATACTGCTCATCTAAGACCCTTTGGCTGTAAATATTTTGTCTACAGCAACGACAATGAACCTTTAGGGAAGTTTGATGCAAGAAGTGATGAGGCAATATTCCTTGGTATTCTACTCAAAGCAAAGCATACAAAGTGTTTAATAAAAGAACACAAGCAGTGGAGGAAAGTATGCATGTGGTATTTGATGAATCCGATAAGGAAGTTGATGAAATGAAGTAGAGGATCAAGCCATTGGCCTTACTCGAGAAGATAGTGTAGGTAACTCTGAAGATCCAAAAGAGGAGGAATCATGTGAGGACTCAACCTTACGAGAACAGGGAGTCAATATGACAGGGGGAACATCAGATGAAGTTAATAATTCAACAAATTAGGAAGAACCTACCCAAAGTGATGCTGAAGGTTCTTCTCGTCATATTCAACCCAGGCCATGGAAGCACCAAAGTTCTCATCCTTTGGAGAACATATTATCTGAATTGGATGCTAGAATTATGATCAGGTCGGCCTTGAAGAACTTTTGTGCATTCTTTGCTTTCCTATCATCTCTAGAACCAAAGAATGTAAAAGAAGCCTTAGAAGATCCAGATTGGGTTCTAGCCATGCAAGATGAATTACGTCAGTTTAAAAGAAGCAAAGTGTGGCACCTGGTTCCTAAGCCAAAGGACAGATCAATAATTGGAACAAAGTGGGTGTTCAGAAACAAACTGGATGAGCATGGTATAGCAATAAGAAACAAAGCTAGATTAGTAGTCCAAGGATACAGTCAGGAAGAAATAATTGACTATGATGAAACTTTTGCACCAGTAGCAAGGATGAAAGCTATTACTCCCTCCGTTTCAAAAAGGATGAACCTATTACTATTTGAAGGGTCAAACAAGATTATGTTTGACCACATGTCTTATAAATATTTTCTAACTATTTTGAATTGTTAACTATTGTGACTTATAGTATTTTTCATGTAGTTTCTAAATATGTAAATTTTATTTCAAAAATATTAAAAATTCGATGTGCAAATTCCCGGTCAAAATTAGTCAATTTGACCCTCGTACTCCGCAAAGGTTCATCCTTTTTGAAACGGAGGGAGTAGAATGTTAATTGCCTTTGCTACATACATGGAGTTCACATTGTATCAGATGGATATGAAGAGTGCCTTCTTGAATGGTTATCTAAATGAAGAAGTCTATGTAATACAGCCACCAGGTTTCGTGAACAGTGAATTTCATGATCATGTTTACAAACTTGATAAGGCACTCTATGGATTGAAGCAAGTTCCAAGGGCCTGGTATGAAGACTATCAGGGTTCTTACTGAAGAATGGTTTTATACGAGGGAAGATTGATAACACACTATTCTTAAAAAAGAAAGGAAAGGATCTATTGGTGGTTCAGGTATATATTAATGATATCATTTTTGGAGCTACTGATAAGGAGCTATGCAAGGGATTTGCTGAACTGATGGGCAGTGAATTTGAAATGAGCATGATGGGAGAATACAATTTCTTCCTAGGATTGCAGATAAAACAGACGCCTGAAGGAACCAAGATTCATCAATAAAAATATGTCAAGGAACTTCTGAAGAAATTTGACATGGAAGGAGCAAAAGAAATGACTACTGCTTTTGCTCCTGGAACCAAGCTGGATATGGATGAACTAGGACTTTCTACAAATGAGACAAAATATAGAGGAATTATAGGTTCACTCCTCTATCTCACAGCCAGTCGACCTGATATTGAATACAGTGTGGGACTGTGTGCTAGATTTCAGTCCAAGCCTAAGGAATCACATTTGACAGCTGCGAAGAGGATCTTGAGATACTTGAAAGGAACTCAGGATCTATGTCTATGGTACCCAAGGGGAGGTACTTTTGAACTTATTGGTTTTGCTGATGCAGATGACGCATGTCACATGGTGGACAGGAAGAGCACTTCAGGAATGGCACATTTTCTTGGTCCCTGCTTAGTTTCTTTGGCAATAAAGAAGCAGAACTCAGTAGCCTTATCTACTGCAGAAGCTGAGTATGTAGCAGCTGCATCATGCTGCTCATAATTGCTATGGATCAAACAGCAGTTGGAGGACTTTGGTATTAAATGTGGAAATGTGCCCATTTTCTGTGATAACACAAGTGCAGTGAACACTGTCAAGAACCCAGTCCAATATAAAAGAACAAAGAACATTGATATTAGACACCATTTTTTTAGAGATAATGTAGAAAAGGGTCTGATTATTATGAATTCTTGCAGGACTGAAGATCAAATTGCTGACATCTTTACCAAAGGACTGAACAAAGTTCAGTTTGAGAGGAAGATGTTGGAGTTAGGGATGACCAAAATACACGGATGACTCAGCAGTTGTTCCCCAATGATTGGTTAGTTAAGTGTTCAGCAATCTATTTGTAACTATTGTTGTTATTGTCCAGTCTAATTTTTGTACTTTATTAAGTATACTTGTTCCGCTGAGTAGCACCAAGTTGGGCTAATTTGTTCCCATGAAAGAACCTACAAGGTACGTAGAAGGAACCAAGGCAAGCATGAGGAACCATGTCAAGGTACAACTACACAGCTATTTATGTTAAGTGTCATAACTGAAATTGATTGTTAATTATATGTGTGTCAAGGAAGGCTTTCCATGTCCTTGTAACCATCCTTGATTATAGGAATAATTCCATTTGTGGTTAGACTTCTACTAGACTTTATCGGACCCCACTCATTTAAAAAGACCTTGTTTGGGTAAGTTTATGTAACCGTCAAATCAACACCTTTTCCCAGTTTTCAAAACTTCAAAAAGCTTCCTTTTGTCTTTTAGCCATTATTAGCACCTTTTCCATATAGAAAACCTCTGACCCCATTACTTCTTCTCATTACACAATTGCAAAATCTTTCCTTACACTGTTCTCTTTCTCTCTCTAAAATCAAACGAAAAAAAATTTGCCTTCATTCTCTCCAGAAACCCTAATAAAAAATTCGCCATGTCTCAAGCACAATCCTCTTATGCTTCTCGTACTAAAAACTCAGAGACCCAAACGTCCAAAAAATCTACTCCAAAACCCCCTCCCTCTACTCTCGCAGAGAGAATTGCCAAAGCTAGGGTAAAATTTCTCAAAAAGGCAGGAAAGAAGGGTGTCAAGAAGACGGTTGTCAGATCCTCGGATCCCACGCCGGCAGAACTAGTTTCCTCTGAAAAATCGATTGAGGTAAAACATGACTCTACTCTATCTGATTCTACTGCTTTATTGTTTGTAAAAAGTCCTGGAAAATTGAGTACTGAAATATTGATAAAAGGACTAGATGAAATCGTAGAAAAGGTAGAGCCTAGTGGTATGTCTGATAAGGGGAAGGTAGTTCAGGAGAACATGAAGGTTGTTCAGGAGGAACCTATGCCTAAGTCTAGTTTTCATGTGCCCTTAGTGACTGAGGAAATAGTGGAGGATAATATAGTTGAAAACTTGTTGGAAAGAATGAGAGAAGAGGATTCTGCTGAATCCAAAAAGGAACATATCAACGAACCCAGTTTGGAGGCTATTCCTATTGAAAAGGTTCATGGGATGTCTGTGTTAGAGGGTCCTGTAGTTGAAGGACCTAGTTCTGCTGAGGCTGCAAAGGACTTGAGTGAAGAACCTGGTTCTCGCTCAGATCCTATTGTGGCTGATGATGCAGAACTAAATTGGACTGATTCTGATGAGGAAAATGATGAGGAAATTCTGGAAAGTGATGGTGAAAGTGAGACTGTTGTAGAGAAAGTTGAAGAAAAGAAAAAAGAAGAGTGTAAAATGAATGTTTGGGGTAGAAGAGGAGAAGTTTCTGGAAGAGGGTGAAGAAGAGGAAGTTGTGTTTGTAAGTGAGAAAAAGATTGAAACTGACAAGAGGAGGAGGCTGTTGAAAGGGGGAAAGTCTGTGCCTAAAAGAAGGCTGGTGGATGAAAGTAGTGAGGACTCTCAGGAGGAGAGGACTGAAAGTGATGACAAAACTGCTACTCAGCCAGTACCAAGAAGGGTGGTTACCAGGTCTGCCCTTAAGCAGCAGTTAGAAAAGGTTGAGAAGCTAGAAAAGAAAGTCAAGAAAGTAAGTGCTGGAAGACAGGGAAAAAGAAGAATGAGAAAAAAGTTGTTGAGGCCAAGGAGAAAAGTGATGAAGCAGGGAGCTTTATGGAACCTAGTGACTCAGATATAGACAATGAGTTTGAAAGTAAGAAGTAGAGAAAAGACACTGATGAGGAGGTTGACAGAACAACCTTATTTGCGAGACACCAGGTATTGGCTGGGAGCATCCTAAGTGATCTGAAGGAGCACAACATGAAACCTCTACTTAGAAAGGTGGAGGATCAAGGCTGGTTAGACCTCTTTGCCAAGAAAGACATGTTTCTGTATTCTGATGAAATTAGAGAGTTTTACACAAATTGTAGGGTTGCTGCTAGAAGGGTATTTTCTATTGTGAAAGGAGTTGAGATTGAATTGGAAGGACAGAGCTGGGAGTGATACTTGATGTTCCTGCTGAGGGTTATTGCACGTATATCAAGTTAAAATGGCCAAAAAGAACTAATGGAGTTGTCACGCCCTAAAATTTACTAAAATAAATAAAATAAAAGGTAGGTTGTGACTTAGGTGTTTGAAGGTACAAAATTATTTAGAGATTTTTTTTCAGAGTCGCCACTTGACATAGTTCAGAGGTGTGCCAAGTCACCAAAGAGGTACCTTGGAACACCTATGACTCGTAAGTGGTCTGCGTCAGAGTTCCGGGTAAGGATCTCGATTGACTCGCGGGAAGGTGTTAGGCACCCTCGAGTCCTGTGCCGAGCACAGTTGCTTTTATTGACGCAATTTTTAATTTATTAAATATGGTTGTATTATTTTGCCGTTTGAGTTTAAACTTTAATTCAGAAAAAATTTAAAATGTTATTCTTATCCAACTTCACGGAAGATCGGACGGATTAACACTTTAACTCATAATAGCTAAAATATATTACGCATCTCCAACCTCACAGAGGATTGGTCTATTTTACGGATTTTTTACATGTACCGCATTTGCTTCCGACGTTTTAGATTGAATGTGGCTTAAATTAATATCTACAAAGCACAATTCAAATTAAATCAAGAAAATTACTAAATTTACGTTTAAACATTGTTGAGGCTTAATATTAAAAGACTGAAATTAATCGAGCTAGATTCGCAAAATTTTTGGTCCACTTATTTTATTGTAGCTTTAAACTTAAAGACTGGAGCTAAAAAGGGGCCAGATTTGCAAAAAATATGAGGCCCATTTCGTTTTTTCAGATTCTCACTCACGTTGACAGAATTGCATTTATGTCCTATTTTGCATGTTTCTTTCAAGTTTAGCCAGATTTATAAATTTTAAATGTACTTGTCTACTGCTCTTTTTAGAATTTACATTGTTGTCCATTATTTTACGATCTTGCGAAAATGTCCTGATTTAGCTCATTTTTGCCTAATCCTTAGTTAAAGATTGCCTATCTTTGCAAACTTCATTTTAAGAGAAAATGAGTTTCTGTACGTTCTTCTTTTTCTTGTTTTTCAGTTTTTTTTTTACAAATCCTTTTTACGCCTATAATTTTAAATTTAGCCTATGAGTTTCCAAGACCACAAAATCCAAAGAGAATTAAATCATATACATAACATGAAAATACAAAAGAAACACATCTCTTAAAAGTGTCACATTTATATATATCAATTTCCTAACATATTAAAAAACTAAACATAGCATACATCATTCATGTGTAAAAAAAGGGTAGGAAATAAATACCTAGTGAAGTAAACTTCCAAAAGATTCAAGCCAAGCAAACTCCCACCAACAAGCCCAACAACTTTACCACTCCAAAGCAAACAAACAGCCACAAATGACAACCCTTTTGAAATAATAACCTAGACCCAAAACCCTTTCTTTCTTGCTATATTTTTTTTTGCTCTTTTACTGCCTTCTTTCTTTCTCTTTTTTTTAAAAGTTTTTTGTTTTGCTTCTATTTTTCAGATCTGAAATGTTGTTCTTTTTGAGGTAGTTGAGAGGAGTTAATGTGTGTAGTAAATGTGTAGTAAATGCCTCTATATATAGGGGAGAGAGATGAAAGTGAAAAAGGGGGGAAAGTAGGTGAAAAAATGGGGGGAAAAGAGCTGTTGGGTGTAAAGCCCAAAGCTCATTAATGCAAAAGATTTGCATTGCCATTTTTGTGCTAGCTTTCTCACCAACAAAAAAAGAAAAGCTGAAACATGCCATTTTTAAGCTTCCCCTTCCCCCAAAGTTTGACTTCTTGACACTTCTCTTCCAATTTTCAGATTTATTTATTTTTTTATTTTTTAAACACTAAACTAAGACCAAATTTTTGAAATCAAACTTAATCTAAATGATCAACCTAAACACAATTGGACATAAATCCTAAACATAACAGACTTCCCAGAAGCAAACTAAGACTAATAGTGCATCAAGCCAAAACATAACTACTAATCATGTTTTTAAAAAAAAATCAAGCAATTTACTCTTTATGCTCTTTCCATTAACTTACAATATGTTTGGAAATACTACAAAAAAAAAAAAAAAAAAAAAAAAAAAAAAAAAAATTCACGGTTCAACTACACTCTCACATACATGGAAATTAACCAAGATTATGATTAAACAGTAAGCCATCTAATAAAACTAGACAACAACTTGAACTAACTTTCATACTTAATTAAAGATGATCAACTTAAATCCAAGAACAAGACACAGAAACCAACATTAGTTCATTATTCAGGCATTAAGCTAATCTGCACTTAAAGATTTCAAGTACTGTACTAAACATGAATTTTCTTCTTTTTTTTTTTTTTAAGTTAATCACCTATACTATCTAAGAACAAAGAAAATAAAAGGGAAAAAAATTGGAGATGAGTACTTTTCCCCTAACCAGTGAGATTCGAATAAAAATGGACGCCACTGTTCCACTATCGCTCCCAAGTCCAACACCGCTGCTACATCGCCTCATCGTAAACTGTCACCACTGCCTTCCCTGTAACAATATTTTCAGATTCAATGACATTACAGCCCCGCCAAGTCCTCACTCGCACCACTGCCTCCGTTCAAGGTTGAAACAGTCCCTCCACCACAAACAATCATCATCACAGACTCGCAAACAACAACATCACAGTCCTCACCACATTGAAAACAAAGCCTTCCCAAACGAAACCTCCACAAAACCTCCCAAACGACAACATCAAACAAAAAATAGAAAAATGAATAAGAAAGAGAAGAAAAGAACACAAGAACAGAAACGGAAAAAGGAAAAAAAAAGAAACGGGCAAAAGGGATGGGGTATTTTGGGAAGTGGGATGTGGGAAGATAATGAGAAGAGTGAGAGTAAGAAAAGAAACAAAAAACTTACCCGAAAAAGTTATGGGGTCGCCGGAGTACCGAATTTCAAAGTCCGATCTACGCCAATTTATTGAGCTTTTGGGAAGACTAGTAGTAAAAACGGGTAGAGGGGATCGAGATCTTTAAGATGGTGTATTTTGGTATTTTTCCGGCCACCGGAGGTGGTGGCCGGCGGCGGCAGCGCGGTGGCCGGCCGGTGGAAGGCGATTTCCGGCGCGGCAGTGGAATTTTGGCAAGGGCTCGGCCAAGTCACATGGGACTTATGGGGGTGTGAGGGAAAATGAGGGAGAAAATGGTTTATATAAGGTGGGTTTGGGCTTGGGTTATAGTGTTGGGCTGGTGGGTTAGGCGTTGGGCTATTTATTTTGCAAAAATGGCTATTAAAAGAGTCTATACTAATAAAACATACACAATTAATCATAATGTAAACCACATAAATTTATGATACTATCACAATTAAAACGTAGAATCACAATTAAACAGATAACAAGTAATTTTTGTTAATTTTCAAATTTTAACGTCCTAATTAGAAGAAAAAAAAATAAAAAATAAAAAAATAATTAAGAACAAACACTAGAAATCCAGAAAAATTGACGACACATCCTAAGAATCTAATACGAATATTTTGAGCATTTTATGAATTTTGGTGCCAAAATTAGGTGATTACAGCTGCCCCTCTTTGTTCGGGAACACGAAGAGTTTTCGGACAAAGAAGTAATCGACAACTAATTTTGGCTTTTCGGTTCTAGCCGAGAGCATGCTTTCCAAAATGGTGACCGTACCTTGGATTTCGGTTCTAACCGATAACAAGGTTACCTACATATCCCCGGACTAAGGAATCAGGTCAGTGTAGTTCCTTATGTGCTGCAGCTGGGACTACCGCATTCAAACAGACACTAGACTCTTTTAAAATCACTAAGACAACACTAGACACTCTAGGCTACTAAGACAAACTAAAGACTCTAGACTACTAAGACAAACTAGAGACTCTTCTAGACACACTTGGGGCTGATACTAGACACTCTTAGGCACAAAAGGGCTGTCGTTGCTGATTACTGGTCGTTTGCTGGTGGTCATGCCTTTTACAAAGAAAAAATGGAATTACAACATTGAAAAACGTAAAAGTTACAATTCCTAGACTACTCTTCATGCTTCCCAAGCTGATGAACTGGTCTGAAGCTCCCACTAATCAAGTGGGTTTTGAAAACTTGAAATTGCCGCTCGGACGGGCTTTAACTTGAACGTTGAAATTGCCGCTTCGACGGGCTTGACTTGAATGTCGAAATGCCGCTTTGACGGGCTTTGCCTCGAATGTTAAAATTGCTGAAACTTGAAATTGCCGCTCGGGCGGGCTTTAACTTGAAAGTTGAAATTATCGCTTTGAAGGGCTTTGACTGAAATGCTGAAATTGCCTCTTTGATAGGTTTTGACATGAAGCTGGGAATGGTTGCAATCTTTGAGCGGGACAAACTTGAAAAGAAAGTGGTTGCTATCTTCTAGCGGAACTGACTCGAAAAGGAAATGGGTGCTATCTTTTAGCGGGACTGACACGAAAAGGAAATGGGTGCTATCTTTTAGCGAAACTGACATGGAAAAGAAATACACGCTATCTTTGAGCGAAACTGACTCGGAAAGAAAATGGGTGCTATCTTTTAGCGAAACTGACATGGAAAAGAAATAACGCTATCTTTGAGCGAAACTGACTCGGAAAGGAAATGATCGCTGTCTTTTAGCGGAAACTGACTTTAAAAGGAAACTGACACTATCTTTGAGCGGGACTGACTCGAAAAGGAAATGGGTGCTATCTTTTAGCGAAACTGACTCAAAAAGGAAAGGGGTGCTATCTTTTAGCGAAACTGACTCGAAAAGGAAACTGACGCTATCTTTTAGCTGGACTGACTCGAAAAGGAAATGGGCTTTCTTTTAGCCAAAATTGACTTGAAAAGGAAATGACTGACGCTATCTTTTAGCGAGACTGACTCGAAAAAGAAACTGACGCTATCTTTGAGCGGAACTGACTTGAAAAGGAAACTGACGCTATCTTTGAGCGGAACTGACTCGAAAGGAAACTGACGCTATCTTTGAGCGGAACTGACTTTAAAAGGAAACTGATGCTTTTTCTTGGGGGAGTATGTTATTGTGGCTGACATCTTCCTGGTGAGTTATGTCCTCTCTGTTCACCCGCTCATGATTAGCCCATGTCTGGAAGCTGTACAGTCCACACATTTTTCACATGTGGCTTTGACTTGAAAGCTGCAAACTCTAACCTATTATCTCAATGGGGTCTTGTCTGGAGATTTGAAAACCTTAGCCATTTTTCAAAGATGGGATTTTGTCTGAAACTCAGAACAAATGCTCCCGATTCATGTGATCCTTGATCTTGCTGACAATGTAGCAAATATCACAATGGCTCTCTTCATCATGACTATACAGACCCTGAATCATGTCCTCGCAAAATAAACTTGGGGTTCTTGTTCAAACAATATCTTGATATTGTTGATGTATTTTTGATCCACTCCAAAGTCTACCAATGCCAAATAGTTTCTCCCAATCTTTTAGTCACTCCTTGGTAGAAACAGCATGTCGTTCCATGGTGACTTTCCTGGTACAATCTTGGTGTGTCATTCTCATGAGAGGTGCGGCATGAGCTTCCATTGCTTATTGGTCCCCGAACAATGATCTGGTACAACTGAGAAACCTGTAAACAAGCTTTGCGAAACTTTCTTTGCTCGTTTCAATGATATCAAAGGAGAGGAGTGACAAAGAAAGTAAAGACAAACTGAAAAAATTCAAAGAGGAGGCATCGAACGAAAGATGTCCCTGAATGATGAAAGAAAAATTATTTAGGGGTGAAATGACGAGCTCAAGGAACATGACATACATCTTGGAATAAAGTCTTGACCTTTTCAACACGATCTATCCTTGATTTTACCCCAGTTCGACAATATAGAGGCAATTGCTTGCTTGGTCCGATCATGATGAGAAAACGGACATCCCTCATTCGACTAGTGGTGCCCTTTCGGGTTTTCACCAACTAGCCTCTCTCTTTGTTCTTTTTCCTCACAATGGTCTGTGGCGGCCTTTCAGGTTTTGACCAACATGATTCATTTTCTTCTCTTTTTTTCTTTTTTTTTTTTTTGTTCTTTCTTTTTTTTTTTCATTTGTTTCCATTTTTTTTTTTCATTCGACCTCTTATCCCCTTTTTCGGTCGATCTCGTCTTTCTCCTCTTTATTTTTGAGTCAATCTGCCATCCCTTATTTTGACTTCTCACGGAAGTTTCTGTCCTAATGGCAATTGTACTCCCATCTCTTGATTGCGATGATCAAAATAAACTTCGACTTCCCCGAGCAGACTCATATTTTGATTGTACATCAATGCGCTACATTCTCAAAGATCGGTCAAAAAGGTCTTTATTTGGACCATAGTGTGGGATTTGGTTAGGCTAGGAAGAAAATTATTTAGCATCAAAACTCAGAAACATCTCATGAGACGGCTAGATGAACATTACAAATTTTGAAATCACCGCTTTTGAAAAATAAACCCTCTTTTCTTTTCTTTTTTTTTCTTTTTCCCCCCAGTTTAAGCAAATTGGGGGATTTCCCTTTTTATTCTCTCTTTTTTTTTTTAGGGTTTTCTTTTGCTCTTTGTTTTGAAAAGCGGTATAAAAGCATCTCATGAAATGACTTGGTGAATAATACAACCCTTGGAATCATTTTCTTCTAAGATAACATTAAACTTTAGCCTCAGTTTAGTGAAAATTGAGGAATTTCTTTTGAATTTTCTCTGATATGAAAACATGGGGGATATTGAGAGTTGCCCCCGAGATGAACACAAAGAAAGCAAAAGGAAAATTGGATTTCTTGCTTTTCTTTAAAAAACTTCTGCGGAGCACTTTGAGTTTCTTCCCCGACTTCGAAACCGGTATGCTAAACATCTCATGAAACATGTGAATGAATGTTACAAAAATAGAAGTTTGTTTTTATTTTATTTTATTTATGAAATAAAATAAAAACAAACTTCTGCCCCAGTTTAGCACAAAATGGGGATCTAAATTTCTTTTGATGTTGGCCGCAAACTTGGAGGCAAGTTTTGCGTCAATAAAAGAAAACAGAGAAAGAGAAATTTTCTCCTGTTGCGACCGCACCGGAATGGTTGCCTACGTATCCTTTTAAGAGGAATCAGGTCAGACGTAGCTCTAGCAACTTAATGCTAGCTTTTGTGTTGTTGTTTTTGTTGTTTTTTTTCTGATTTTCTGTTTTTTCTTTTTTTCTCTTTTTTTTTTCACTGGTATAATAACATTTATTTCAAAGGAAGGTAGCCGAAAGGAAAGATACACAAAGCTCAAAGACTATTAAATTGGCAAAATATTTGGGTAGTAGAAACGAAAGCCGTTCGTCATTCCGACCCGAGAATGCTTTGCACAGATATACAACAAAATAATTCAACCTAAAGTCACACATAGAGACGGGACTTAATCACTCGGTATCCTTGGCTTTTGCTCCAAACAGTGATCTTGAAAATTACACTTGAAACTTCCGACCAAAATGGTTATGCATCACTTTCAACTCTTTGCATAATTCCTTTATCACAGTCATCCTCGCCGTCCAGTTAGTTCTTAGGCTTGATATTAGACCATGTGTTTAGATCAAGACGCAAATTCCGCACATATGTCATGTTACTAAAGCTGACAAGAATAAAACTTCAAAAAACTAAAAGGATAAAAATAAGGAACAGAAAAAATAAAATATTTGAGACAAGGAGTGGATCTCGCTTTTTATTGAATTAAAGACATGAGGGTTTGAACATCAAAATAAGCAAAATAATGCACTTGGATTACAACCCTGAAATAACCAAGTGCACAGAAAGTTCGGCAAAATAAGCTGACAAATGCTTCTCAATTGTTCATTTTCATATCATGTCCAATGCACTGCTCTCATGCCCTGTCGAAGCCGTCATCAGATTGTACCATGTTGTTTCCACTGGCGTGCTTCAAACTTGACAACATCTTCTTCTTTGCTTCATTTTCTTGAAATACCATCAGGGTAGACATGTCTTCTTTGGAAAAAATAAATGACTGTGTAAGACAGTGAATTGGCTCAACGACTACATCTTGTATTGTTGCATGGACAGTTGATTTGTTTGGCCCATCGATTGATGCAACAATAGATGAGTCATGGCGTCTGATGTTTTTGGAAGGACCAACTGCCACAACCTGCTTGGCGCCATTCCATTGCATTTCTTCTTCTGTGAACAATGTCCCAATCATATGCATGTCTCTTTGAACATCATGAACCGACAAAGAATTTTGGTTCACATTTGGTGTTTCATCCCCCACGATTTTTATCTGATTGTTGTCTATCATTGCCTGGATTGCCCTTTTGAGTTCCCAGCAGGATTCTGTGTCATGTCCAGGTGCTCCAGAATGAAACGCACAATGACGTGAATGATCAACTCTTCCATTAGGGTTCACTTTTCCCGGGATTGGTTTCAACAGATTGGCTTGTTGCAACTTTTCAAACAAATCAGTGTAAGTTTCCCCCAATGGGGTGAACTTAGTCTCTCCCCTCCGTCGCAACTTTTTGTGACTTGTGCTTGGACAGGAACACGGATTCTTTCGCTTTTGGTTGGGAAAGTCAGGCGAAGCTTGGAAATGGTTGTGTGGGGTGTTATATGTGGCTTGTGGGGTTGGTGCGCGCCATTGCGGATAGGAAAATATCGGAGCATATGGCTGCGCTCTATGGAGTGGAGGAGTGGAGTAATTTGGATTATCTGGGGAGTAATGCTGCTGATGATGCTTTTGTGGAGTTCGGGAGTATGACAGAGGTTGTTTAAATTCTCTCTTGTTCCACTTTCTGGGATCCCGTTTCTTTTCTGTTTCATTGCGAAGACTCTCTGACCTAACTCGAACAGTGAATTTTGGAGCGGAGGCCGATGCTGGAGCAAATGGAGGTGGTGGTACCATAGGACACATTGTGGAGAATCCCGCCACTTTTGCGGCACTGTTGTAGTGAGGAAAGTCGGGAGAATATTGAGGGTCCTCAACTGTAGTAGGCAGACCATGTGCTTGATGCACGATGGTTGGTGCAATTCCTGAGAGATTAGATGGCATGGGAGGAGGTGCATGTCCCATGGTAATAGCATGATACAGTTCAACCACCAACTCTTTCATATTTTTGGCCTCTTTTGTAAACCTCTCATTCTGCTCAAACACCAACTTTTTCAGATTCTTGACTTCTTCAGTCAACCTCTCATTCAGCTCAATCAAATGCTCGTAATCTTCGAACTCAGAATTCCCACCTTCAGACGTCATGATCATGGGTCCCATTGATCTTGTTCTGTACGTGTGATATGATGCCAGAATTTCCTCTCAAGTTATCGCAGAATCCCAAACACTATGACAAACAGATCGGGTTAGCACAAAAATGCACACTGACAAACCTAAGGTTGTTATGCGTCATCCCGAAACGGTTAACAGCGTAAGTCGAGTGTACCGACCGTATCCCCCAAAGATTGCTTACGTGCCTTGAGAAAAATCAGAACAAAATTGTAACTGGCACGTAATTAGAACAAGGACAAACTTGGATGACTTTTTCTGATTTTTTTTTTCCCTCTTTTTCTAACACAAAACATAATTTAGACAAACGACACGAGACAGACTCAAAATAAACTGCTTAACATGATGCACGAGTCAAAAGATATATACAAACTCACATGATAATGGGTGGGTCGACTCGGACGGTGAAAATAATGAGACTCGACATTTGAGCGGAATCAGATTATTCCACGAGGATCGACGCAAATACAACTTAGCTAATTGCAATTTATCGTCCGCACCCTCACTTGACCTTAGACAAAACAGAAGAAAGCAGACCCTAAACAACAACAATTTTCTCTCTTTTGTTTTGTTTTTTTGTTTTTTTTTTTTTGTTTTTTTAATGAAAAACCAAGACTTAACCGAAGACACGAACATAACTTAAGAACGGGTTATGAATCAACCCATTTTTTTTAATCCAAAAAGTGACTCCAAAATCGGACATTACGACAATGCAAAGATGAGCATAAAAACTTGATTTTTGAAACAAACTCTTCGATTTGATTTGAAAAATGGATCTTAGAGTATTTACAAAAATCTGGCCATTATGACGACACAAAGACACAAAATACTACACGAATTAGATGCAAAATTGGTTTACAAAAATTGGCCATTATGACGGCATAAAACTCCGATAAATTACTTTTCAAAAATACGGACTTGACTTGGACACAAACACAAAAAGGGTCCCAAAATTTCGCCATTATACCGGCGCAAAATTATGACAAATTATTTTCTAATACTTGAGACCAAACCCGGACACAAAATTAGACTCTAAGAGTTCTTGAAAAAATTCGCCATTATAACGGCGTAAAATGACAACTAAACAAAAAATATTTCGAAACACGGGACTAAACCCAATTTTTCTATCATTTTCCTTTTTTTTTTTTTTTTTTTTTTTTTTGACACTCGCCCCCCGGTGATCGGTCAGCATAACAACCTCTCGAACATATGCAGCACAGAAAATGCCATAAATGTGCCTTTCTAGGACGTGGGTCCCGTCCTGACACGAAGGAGGTCAGCCTAGACAAGTGCAGTACCGGTGTACCGCACCTCACTAAGTCATCAAATGAAATGCAGATAAATCGGGCCTAAAGGTTTAACTCTAGGTGACACAAACTGACTCGGTGTCTAGACTGGCTCATAACCCGGTGGACAACCGGGCGGAAAGCGCATCAGGGCCATCCGGAGACAGTGTGTCCGGCCTAAAACCCCGTCACGCCTTCCTCCTAAATCATGGACAATTTAGTAAGAAAGTCCCAGATGCCACAAGCAATCTGGTAAGTGCATGTGTGCAAGTGTTCCAGAGACTCAGAGGTGTGCGAAAGAAGACAGTTTTATATGCAGTTCAGCAATATCAAAGCGGTAACATTCAAAACATGGCAAACAAACAAACAAATATTCACAAGCCTAAAAAGCGACAAAGATTAAAGCCTGAGATTCTAATTTTCCCCAGCGGAGTCGCCAAGCTGTCACGCCCTAAAATTTACTAAAATAAATAAAATAAAAGGTAGGTTGTGACTTAGGTGTTTGAAGGTACAAAATTATTTAGAGATTTTTTTTCAGAGTCGCCACTTGACATAGTTCAGAGGTGTGCCAAGTCACCAAAGAGGTACCTTGGAACACCTATGACTCGTAAGTGGTCTGCGTCAGAGTTCCGGGTAAGGATCTCGATTGACTCGCGGGAAGGTGTTAGGCACCCTCGAGTCCTGTGCCGAGCACAGTTGCTTTTATTGACGCAATTTTTAATTTATTAAATATGGTTGTATTATTTTGCCGTTTGAGTTTAAACTTTAATTCAGAAAAAATTTAAAATGTTATTCTTATCCAACTTCTCGGAAGATCGGACGGATTAACACTTTAACTCATAATAGCTAAAATATATTACGCATCTCCAACCTCACAGAGGATTGGTCTATTTTACGGATTTTTTACATGTACCGCATTTGCTTCCGACGTTTTAGATTGAATGTGGCTTAAATTAATATCTACAAAGCACAATTCAAATTAAATCAAGAAAATTACTAAATTTACGTTTAAACATTGTTGAGGCTTAATATTAAAAGACTGAAATTAATCGAGCTAGATTCGCAAAATTTTTGGTCCACTTATTTTATTGTAGCTTTAAACTTAAAGACTGGAGCTAAAAAGGGGCCAGATTTGCAAAAAATATGAGGCCCATTTCGTTTTTTCAGATTCTCACTCACGTTGACAGAATTGCATTTATGTCCTATTTTGCATGTTTCTTTCAAGTTTAGCCAGATTTATAAATTTTAAATGTACTTGTCTACTGCTCTTTTTAGAATTTACATTGTTGTCCATTATTTTACGATCTTGCGAAAATGTCCTGATTTAGCTCATTTTTGCCTAATCCTTAGTTAAAGATTGCCTATCTTTGCAAACTTCATTTTAAGAGAAAATGAGTTTCTGTACGTTCTTCTTTTTCTTGTTTTTCAGTTTTTTTTTTACAAATCCTTTTTACGCCTATAATTTTAAATTTAGCCTATGAGTTTCCAAGACCACAAAATCCAAAGAGAATTAAATCATATACATAACATGAAAATACAAAAGAAACACATCTCTTAAAAGTGTCACATTTATATATATCAATTTCCTAACATATTAAAAAACTAAACATAGCATACATCATTCATGTGTAAAAAAAGGGTAGGAAATAAATACCTAGTGAAGTAAATTTCCAAAAGATTCAAGCCAAGCAAACTCCCACCAACAAGCCCAACAACTTTACCACTCCAAAGCAAACAAACAGCCACAAATGACAACCCTTTTGAAATAATAACCTAGACCCAAAACCCTTTCTTTCTTGCTATATTTTTTTTTGCTCTTTTACTGCCTTCTTTCTTTCTCTTTTTTTTAAAAGTTTTTTGTTTTGCTTCTATTTTTCAGATCTGAAATGTTGTTCTTTTTGAGGTAGTTGAGAGGAGTTAATGTGTGTAGTAAATGTGTAGTAAATGCCTCTATATATAGGGGAGAGAGATGAAAGTGAAAAAGGGGGGAAAGTAGGTGAAAAAATGGGGGGAAAAGAGCTGTTGGGTGTAAAGCCCAAAGCTCATTAATGCAAAAGATTTGCATTGCCATTTTTGTGCTAGCTTTCTCACCAACAAAAAAAGAAAAGCTGAAACATGCCATTTTTAAGCTTTCCCTTCCCCCAAAGTTTGACTTCTTGACACTTCTCTTCCAATTTTCAGATTTATTTATTTTTTTATTTTTTAAACACTAAACTAAGACCAAATTTTTGAAATCAAACTTAATCTAAATGATCAACCTAAACACAATTGGACATAAATCCTAAACATAACAGACTTCCCAGAAGCAAACTAAGACTAATAGTGCATCAAGCCAAAACATAACTACTAATCATGTTTTTAAAAAAAAATCAAGCAATTTACTCTTTATGCTCTTTCCATTAACTTACAATATGTTTGGAAATACTACAAAAAAAAAAAAAAAAAAAAAAAAAAAATTCACGGTTCAACTACACTCTCACATACATGGAAATTAACCAAGATTATGATTAAACAGTAAGCCATCTAATAAAACTAGACAACAACTTGAACTAACTTTCATACTTAATTAAAGATGATCAACTTAAATCCAAGAACAAGACACAGAAACCAACATTAGTTCATTATTCAGGCATTAAGCTAATCTGCACTTAAAGATTTCAAGTACTGTACTAAACATGAATTTTCTTCTTTTTTTTTTTTTAAGTTAATCACCTATACTATCTAAGAACAAAGAAAATAAAAGGGAAAAAAATTGGAGATGAGTACTTTTCCCCTAACCAGTGAGATTCGAATAAAAATGGACGCCACTGTTCCACTATCGCTCCCAAGTCCAACACCGCTGCTACATCGCCTCATCGTAAACTGTCACCACTGCCTTCCCTGTAACAATATTTTCAGATTCAATGACATTACAGCCCCGCCAAGTCCTCACTCGCACCACTGCCTCCGTTCAAGGTTGAAACAGTCCCTCCACCACAAACAATCATCATCACAGACTCGCAAACAACAACATCACAGTCCTCACCACATTGAAAACAAAGCCTTCCCAAACGAAACCTCCACAAAACCTCCCAAACGACAACATCAAACAAAAAATAGAAAAATGAATAAGAAAGAGAAGAAAAGAACACAAGAACAGAAACGGAAAAAGGAAAAAAAAGAAACGGGCAAAAGGGATGGGGTATTTTGGGAAGTGGGATGTGGGAAGATAATGAGAAGAGTGAGAGTAAGAAAAGAAACAAAAAACTTACCCGAAAAAGTTATGGGGTCGCCGGAGTACCGAATTTCAAAGTCCGATCTACGCCAATTTATTGAGCTTTTGGGAAGACTAGTAGTAAAAACGGGTAGAGGGGATCGAGATCTTTAAGATGGTGTATTTTGGTATTTTTCCGGCCACCGGAGGTGGTGGCCGGCGGCGGCAGCGCGGTGGCCGGCCGGTGGAAGGCGATTTCCGGCGCGGCAGTGGAATTTTGGCAAGGGCTCGGCCAAGTCACATGGGACTTATGGGGGTGTGAGGGAAAATGAGGGAGAAAATGGTTTATATAAGGTGGGTTTGGGCTTGGGTTATAGTGTTGGGCTGGTGGGTTAGGCGTTGGGCTATTTATTTTGCAAAAATGGCTATTAAAAGAGTCTATACTAATAAAACATACACAATTAATCATAATGTAAACCACATAAATTTATGATACTATCACAATTAAAACGTAGAATCACAATTAAACAGATAACAAGTAATTTTTGTTAATTTTCAAATTTTAACGTCCTAATTAGAAGAAAAAAAAAAATAAAAAATAAAAAAATAATAAGAACAAACACTAGAAATCCAGAAAAATTGACGACACATCCTAAGAATCTAATACGAATATTTTGAGCATTTTATGAATTTTGGTGCCAAAATTAGGTGATTACAGGAGTGACTCCTTTGAGTGTGGTGAAAAACTTTTCAGGGAACACCAAACTCAGGAAAGAAAGGAAAGTTGACAAAAAGGAGATGGAGCCGGCTCATCAGTTGCTTTTTGAGTTTGTTCATAGATTTTTACTACCAAGGGGAGAAAGGAACAGTGAGGCTAGTGCCATTGACTTGACCTGTATGGGCATGCTGGATAGAAGGGTGAGAATTAATCTACCTGGTCTGATAATCAGACACATCAAAAAGATTTCAGATACTGATCAGAAGCCACATTTTTTGGTGCATTCTTACATCCTACAACAGGTTCTTGAGCACTTTGGGGTTCGTTTAGAAGCTGGTTAAAAGCCCACCATTCATCAAATGTTTGGGCTGAATGTGCTGAAAAATTGTGATTTTTTCAAAGAGAAGAGAGCTTCCAAGAAACAAGTGCAGGTTAAGTAGGAGAAGTCTGAAGAAAGTGAGGACTATGGCCCAGAGGAAGCAATTTCAGTAGTAAAAGAACTGGAGCATCATGTTCGTGAAGTGAATACAGAGAATGCTAAGCTGCAGAGGAAGCTGGAGTTGAAGGATTAAGAAATTGATCGCTTGAAAATTGAGTGTCACAAGTATGAGGCCGAGCTGGTGATGGAAAGGGCCAAGAATACAAAGAACCTTGAGGCACTTGTCAAGCACTTCAACTTGAAGCCCTGAGTCCTACCTTTCTTCCTCCATGTCCTTGATAAATACCCTCCCTTATCTCTCCATGTCCTTCCTTGATATGTGACTTTAAGACAATCTTTTAACTGTTGTGTACTTAATAGGGCTGTGTGGTTGTCATGCCCTGGATGAATGGTTTTAAATTTCTTTTGCTTGATTTGGGTCTATTCTATAATATCCGGTTCTATTTAGGCCCTTAGCCTTATTCCTGTGTGTTTATTTTCAGTTGACTTGATTGCCTTATGCTCTAGACTAGATAATACTAACTTGTTCGTGCAGGATTTTGAATCTTTTTGATGATGCCAAAAGGGGGAAGAAGGACATGTTGGGGTGTTTGTGACCTAACTCATCATCTGTTTTAAATTTTTCAAACTGTATTGTTTGTGTTTTTGGAAATTTTGTCTATTCAGGTTCTTTTACAACATTTGTTTGTCATCATCAAAAAGGGAAAATTTGTTTAGGAAATATTTTGAAGAATGACAAACGAGAGGGACCCAGTTGTTCTGCAGGAGAACCCGGTCATTGTATAGAAGGGCACGACTGATCGAAAAGATTGAGGGTTGCAAATCCCTGCGGAACTGGGAGTAGTGGCGCGTGTACGAGTATGCATCCTAGTCAGACTAAAAGAGGTTGTGCCCAGGCTATGTCTTTGAAGTACGAATACGAGTTGGACTTGAACAAGGAAAGAGTCACAGGTAATCTTGTCTTACCATAATTACAAGGTTTCCTTGTAGAACTCGACTAGGGTTCTGATCCCTCTATAAATACAAGTAGTTGATGCAGCCGCAACTCAGTTATTCACAAATAGAGAGTTGAGAGCGTACACAGGCGATTCAACAAATTTCAACGTGAGATAACTAAAGAAAACAACTGGTGGAGTTGAGTAGGTAGAGTCTAGATTTTCTGTCTAGGTTCTTGGTTTGTAAGTTGTTTTGTTTAAAGCTATCATTGTTATTACCTATCAGCTTATTGTAGAAGAAATTGTGCTAAGTGAACTTGTGAGAGATTACTTTGTAAAGCTAGAGGTTAGCTTTGTTGAGTGATTAGGGTCTAGAGTGTAGCCCCTTGGTTACAGAGACTTGTAATTAGAAACTATTTTTTGTGTTAGTTGATTGGTTCGAAAATTTCAGAGTGTGGGTCGTGGTTTTTCTCGCTTGAGCAAAGAGTTTTCCACGTAAAAACATCGTGTTCCTTGTGCCTTTTGATTGTGTGTGTTATGGTGTCGATGTGCAAACTGTTAAATCAAGAACAAGGTTCTTGACTCAGGAGAATCAGGTTCTCGCAAAGAAAAATCGGTAGACACTATTCAACCCCTTCTAGTATATTTAGGAGGTGCTCAGATTATAACAAGTAGAAATTAGAACTAACACTTAAAAGGAAAACATTCAAAAGTACTCAGTAAAATGCATGAATTCAATACAAGCTAGCTACGAACGCATGCATCAAACAACCCAAAAAAGAAAAAATATCACGAAATATTCCCCTTTAGCACACGACATATTACAATAAGTTGATGGGACTTGAAAGCATATATAGATATAAAACGTATAGATGATATATGACCAAATAAAAGACGGTTTAATCTAATGATTTGGAACAGGAATAGCAAACTCCAGAAGCTCGGGATCTCTTTCAAATATAGACGTCTTGTTCGCCCAACGTTAGTATGGCTTCAACCCCACCTCCACTTTGATTATCCATCAGAGAAAAGTACTCCCTTCGTTCCAAAATGGTTGTCATAGTTTCCTTATTAGTCCGTTCCAAAAAGAATGGCACAATTCTAAATTTGGAAACATTTTTGAGTTGAAACTACTACTTTACCCTTAATGAAATGCTTTATAGCCACATATTTATGTATGACTTATTTTGGACCACAAGTTTCAAAAGTCTTACCACATTTCTTAAACTCCGCTCCAAGTCAAACTATGACAACCATTTTGGAACGGAGGAGTATCTATTAAAGGGTCCTGTTGCGAAGCTTACTCTAGCTGGCTTTCCCCAACCAAAGTCTGTTTTATAAAGTGGGAATGATAACAAACTGGTAAAAACATAGTCATCAACTTCATTGCTATGAAATGGGGTTTTACCTTTTTCAACTGAATCAATCACTTCCGAGATAATTATATTCTCTTTGTTGTCATGACCAAGTTTCTCTCTCTCTTTCCTCATTTCTCTTATCAAGCTTTGACAATTATTTACGTCCTTCTCATTAGTCGTTTTCACAAAAAAAGCCAGAGATCACACTTGCACATGCATCTTCGTCTAGTGACAAAGGTGGGTTGAGCCTATGACGCATATTTGCAAGTTGAAACAAGGCAGATGATTTAAATGAATTCGTTGATCTTGTTGCAGCAGCTACAGCACATTTGTAAAGAAGCGTGCTTACAACTTCAGTTCGACTTGGATACTGGAGTACTCCTGTCCTATCAAAAGGATTATATTTGGTTTTGAGAGAATTTAGTCTATTAGCAGGGAAAATGAACCTTTTCCCTATATATGATCCTTCAGGTTCTTCTGACTTGATAGTTGATACAACACGAGGATCATTAGATTGGGGGTAGATGGATTCTCCAACAAAGTAAGGAGATGGTATTGTTGCACTTATATCACGGCTTAGAACTCCCCAGTTATAGAAGAAATTGCTAGCAGTGCACCAATCCCCACTCTTGTGTGATAAGCATCCACCAACTGCTATACCTCCACAATCAAAATAGCTAACTTGAGCTATAGCTAAATTTCCTTCATGTGGTCGTGAGGTTGGGCTAGTGGGAAAACTACATTTTCAGCACTAGTGTAAGGATTTTTAATAATTTCAGACATGGGACAATGGACACGAACGTTGGATAACTCAACTCCCATGTCGTTACAATCAACAGAGGAACCATCGTCCTTCAACCTTCCAGCATAAGGATAATAAAGTGATAGTGCTTTAGAGAGGGATTTCTCAAGACTATTCATTTTTCCCTTTTTTTCTCAAGACTATGTATTTATATGAGCGCCAGAAATTAGGGAGCTAGCAAATATTGTATGGGCTTAATTTATTAGTTACCACTTAGCCCGGTTGAAATAACCATTTAGTCTAATAGTCTATATTTCTAATAACTTTTCATCTCATAAATTTATATTTCTACCCTTAAAAATATGCTAGTTAACTAGACTATAAGTAGAAATATCGGGTCATTACACTCATGAATTATTAATGGGTACAGAGATCCTATCTCATTTCTAAATACTTCCAATTAATTTGTTACTATCTGAGACTTCCTTGGCTGTACAATGGCATGCATTGAGACCAGTGACCACTCTTTTCTATAACTTGGTAGCTAGTTCTACTACATGTACTAGCTTTTGGTTTCTTAATTCTTTGTTTGGCTGCTTGATGCAACAAAAAATCAAGTGAATACCAATATTAATACAAAATTCGGAGAAAATCACATCTGTTAGGTGTTCCATATTATTGATACGAACTTGAACACGAAGAATTTGGAGTTGCAAGTTGATTCATCGCTTACAAAATACTCAATGCTTTTTAAATTGCTTAAAAACTTATAAAACTTTCGCCTTATTGTATCAAAATTCATTACACAATCTTTTTTTATGAAACAATTACTTAACTTAAATGTCACACTAAGTCGTTAAACTATGGAACAAAGCCCAGACTTCATGTTGCAAACTTTATTTTTAAAAAAAGTGATTAAATTATTTTTGTAGCGATAAATGTCACTTTATTTCACCTAATTATCATAAAGAGTTCCCATTAGCTGAAGAACTTTCTTGTGCGTGATCATAATAAATGACTTTATGGGATACTAAGTCAAAGTTGACAGATTTTACCATTACCGCTAATATGTAGTTGAGTGGCTTCATGTGTTGTAAGCTGAATTAACTTTTTGGTTATAGTTTAGTGATTTGGTGTAATTAAGTATATATAGTAATCAATGTATATGATTACTATACATTGATTCTACATTTCTACTCACATATTCTGATGTTTGGATACAAAGTTGATTAGGAATTTGGATCATACACGAGGGCTTCGAAGTTCCAAGGCCCTATATATCCTGTAAAAAATTACTCGACCACAAATATATTTCTTTATTGACCTTAATGTGTTCCTCAGTATACTTTAGCACATATGTCACAAGTTGAAGGGACTTCAAAACAAAAGATTTATAAAATGTACTCCATTTAGGATGACCAAATAAATGACGGTTTAATGATTTGGAGCTGGAATAGAAAACTCAAGTAGCTCGGGATCTCTTTCAAATATAGACATGTCTTGTTCGCCCAACGTTAGTATGGCTTCGATGCCACCTCCACTTTGATTATCCATCAGTAAAAAAAACCTACTAAATGGTCCTGTCGCAAAGCTCACTCTAGCTGGCTTCCCCCAACCAAAGTCTGTTTTATAAAGTGGGAATAATAACAAACTGGTAAAAACATAATTATCAACTTCATTGCAATGGAACGGAATTTTTCCCTTTTCGACTGAATCAATAACTTCTGAGATAATTGCATTCTCTTTGTTGTCATGACCAAGTTTCTCTTTCTCTTTCCTCATTTCTCTTATCAAGCTTGGACAATTATTTACGTCCTTTTCATTAGTTGTTTTCACAAAGAAGCCAGATAGCACACATCCACATGCATCTTGTAATGACAAAGGTGGTTTGAGCCTGCGGCGCATATTTGCAACTTGAAACAAGGCAGATGATTTAAATGAATTCGTTGATCTTGTTGCAGCAGCTACAGCACATTTGTAAAGAAGTGCGCTCACAACTTCAGTTCGAGTTGGATACTGCAGTACTCCTGTAGTATCAAAAGGATAAAATTTAGCTTTGAGAGCGTTTAGTTTATTAGAAGGAAAAATAAACCTTTTCCCAAGATATGATCCTTCTGGTACTTCTGACTTGATAATTGATATAACACGAGGATCATTCGACTGGGCATAGACAGATTCTCCAACAAAGTAAGGAAATGGTACTCTTGCATTTATATCACGGCTTAAAATCCCCCAGTTATAGAAGAAATTGCCAGCAGTGCACCCATCTCCAATCTTGTGTGATAAGCATCCACCAACTGCTATACCTCCACAATCAAAATAGCTAACTTGAGCTATAGCTAAATTTCCTTCATTCATGTGGTCGTGAGGTTGGGCTACTGGGAAAACTACATTTTCAGCACTAGTGTAAGGATTTTTAAGACTTTCAGACATGGGACAATGGACACGAACGTTGGATAACTCAACTCCCATGTCGTTACAATCAACAGAGGAACCATCGTCGTACGTCCTTCAACCTTCCAGCATAAGGATAATAAAGTGATAGTGCTTTAGAAAGGGATTTCTCAAGAAGTTGAGATACATAGGTAGGTTCGTATGATGACTTGTTATAATTGCAATTAGTTTTTGTGTAGAAATATGCAAAGGGAATACTCATATGAATAGATTGATCAACGAAGGAAAGTCTGTGAGATCTAAAAGGAGAAGGTGTATGAATGGAGGGTCTGATGATCTTCTTGGAAACCAAAGAAACAAGTGATGCTGCCCCCATTATGCTTTAATTTTAGGCCTTAAACGACAAAGTTTAATTTGGTTAAGTATCTGCAACTTATCAGAGCATCTTCCAATCAAAGCCCCAGTATTTATACTGTGATTTGTCCGGAGGTGGCTAGTCTTCAAACAGTTTTGCATCGCTGGCTAGTATTCATTTAACGCGGTCAAAACAGGCTGTGTGACTAAATTTTTACCATCAAACCCTACTTATTTACATCTCCATATCCATTACATTTTTACCCACAAATTTATTTACACTGTATACCCATTCTTCTGTATACCTATCTAGTATACAGTATACTCCCATGGTATACTTGTTACACTATACTCTCAAATCCTTCTGTATACCTATCTAGTATACAGTATACTCCCATGGTATACTTGTTACACTATACTCTCAATTCCATAAAAAAAATATACTTAATTTGGTATACTAATATAATGCAATGGTATACAGTTAAAATTGGGATGGTGGGCACATAGTGTAAATAAAACAGGCTAGATGGGCATTTTTGTAAATAAAATGAGGTGCATGGGTATTCTGTGTAAACTAATTTTTTTTGGGGACAAACACGTAAATAATTTATTTTTGTAGGCATTGGAGTGTAAATTCCCCAAAATTTTATACAAAGAAAGACAAAAATACAACACTCCTTCATCGGCTGAGATCCATTAGTATATGTGGACCAGTTCAATAAAGAGCGCTGCTGTACGACGAAGCTGATCACTTACTGGTTGTTCCACTTACTTGAGAAAATAATATGTGTGTTATTCTTAATATTGTACAAATTACAAAACACGAGATTACATGACGACAGTTGCACATAGTTAAATACTACTACATATATAGCAGATTATGCATAATAATAAGCATAATAGTTAAATAGTGAAATATGATTCAAAGGAGATTATGCGAGTAGTATAGCGGAAGAAAAGGATTTCGATTGGACAAATAATTTGCAGTAAAATTTTGGGGAGGAAATAAGTTTAGTTTCCACTATCATTGGCTATGTTTTTGGGATTATTGCCTTTCGTCGGGAATAAACTTGTTATTACAGCATAATGGGGGATTGACAACGACCATGTAGATAGAGATGAGTGGTTAGATATATTTTTAATTTTATTTACCGTACCATGTGTAAATTAAAATTGTATAGTAATAATATAGTTGACTTTTGTATATTCCATAGTTATGAAAAACTCCCAACAACAAACCTAACCAAAATCTGGGGTTCATTTGAAGAGTAGGCAATTGCTAATAGAAATAGTCTGCAAAAAACCCTCACTCACACATGGTATATAATCTACTCAAAACTGATCAATTGGCGCTCTACAACAAAGCAAATACAAGTAACCTCCCAAGTAAATCTAGAGTCAACATCATGATCATAGGCTTCAAACAATGCACTCAACGTTTTCCAAGGCAAAAGAGATCCTGATAGAATACATGCATGAAGTTCACATACCCAAAATTAAGTATCAATATATAAGTAGTCAAAGTAGAGCCAAGACTATCTCATCCATTCACTACACTCTAATCCTAACTAAAAAAAAAAATCTACATATACCCGGTCTAATAAAAAAATCTATCTATACCCGGTTCAAACTACTTCGTTTGGAAAAGAACCGATGCACTAAGAAAAATCAGATGTGAGTATTAGCACAAATAGGAAGAATTCTACCCCACACTTAAGATCATGTAGTCCTCAATGCTATAAAATAAAAACAAATGTGATAGATAAACTCCCTGAGGCTCAAAGCCTGAAAAACATCATTGTGAGCTTCCTTAGGGCACGAGGTACTCAGACTTCTCCCAAGCAGGACTTCATCTTCAAGCATGATGTGTTGCAGACACTCCACACTTAGACTCCAAACTAGTCAAAACTTGCTAAACAAAGAAATTCATTAAGTAACATCCTTCAAAAGATAATATTTTTTTTGTAATTTTTGTTCTTTTTTATTTTTTCAACTTGTATACAATTACAATCACGGGTTGCCTTCCGAGAAGCCCATTAGTTATAGTTGTGGCACGACTTCACTTAGCTCTACTCATGGCTCACCTAGGCTCACATATATGCACACACGAACAATTCACATCATCACAATGTCCCTTCAATATTTACCAATGTCAACTATTATTTCTTCATTATACTGCTTCAAGGTCATCTTCCCTTTGTCGACATCAATCACTGCTTTACCAGTAGCCAAGAATGGACGGACTATGATAATTAGAAAATCTTTATCAATGGGGCAACCAAGAATCACAAAATCTACAGGAAACATGAACCAACATGCACAAGTATATCCTCAACTATACAAATAGGGTGCTTTTACCTTCTATCTGCCAGCCGGATTCGCAATGAAGTCACTCTTATGCTAATCAGACCCAGCTTGTTGTATACTTTTAACAGCATCAAATTAATGTTTGGACCAGAATCGCATAAAGCCTTATCAATTGTGAGATCACCAATGGTGCACGGGACTGGAAAACTACCAGGATCTGGAATCTTTTTAGCAACAAGCTTTATAATGACAACACTATACATCTTATCTAACTCGACCATCTCTACCTCATTAAAGTCAACCTTCTTAGATAGAATTTCTTTAACATTTTTTCATATCAAGGTA